>CM060596.1:32482016-32839516 GCA_030578255.1 Tiaroga cobitis
CAGAAACCGCGGCCATCAGGGCCGGGCTGAAGCTGGTACCCGGGCGTGGCAGGGGGGCTCGACAGCGCCCCCTGGAATGGGGTCCGAAAACTTGGTCCATAAATCAAACAGGCTTTACCCGATTTGCTTCAAACTTGATGTGTATAATGTAGACACACGCCAGATTTAGACCTGTGAAAGGATTGTTGATATCTTAGATGCTGTTGCCGTGACAACGCATCAAACTTTAATATTCTTTTTGGATACTTTTGAGACTCTCAGCGCACTTTGGGGGCCCTTAACGTGCACGAAAACTCTTGAAACTTTGCACACGGGTCAGAACCCGCGGCCATCAGGGCCGGGCTGAAGCTGGTACCCGGGCGTGGCAGGGAGGATCGACAGCGCCCCCTGGAACGAGGTCCGAAAACTTGGTCCATAAATCAAACACGCTTGCATGTAATAATATGAAACTCGGTACACATATAGATCTCATCGGTTTATATATCCTTTGTACTTTTACTTTTTACCCCAGCCCAACAGGAAGTCGGCTATTATGGTTTGTTTGGAAGCGTATGCCCCTGGAATTCGATATACTCCTCCTAGAGAATTCAACCAATCGCAACGAAACTCGGTCAGCATGATGTCAAGACATTGAGGATGAAAAATTGCCAGGGGATTTTTGATATCTCGAACGGTTTGGCCGTGACGAGGAAACGAATTTATGGCGAATAATGGAAACAGGAAGTGTGTTATAACTTCTGCATACATTAACTGATCTTGATGAAACTTCAACAGTGTGTTCGCTGTGAGAGGCCGATCACATGGATGTGACTATTGTGAGTCAAAGTTATAGCGCCACCAACTGGCAGCAGGAAGTGTGTCACTTTCAAAATACTTTGAAATCACCCTCTTATTTTTACCCGATTTGCTTCAAACTTGATGTGTATAATGTAAATACACGGCAGATGTAGACCTGTGAAAGGATTATTGATATCTTAGATACTGTTGCCATGGCAACGCATCAAACTTTAATATTCTTTTTGGATGCTTTTGAGACTCTTAGCATGCCTGAAATTGCTTAAAATTGCATGAAACTTGACAGACAGATCACATTTATTAGCCAGTAGACATGTGCAAAGTTTCAGAAACGGGCGTGGTGCAGGGGCTCAGTAGCGCCACCTTTTGTGACAAAAGTGTGTGTGGGGGGGGGGGTTAGTTTCATCCACAGTTACAAAACTTTTTCAACTTGATGAAAATACATTAAAGATGCTAAATTGTGAACGGATATTGAATATCTCAAACGGTTTTGCTATGGCGAGGGATTATGTCAAAAAAAGAATCAGGAAATGTCTCATATCTTTCTAAAATGTAATTATACACCATTTATTTTTCTATAAAATTATACTAATATTAGAAGTAAACCCATTGTATTCCTTTTTTTCAATTTAAGATTTATGTTTAAGTTTAAAAACAGCCAGAATGGTTGTTTAGCCAAAAAAATAAAAAAAATAAAAATCATTCATAGTGCTTTACTGCCCTCTTGTGTTCAAAATCAGGTAGGCCAATTGATGCTACTATGGGAATATTTTCCCACCGTGACTCCGCTGGGGGCTTTAAAATCGCTAACTTGAAAGCGAAAGTAACGGACGTCTCCACAAGACGTGCAGCTGTGAGCATTTTTGTTTCATTTTAAAAGAAGCCCCATTTCGGGGGCGGATTTCTTGAATGTATTTTACAAAATCACAATGTTGTGTTTGATTGCGAGTATCCAAAAATAAGTAAACACTTTGCAGTTTGAATGATCTTCTTGAATAAAATGACGGAGTAGCCAATGTTTCCACTGTTCGATCGCGGACGTCCACACGGACATTGATAATGGTGGCGCGTGCAGAGCGCGTGCTTGAATTGTGAGTTCAATAGTCTATTATTTTTCACGGAAAACACAACAACAAAAGAGTATAATGATAGATTCGCTTAAATAGGCGCTTTTACATAAAATAGCCTATTCCGTCATCATCTTTTCAGTCAGCTCTTCACTCTCGTGATTAATGAAATTTGACTCCTGTTGCTGATATTTGCTGCAACTTTCGTTCAGCTCACAATTTAGTAAGCAAACACGCTTCAAATGTGTTTATTTTATTTTTGTGTATATATATGTGTGTATATATATATATATATATATATATATATATATATATAGCTTATGTTTCAAATATGAGTTAATTAACAATCGTTGGAAAGAATGATACTTTTAAACATATCACTAAACCGTCATTAGGTGTCGCCAGGCGACCGTCTTAATGAGCGAGTCATTGATTCATTCGTTCAAACGATTCGTTCGAACGGCTGAGTCATTCATGAATGAGACAGATTATGGATTGGTCGTTGAATCTTTGAGTCAACCGATTTGTTCAAAATGCTGAATCATTCAGTAATGAGAACGCGTTGCTGTGAGATGCTCGATGGTTCTGCTGTGATCTTTGTTGAACTATTTTCGCTGCTGAAACAGAAAAAAAGTCAATATTGCATCTAAAATGTAAGTGATTTGACGTGTGTGTGTGTGTGTGATTGTGTCTGTTACAGTGATTGTTTAACCCTTGTTAAAGTTTAGGCTTTGTATTTTTGGATATATATCTTTTTATATATAAAAAAATTGCATACAACCCATATATTTTAAATGTATTGTTTGCTTTAAATTACATTGAGATTTGTATGTTTGGTAATTGAACCTGAATGAATTTTAAATGAATGTGCGATATTTCAGATCATATTTTTGTTTTCCTTAAAATTTGAACTAACACTAACTTTACTCTCATCTGAATGCTAGATTATTTATTTATGTATAAAATAAAAACACATTTGATTTTTCTTTTTTAATCAATGTAGAATGTGTAACTGAAAAAATAAACAGATTAGGGCTCTGTTCGAGAACAAGAAATGAAAACCAATGCAATATGATGAATGTCCAAAAGATTTTTTTGCTTTTAAACTATGTGTGTGTGTGTGTGTGTGTGTAAGAGATTTTGGTTGGGTGACAGTTGTAGTTTACAGTTTGACAAAAGCACAATGTTGTGTTTTATTGCGATTGTACACAAATATAAGTAAACACTTTGTAGTTTGAATAATGTCCTGTATGAACAAAAGGACGGAGTATGTTTTTATGTCTACATTGTTCAATCACGCCTCACACACACACACACACACACACAAAAACTATTTTTCTAATCAGATCAGGCAAATATTCTGTCTTGGCACACTTCATATAACTTTCAAACTTGTGTACTTATTTCATGTGTCCATTAAGTCCATGAGACCGTAGGGTGTCTCATTTTTCATTTTAGGTTTCAGAAGGTTGCTCACGCATACTTTGTGGTTGATATGTGCCCTCAATGCACACTTTTGCAGAGCCCACACTGATGCAAGCTCTACAGCACACATCTTCTCAAAGGTCAAAGCGGGGTTACGTTATTGCCCGTCACGCACAGTAACCCTAAAGGCACCGGGGTGGCGGTGCCACCGGCTTGTTTATATATATATATATATATATATATATATATATATATATATATATATATATAAATATAGCTGCGAGCAGCGATGAAGGGCCAAAGCCGGCGGCACCGCCACTCCGGTGCCTTTAGGTAATTAAAGGCACCGGGGTTGCGGTGCCACCGGCTTGGGCCCGTAATCGCTGCTCGCAGCTATATTTTATTATTATTATTATTATTTTACTACCTTTTGGGCACTTTTGGGGGCCTTAACGTGCTCGAAAACTCTTGAAACTTTGCACACATCTCAGAACCCGCGGCCATCAGGGCCGGGCTGAAGCTGGTACCCGGGCGTGGCAGGGGGGCTCGACAGCGCCCCCTGGAACGGGGTTTGAACACTTGGTCCATAAATCAAACACGCTTGCATGTAATAATATGAAACTCAGTACACATATAGATCTCATCGGTTCATATATACTTCATGCTCTTACTTTTTACCCCAGCCCAACAGGAAGTCGGCTATTAAGGGTTGTTTGGAAAACACATGCAATGGAATGTGAAATACTCCTCCTAGAGAATTCAAACACACGGCACGAAACTCGGTCAGCATGAAGTCAAGACACTGAGGATGAAAAATTGCCAGGGGATTTTTGATATCTCGAACGGTTTGGCCGTGGCGAGTAAACGAAATTATGGCGAGAAACGTGAAACAGGAAGTGTGTTATAACTACTGCATACATTAACTAATCTTGATGAAACTTCAGCAGTGTGTTCGTTGTAAGAGCCCGATCACATGGATGTGACTATTGTGAGTCAAAGTTATAGCGCCACCAACTGGAAGCAGGAAGTGTGTCACTTTCAAAATGCTTTTAAATCACCCTCTTATTTTTACCCGATTTGCTTCAAACTTCATGTGCATAATGTAGACACACGCCAGATGTAGACCTGTGAAAGGATTATTGATATCTTAGATACTGTTGCCATGGCAATGCATCAAACATTAATATTCCTTTTTTTAAGCTTTTTCATGCTTTTTTATGCTTTCGGGCACTTTTGGGGTTCTTAACGTGCTCGAAAACTCTTGAAACTTTGCACACGGGACAAAACCCGCGGCCATCAGGGCCAGGCTGAAGCTGGTACCCGGGCGTGGCAGGGGGGCTCGACAGCGCCCCCTTGAACGGGTCAGACAATTTGGTCCATATATCCAACACGCTTTACCCTATTTGCTTCAAACTTGATGTGTATAATGTAGACACAAGCCAGATGTAGACCTGTGAAAGGATTGTTGATATCTTAGATGCTGTTGCCGTGACAACGCATCAAACTTTAATATTCTTTTTGGATACTTTTGAGATTCTTAGCGCACTTTTGGGGCCCTTAACGTGCTCAAAAACTCTTGAAACTTTGCACACGGGTCAGAAACCGCGGCCATCAGGGCCGGGCTGAAGCTGGTACCCGGGCGTGGCAGGGGGGCTCGACAGCGCCCCCTGGAATGGGGTCCGAAAACTTGGTCCATAAATCAAACAGGCTTTACCCGATTTGCTTCAAACTTGATGTGTATAATGTAGACACACGCCAGATTTAGACCTGTGAAAGGATTGTTGATATCTTAGATGCTGTTGCCGTGACAACGCATCAAACTTTAATATTCTTTTTGGATACTTTTGAGACTCTCAGCGCACTTTGGGGGCCCTTAACGTGCTCAAAAACTCTTGAAACTTTGCACACGGGTCAGAACCCGTGGCCATCAGGGCCGGGCTGAAGCTGGTACCCGGGCGTGGCAGGGGGGCTCGACAGTGCCCCCTGGAACGGGGTCCGAAAACTTGGTCCATAAATCAAACACGCTTGAATGTAATAATATGAAACTCGGTACACATATAGATCTCATCGATTCATATATCCTTTGTACTTTTACTTTTTACCCCAGCCCAACAGGAAGTCGGCTATTATGGTTTGTTTGGAAGCGTATGCCCCTGGAATTCGATATACTCCTCCTAGAGAATTCAACCAATCGCCACGAAACTCGGTCAGCATGAAGTCAAGACATTGAGGATGAAAAGTTGCCAGGGGATTTTTGATATCTCGAACGGTTTGGCTGTGGCGAGGAAACGAATTTATGGCGAATAAAGGAAACAGGAAGTGTGTTATAACTTCTGCATACATTAACTGATCTTGATGAAACTTCAGCAGTGTGTTCGCTGTAAGAGTCCGATCACATGGATGTGACTATTGTGAGTCAAAGTTATAGCGCCACCAACTGGCAGCAGGAAGTGTGTCACTTCCTAAAGGCTTTGAAATCACCCTCTTATTTTTACCCAATTTGCTTCAAACTTTATGTGTATAATGTAGACACACGGCAGATGTAGACCTGAGAAAGGATTATTGATATCTTAGATACTGTTGCCGTGGCAACGCATCAAACTTTATTATTCTTTGTTGATGCTTTTGAGACTCTTAACATACTTGAAATTGCATGAAACCCGACAGACACATCACATTTATTAGACAGTAGACATGTGCAGAGTTTCAGAAACGGGCATGGTGAGAGCAATTAGAGAATAATGTTTAAGTTTAAAAACAGCCAGAATGGTTGTTTAGTCAAAAAAAAATTTTTTCCAAATCATACATAGTGTTATACTGCCCTCTTGTGTTCAAAATCAGGTAAAAAGCGAAAGTAAAATAAGGACGTCTGCACAATTCATTAATAATGGTGCAGAGTAGAGTGAGCTTTTTCAATTAATTCCTATGGAAGTAGGAATGAACTAAACAACGTTCGCTCTGTTCTGCTCGTCCCTCACCGTGGGCGCGCAGAGTTATGAATGCCCGTGCAGCCGTGAGCATTTTAGTTTCATTTTAAAATTAGCGCCATTTCGGGGGACGTATTACTTTAATTTATTTAACAAAAACACAATGTTGTGTTTAATTGCGAGTGTACACAAATATAAGTAAACACTTTGACGTTTGAATGATGTCCTGTATGAAGAAAATGACGGAGTATGTTTCACTGTTCAATCGCGCTGAGCCACCCAGACCCCCACACACACACTGACACACACACACACACACACACACACACACACACACACACACACACACACACACACACACAAACACACACACACACACAATAATAAAACATTCAACCTAACATATACAAATTACACTGCTATGTTGAAATAGTCAGTAGTACAATTTGTATCATTCACAGTAAGCACCGCTCCACTGTGATTTTTCCAAGCACATTTTTGCACAAGTGAAGAGGATGATTTTTTCCGTCGATATTGGAACGTGAGTGAAGTACAAAGCCTGTAATAAAGAATAGTTTAGCATCCAAATACATCGCAAATGTTGCAACATTTAGATTCTAAAGAGAGATTTACGTGAGCCTAACACCACTTACTTTTACTTTTGTTTTAAATTATTTCGTTTTGGCTTTATTATAGTTATTTTTTTATTTGTGTTCTGTTCTGAATATCATTAAATTTAAAGGATTTGTTGTGGAATATTTTGAGTGTATAATCAAATAACACTAAACCGTCACTAGGTGTCGCCAGGCGACCGTCTTAATGAGCGGGTCATTGATTCATTCGTTCAAACGATTCGTTTGAACGACTGAGTCATTCATGAATGAGACAGATGTTTATGGATTGGTCATTGAATCTTTGAGTCAACCAATTTGTTCAAAATGCTGAATCATTCAGTAATGAGAAAACACGTTGCTGTGAGATGCAATGGTTCTGCTGTGATCTTTGTTTAACTATTTTCGCTGCTGAAACAGAAGAACAGTCAATATTGCATCTAAAATGTAAGTGACTTGACACGTGTGTGTGTGTGTGTGTGTGTGCGTGTGAGTGCGTGCGTGCGTGTGTGTGTGTGTGTGTGTGTGTGTGTGCAATCAATCCCAGGTAAGAGGCATGAATAATGAGAATTGGACTTCTAGGAGTGAGGTTAATATTCCGGAGATGGTTCCCTCGGATTGTGAAAAGGAGGCGGCGCGGGAGTGGCCAGGCATTGCGCTACTTCTGTTTCAAAGTTTAAAACAATGCTAATATCATTTTTTTGAACGATTTCATTACAAATGTTTATTTTATATATTTATAAAATATTATAAAATATAATAACTATGTTTTGTCCTATTAACAAAAGACAGGCAATGTACTATTAACAAATGTTAATAGTTTTTTAAAAGTTAAAATGATACTTTATGCATTTGTTTTGTGTCAGATGATTAACAATATAAATTAAACAAAGCTTAAAACAAACAAAATAATAAAACGAAAACAAAGCTTGAACATTTTATTTAATTGAAAAGCCTTTTTGAAATAAAATGTGTTTTTTTCCCTCTGAAATAGCAAAAGCATCGCACACTTAGCTGTACCTGCTCTAAATAAATAATAGTATTTAAATAAAAATACAAAATCGAAATAAATAAATTATATAAAACAAAATCAAATCAAAGAAAATAAATCTTATTAAAGTTATGCAGGCACACATTTAACAATAATTTTCAAGTGACAAATAAAATCAATCAAAATTCCTTACACATGGAGTTAATCCTGACGATTCCTGAGGCGCCTTTCCTCATGACACTCGCTTTTTTTTTCGAAGATATATTTTCTTTGGTTTGATTTTTGTTTTTGTAATAATTTATTTTATTTAGTTCGATTTTGTATTTTTATTGAATTACTCTTTTTTATTTAGAGCAGGTACAGCTAGTGTGTGATGCTTTTGCTATTTCAGAGGAAAACAATAATTTTATGTAATTAATAATTTTTGTTTCAGTCCACCATATAATTATGTTGTGTTTGATCTATGGAAAAAAGTTAGTTGTGAAATGGTTGAATATTAACAAAAGTTAATAGTTTTTTACAAGTTAGAATAATACGATATATATATATATATAAACAAGCCGGTGGCACCGCCACCCCGGTGCCTTTACGGTTACTGTGCATGACGGGCAATATCGTAACTCCGCTTTGACCTTTGAGAAGATGTGTGCTATAGAGCTTGCATTGGTGTGGGCTCTGCAAAAGTGTGTGTGTGTGTGTGAGGCGTGATTGAACAATGTAGACATATATATATATATATATATAAAGGCACCGGGGTGGCGGTGCCACCGGCTTGTTTATATATATATATATATATATATATATATATATATATATATATATATATATATATATGAATATAGCTGCGAGCAGCGATGAAGGGCCAAAGCCGGCGGCACCGCCACTCCGGTGCCTTTAGGTAACTAAAGGCACCGGGGTTGCGGTGCCACCGGCTTGGGCCCGTAATCGCTGCTCGCAGCTATATTTATTTATTATTATTATTATTTTACTACCTTTTGGGCACTTTTGGGGGCCTTAACGTGCTCGAAAACTCTTGAAACTTTGCACACATCTCAGAACCCGCGGCCATCAGGGCCGGGCTGAAGCTGGTACCCGGGCGTGGCAGGGGGGCTCGACAGCGCCCCCTGGAACGGGGTTTGAACACTTGGTCCATAAATCAAACACGCTTGCATGTAATAATATGAAACTCAGTACACATATAGATCTCATCGGTTCATATATACTTCATGCTCTTACTTTTTACCCCAGCCCAACAGGAAGTCGGCTATTAAGGGTTGTTTGGAAAACACATGCAATGGAATGTGAAATACTCCTCCTAGAGAATTCAAACACACGGCACGAAACTCGGTCAGCATGAAGTCAAGACACTGAGGATGAAAAATTGCCAGGGGATTTTTGATATCTCGAACGGTTTGGCCGTGGCGAGTAAACGAAATTATGGCGAGAAACGTGAAACAGGAAGTGTGTTATAACTACTGCATACATTAACTAATCTTGATGAAACTTCAGCAGTGTGTTCGTTGTAAGAGCCCGATCACATGGATGTGACTATTGTGAGTCAAAGTTATAGCGCCACCAACTGGAAGCAGGAAGTGTGTCACTTTCAAAATGCTTTTAAATCACCCTCTTATTTTTACCCGATTTGCTTCAAACTTCATGTGCATAATGTAGACACACGCCAGATGTAGACCTGTGAAAGGATTATTGATATCTTAGATACTGTTGCCATGGCAATGCATCAAACATTAATATTCCTTTTTTTAAGCTTTTTCATGCTTTTTTATGCTTTCGGGCACTTTTGGGGTTCTTAACGTGCTCGAAAACTCTTGAAACTTTGCACACGGGACAAAACCCGCGGCCATCAGGGCCAGGCTGAAGCTGGTACCCGGGCGTGGCAGGGGGGCTCGACAGCGCCCCCTTGAACGGGTCAGACAATTTGGTCCATATATCCAACACGCTTTACCCTATTTGCTTCAAACTTGATGTGTATAATGTAGACACAAGCCAGATGTAGACCTGTGAAAGGATTGTTGATATCTTAGATGCTGTTGCCGTGACAACGCATCAAACTTTAATATTCTTTTTGGATACTTTTGAGATTCTTAGCGCACTTTTGGGGCCCTTAACGTGCTCAAAAACTCTTGAAACTTTGCACACGGGTCAGAAACCGCGGCCATCAGGGCCGGGCTGAAGCTGGTACCCGGGCGTGGCAGGGGGGCTCGACAGCGCCCCCTGGAATGGGGTCCGAAAACTTGGTCCATAAATCAAACAGGCTTTACCCGATTTGCTTCAAACTTGATGTGTATAATGTAGACACACGCCAGATTTAGACCTGTGAAAGGATTGTTGATATCTTAGATGCTGTTGCCGTGACAACGCATCAAACTTTAATATTCTTTTTGGATACTTTTGAGACTCTCAGCGCACTTTGGGGGCCCTTAACGTGCTCAAAAACTCTTGAAACTTTGCACACGGGTCAGAACCCGTGGCCATCAGGGCCGGGCTGAAGCTGGTACCCGGGCGTGGCAGGGGGGCTCGACAGTGCCCCCTGGAACGGGGTCCGAAAACTTGGTCCATAAATCAAACACGCTTGAATGTAATAATATGAAACTCGGTACACATATAGATCTCATCGATTCATATATCCTTTGTACTTTTACTTTTTACCCCAGCCCAACAGGAAGTCGGCTATTATGGTTTGTTTGGAAGCGTATGCCCCTGGAATTCGATATACTCCTCCTAGAGAATTCAACCAATCGCCACGAAACTCGGTCAGCATGAAGTCAAGACATTGAGGATGAAAAGTTGCCAGGGGATTTTTGATATCTCGAACGGTTTGGCTGTGGCGAGGAAACGAATTTATGGCGAATAAAGGAAACAGGAAGTGTGTTATAACTTCTGCATACATTAACTGATCTTGATGAAACTTCAGCAGTGTGTTCGCTGTAAGAGTCCGATCACATGGATGTGACTATTGTGAGTCAAAGTTATAGCGCCACCAACTGGCAGCAGGAAGTGTGTCACTTCCTAAAGGCTTTGAAATCACCCTCTTATTTTTACCCAATTTGCTTCAAACTTTATGTGTATAATGTAGACACACGGCAGATGTAGACCTGAGAAAGGATTATTGATATCTTAGATACTGTTGCCGTGGCAACGCATCAAACTTTATTATTCTTTGTTGATGCTTTTGAGACTCTTAACATACTTGAAATTGCATGAAACCCGACAGACACATCACATTTATTAGACAGTAGACATGTGCAGAGTTTCAGAAACGGGCATGGTGAGAGCAATTAGAGAATAATGTTTAAGTTTAAAAACAGCCAGAATGGTTGTTTAGTCAAAAAAAATTTTTTTCCAAATCATACATAGTGTTATACTGCCCTCTTGTGTTCAAAATCAGGTAAAAAGCGAAAGTAAAATAAGGACGTCTGCACAATTCATTAATAATGGTGCAGAGTAGAGTGAGCTTTTTCAATTAATTCCTATGGAAGTAGGAATGAACTAAACAACGTTCGCTCTGTTCTGCTCGTCCCTCACCGTGGGCGCGCAGAGTTATGAATGCCCGTGCAGCCGTGAGCATTTTAGTTTCATTTTAAAATTAGCGCCATTTCGGGGGACGTATTACTTTAATTTATTTAACAAAAACACAATGTTGTGTTTAATTGCGAGTGTACACAAATATAAGTAAACACTTTGACGTTTGAATGATGTCCTGTATGAAGAAAATGACGGAGTATGTTTCACTGTTCAATCGCGCTGAGCCACCCAGACCCCCACACACACACTGACACACACACACACACACACACACACACACACACACACACACAATAATAAAACATTCAACCTAACATATACAAATTACACTGCTATGTTGAAATAGTCAGTAGTACAATTTGTATCATTCACAGTAAGCACCGCTCCACTGTGATTTTTCCAAGCACATTTTTGCACAAGTGAAGAGGATGATTTTTTCTGTCGATATTGGAACGTGAGTGAAGTACAAAGCCTGTAATAAAGAATAGTTTAGCATCCAAATACATCGCAAATGTTGCAACATTTAGATTCTAAAGAGAGATTTACGTGAGCCTAACACCACTTACTTTTACTTTTGTTTTAAATTATTTCGTTTTGGCTTTATTATAGTTATTTTTTTATTTGTGTTCTGTTCTGAATATCATTAAATTTAAAGGATTTGTTGTGGAATATTTTGAGTGTATAATCAAATAACACTAAACCGTCACTAGGTGTCGCCAGGCGACCGTCTTAATGAGCGGGTCATTGATTCATTCGTTCAAACGATTCGTTTGAACGACTGAGTCATTCATGGATGAGACAGATGTTTATGGATTGGTCATTGAATCTTTGAGTCAACCAATTTGTTCAAAATGCTGAATCATTCAGTAATGAGAAAACACGTTGCTGTGAGATGCAATGGTTCTGCTGTGATCTTTGTTTAACTATTTTCGCTGCTGAAACAGAAGAACAGTCAATATTGCATCTAAAATGTAAGTGACTTGACACGTGTGTGTGTGTGTGTGTGTGTGTGTGCGTGTGAGTGCGTGCGTGCGTGTGTGTGTGTGTGTGTGTGTGTGTGTGTGTGTGCAATCAATCCCAGGTAAGAGGCATGAATAATGAGAATTGGACTTCTAGGAGTGAGGTTAATATTCCGGAGATGGTTCCCTCGGATTGTGAAAAGGAGGCGGCGCGGGAGTGGCCAGGCATTGCGCTACTTCTGTTTCAAAGTTTAAAACAATGCTAATATCATTTTTTTGAACGATTTCATTACAAATGTTTATTTTATATATTTATAAAATATTATAAAATATAATAACTATGTTTTGTCCTATTAACAAAAGACAGGCAATGTACTATTAACAAATGTTAATAGTTTTTTAAAAGTTAAAATGATACTTTATGCATTTGTTTTGTGTCAGATGATTAACAATATAAATTAAACAAAGCTTAAAACAAACAAAATAATAAAACGAAAACAAAGCTTGAACATTTTATTTAATTGAAAAGCCTTTTTGAAATAAAATGTGTTTTTTTCCCTCTGAAATAGCAAAAGCATCGCACACTTAGCTGTACCTGCTCTAAATAAATAATAGTATTTAAATAAAAATACAAAATCGAAATAAATAAATTATATAAAACAAAATCAAATCAAAGAAAATAAATCTTATTAAAGTTATGCAGGCACACATTTAACAATAATTTTCAAGTGACAAATAAAATCAATCAAAATTCCTTACACATGGAGTTAATCCTGACGATTCCTGAGGCGCCTTTCCTCATGACACTCGCTTTTTTTTTCGAAGATATATTTTCTTTGGTTTGATTTTGTTTTTGTAATAATTTATTTTATTTAGTTCGATTTTGTATTTTTATTGAATTACTCTTTTTTATTTAGAGCAGGTACAGCTAGTGTGTGATGCTTTTGCTATTTCAGAGGAAAACAATAATTTTATTTAATTAATAATTTTTGTTTCAGTCCACCATATAATTATGTTGTGTTTGATCTATGGAAAAAAGTTAGTTGTGAAATGGTTGAATATTAACAAAAGTTAATAGTTTTTTACAAGTTAGAATAATACGATATATATATATATATATAAACAAGCCGGTGGCACCGCCACCCCGGTGCCTTTACGGTTACTGTGCATGACGGGCAATATCGTAACTCCGCTTTGACCTTTGAGAAGATGTGTGCTATAGAGCTTGCATTGGTGTGGGCTCTGCAAAAGTGTGTGTGTCTGTGTGAGGCGTGATTGAACAATGTAGACATATATATATATATATATATATAAAGGCACCGGGGTGGCGGTGCCACCGGCTTGTTTATATATATATATATATATATATATATATATATATATATATGAATATAGCTGCGAGCAGCGATGAAGGGCCAAAGCCGGCGGCACCGCCACTCCGGTGCCTTTAGGTAACTAAAGGCACCGGGGTTGCGGTGCCACCGGCTTGGGCCCGTAATCGCTGCTCGCAGCTATATTTATTATTATTATTTTACTACCTTTTGGGCACTTTTGGGGGCCTTAACGTGCTCGAAAACTCTTGAAACTTTGCACACATCTCAGAAGCCGCGGCCATCAGGGCCGGGCTGAAGCTGGTACCCGGGCGTGGCAGGGGGGCTCGACAGCGCCCCCTGGAACGGGGTTTGAACACTTGGTCCATAAATCAAACACGCTTGCATGTAATAATATGAAACTCAGTACACATATAGATCTCATCGGTTCATATATACTTCATGCTCTTACTTTTTACCCCAGCCCAACAGGAAGTCGGCTATTAAGGGTTGTTTGGAAAACACATGCAATGGAATGTGAAATACTCCTCCTAGAGAATTCAAACACACGGCACGAAACTCGGTCAGCATGAAGTCAAGACACTGAGGATGAAAAATTGCCAGGGGATTTTTGATATCTCGAACGGTTTGGCCGTGGCGAGTAAACGAAATTATGGCGAGAAACGTGAAACAGGAAGTGTGTTATAACTACTGCATACATTAACTAATCTTGATGAAACTTCAGCAGTGTGTTCGTTGTAAGAGCCCGATCACATGGATGTGACTATTGTGAGTCAAAGTTATAGCGCCACCAACTGGAAGCAGGAAGTGTGTCACTTTCAAAATGCTTTTAAATCACCCTCTTATTTTTACCCGATTTGCTTCAAACTTCATGTGCATAATGTAGACACACGCCAGATGTAGACCTGTGAAAGGATTATTGATATCTTAGATACTGTTGCCATGGCAATGCATCAAACATTAATATTCCTTTTTTTAAGCTTTTTCATGCTTTTTTATGCTTTCGGGCACTTTTGGGGTTCTTAACGTGCTCGAAAACTCTTGAAACTTTGCACACGGGACAAAACCCGCGGCCATCAGGGCCAGGCTGAAGCTGGTACCCGGGCGTGGCAGGGGGGCTCGACAGCGCCCCCTTGAACGGGTCAGACAATTTGGTCCATATATCCAACACGCTTTACCCTATTTGCTTCAAACTTGATGTGTATAATGTAGACACAAGCCAGATGTAGACCTGTGAAAGGATTGTTGATATCTTAGATGCTGTTGCCGTGACAACGCATCAAACTTTAATATTCTTTTTGGATACTTTTGAGATTCTTAGCGCACTTTTGGGGCCCTTAACGTGCTCAAAAACTCTTGAAACTTTGCACACGGGTCAGAAACCGCGGCCATCAGGGCCGGGCTGAAGCTGGTACCCGGGCGTGGCAGGGGGGCTCGACAGCGCCCCCTGGAATGGGGTCCGAAAACTTGGTCCATAAATCAAACAGGCTTTACCCGATTTGCTTCAAACTTGATGTGTATAATGTAGACACACGCCAGATTTAGACCTGTGAAAGGATTGTTGATATCTTAGATGCTGTTGCCGTGACAACGCATCAAACTTTAATATTCTTTTTGGATACTTTTGAGACTCTCAGCGCACTTTGGGGGCCCTTAACGTGCTCAAAAACTCTTGAAACTTTGCACACGGGTCAGAACCCATGGCCATCAGGGCCGGGCTGAAGCTGGTACCCGGGCGTGGCAGGGGGGCTCGACAGTGCCCCCTGGAACGGGGTCCGAAAACTTGGTCCATAAATCAAACACGCTTGAATGTAATAATATGAAACTCGGTACACATATAGATCTCATCGATTCATATATCCTTTGTACTTTTACTTTTTACCCCAGCCCAACAGGAAGTCGGCTATTATGGTTTGTTTGGAAGCGTATGCCCCTGGAATTCGATATACTCCTCCTAGAGAATTCAACCAATCGCCACGAAACTCGGTCAGCATGAAGTCAAGACATTGAGGATGAAAAGTTGCCAGGGGATTTTTGATGTCTCGAACGGTTTGGCTGTGGCGAGGAAACGAATTTATGGCGAATAAAGGAAACAGGAAGTGTGTTATAACTTCTGCATACATTAACTGATCTTGATGAAACTTCAGCAGTGTGTTCGCTGTAAGAGTCCGATCACATGGATGTGACTATTGTGAGTCAAAGTTATAGCGCCACCAACTGGCAGCAGGAAGTGTGTCACTTCCTAAAGGCTTTGAAATCACCCTCTTATTTTTACCCAATTTGCTTCAAACTTTATGTGTATAATGTAGACACACGGCAGATGTAGACCTGAGAAAGGATTATTGATATCTTAGATACTGTTGCCGTGGCAACGCATCAAACTTTATTATTCTTTGTTGATGCTTTTGAGACTCTTAACATACTTGAAATTGCATGAAACCCGACAGACACATCACATTTATTAGACAGTAGACATGTGCAGAGTTTCAGAAACGGGCATGGTGAGAGCAATTAGAGAATAATGTTTAAGTTTAAAAACAGCCAGAATGGTTGTTTAGTCAAAAAAAAATTTTTTCCAAATCATACATAGTGTTATACTGCCCTCTTGTGTTCAAAATCAGGTAAAAAGCGAAAGTAAAATAAGGACGTCTGCACAATTCATTAATAATGGTGCAGAGTAGAGTGAGCTTTTTCAATTAATTCCTATGGAAGTAGGAATGAACTAAACAACGTTCGCTCTGTTCTGCTCGTCCCTCACCGTGGGCGCGCAGAGTTATGAATGCCCGTGCAGCCGTGAGCATTTTAGTTTCATTTTAAAATTAGCGCCATTTCGGGGGACGTATTACTTTAATTTATTTAACAAAAACACAATGTTGTGTTTAATTGCGAGTGTACACAAATATAAGTAAACACTTTGACGTTTGAATGATGTCCTGTATGAAGAAAATGACGGAGTATGTTTCACTGTTCAATCGCGCTGAGCCACCCAGACCCCCACACACACACTGACACACACACACACACACACACACACACACACACACACACACACACACACACACAAACACACACACACACACACACAATAATAAAACATTCAACCTAACATATACAAATTACACTGCTATGTTGAAATAGTCAGTAGTACAATTTGTATCATTCACAGTAAGCACCGCTCCACTGTGATTTTTCCAAGCACATTTTTGCACAAGTGAAGAGGATGATTTTTTCCGTCGATATTGGAACGTGAGTGAAGTACAAAGCCTGTAATAAAGAATAGTTTAGCATCCAAATACATCGCAAATGTTGCAACATTTAGATTCTAAAGAGAGATTTACGTGAGCCTAACACCACTTACTTTTACTTTTGTTTTAAATTATTTCGTTTTGGCTTTATTATAGTTATTTTTTTATTTGTGTTCTGTTCTGAATATCATTAAATTTAAAGGATTTGTTGTGGAATATTTTGAGTGTATAATCAAATAACACTAAACCGTCACTAGGTGTCGCCAGGCGACCGTCTTAATGAGCGGGTCATTGATTCATTCGTTCAAACGATTCGTTTGAACGACTGAGTCATTCATGAATGAGACAGATGTTTATGGATTGGTCATTGAATCTTTGAGTCAACCAATTTGTTCAAAATGCTGAATCATTCAGTAATGAGAAAACACGTTGCTGTGAGATGCAATGGTTCTGCTGTGATCTTTGTTTAACTATTTTCGCTGCTGAAACAGAAGAACAGTCAATATTGCATCTAAAATGTAAGTGACTTGACACGTGTGTGTGTGTGTGTGTGTGTGTGTGCGTGTGAGTGCGTGTGTGCGTGTGTGTGTGTGTGTGCGTGTGTGTGTGTGTGTGTGTGTGTGTGTGCAATCAATCCCAGGTAAGAGGCATGAATAATGAGAATTGGACTTCTAGGAGTGAGGTTAATATTCCGGAGATGGTTCCCTCGGATTGTGAAAAGGAGGCGGCGCGGGAGTGGCCAGGCATTGCGCTACTTCTGTTTCAAAGTTTAAAACAATGCTAATATCATTTTTTTGAACGATTTCATTACAAATGTTTATTTTATATATTTATAAAATATTATAAAATATAATAACTATGTTTTGTCCTATTAACAAAAGACAGGCAATGTACTATTAACAAATGTTAATAGTTTTTTAAAAGTTAAAATGATACTTTATGCATTTGTTTTGTGTCAGATGATTAACAATATAAATTAAACAAAGCTTAAAACAAACAAAATAATAAAACGAAAACAAAGCTTGAACATTTTATTTAATTGAAAAGCCTTTTTGAAATAAAATGTGTTTTTTTCCCTCTGAAATAGCAAAAGCATCGCACACTTAGCTGTACCTGCTCTAAATAAATAATAGTATTTAAATAAAAATACAAAATCGAAATAAATAAATTATATAAAACAAAATCAAATCAAAGAAAATAAATCTTATTAAAGTTATGCAGGCACACATTTAACAATAATTTTCAAGTGACAAATAAAATCAATCAAAATTCCTTACACATGGAGTTAATCCTGACGATTCCTGAGGCGCCTTTCCTCATGACACTCGCTTTTTTTTTTCGAAGATATATTTTCTTTGGTTTGATTTTGTTTTTGTAATAATTTATTTTATTTAGTTCGATTTTGTATTTTTATTGAATTACTCTTTTTTATTTAGAGCAGGTACAGCTAGTGTGTGATGCTTTTGCTATTTCAGAGGAAAACAATAATTTTATTTAATTAATAATTTTTGTTTCAGTCCACCATATAATTATGTTGTGTTTGATCTATGGAAAAAAGTTAGTTGTGAAATGGTTGAATATTAACAAAAGTTAATAGTTTTTTACAAGTTAGAATAATACGATATATATATATATATAAACAAGCCGGTGGCACCGCCACCCCGGTGCCTTTACGGTTACTGTGCATGACGGGCAATATCGTAACTCCGCTTTGACCTTTGAGAAGATGTGTGCTATAGAGCTTGCATTGGTGTGGGCTCTGCAAAAGTGTGTGTGTGTGTGTGAGGCGTGATTGAACAATGTAGACATATATATATATATATATATAAAGGCACCGGGGGTGGCGGTGCCACCGGCTTGTTTATATATATATATATATATATATATATATATATATATATATATATATATGAATATAGCTGCGAGCAGCGATGAAGGGCCAAAGCCGGCGGCACCGCCACTCCGGTGCCTTTAGGTAACTAAAGGCACCGGGGTTGCGGTGCCACCGGCTTGGGCCCGTAATCGCTGCTCGCAGCTATATTTTATTATTATTATTATTATTTTACTACCTTTTGGGCACTTTTGGGGGCCTTAACGTGCTCGAAAACTCTTGAAACTTTGCACACATCTCAGAACCCGCGGCCATCAGGGCCGGGCTGAAGCTGGTACCCGGGCGTGGCAGGGGGGCTCGACAGCGCCCCCTGGAACGGGGTTTGAACACTTGGTCCATAAATCAAACACGCTTGCATGTAATAATATGAAACTCAGTACACATATAGATCTCATCGGTTCATATATACTTCATGCTCTTACTTTTTACCCCAGCCCAACAGGAAGTCGGCTATTAAGGGTTGTTTGGAAAACACATGCAATGGAATGTGAAATACTCCTCCTAGAGAATTCAAACACACGGCACGAAACTCGGTCAGCATGAAGTCAAGACACTGAGGATGAAAAATTGCCAGGGGATTTTTGATATCTCGAACGGTTTGGCCGTGGCGAGTAAACGAAATTATGGCGAGAAACGTGAAACAGGAAGTGTGTTATAACTACTGCATACATTAACTAATCTTGATGAAACTTCAGCAGTGTGTTCGTTGTAAGAGCCCGATCACATGGATGTGACTATTGTGAGTCAAAGTTATAGCGCCACCAACTGGAAGCAGGAAGTGTGTCACTTTCAAAATGCTTTTAAATCACCCTCTTATTTTTACCCGATTTGCTTCAAACTTCATGTGCATAATGTAGACACACGCCAGATGTAGACCTGTGAAAGGATTATTGATATCTTAGATACTGTTGCCATGGCAATGCATCAAACATTAATATTCCTTTTTTTAAGCTTTTTCATGCTTTTTTATGCTTTCGGGCACTTTTGGGGTTCTTAACGTGCTCGAAAACTCTTGAAACTTTGCACACGGGACAAAACCCGCGGCCATCAGGGCCAGGCTGAAGCTGGTACCCGGGCGTGGCAGGGGGGCTCGACAGCGCCCCCTTGAATGGGTCAGACAATTTGGTCCATATATCCAACACGCTTTACCCTATTTGCTTCAAACTTGATGTGTATAATGTAGACACAAGCCAGATGTAGACCTGTGAAAGGATTGTTGATATCTTAGATGCTGTTGCCGTGACAACGCATCAAACTTTAATATTCTTTTTGGATACTTTTGAGATTCTTAGCGCACTTTTGGGGCCCTTAACGTGCTCAAAAACTCTTGAAACTTTGCACACGGGTCAGAAACCGCGGCCATCAGGGCCGGGCTGAAGCTGGTACCCGGGCGTGGCAGGGGGGCTCGACAGCGCCCCCTGGAATGGGGTCCGAAAACTTGGTCCATAAATCAAACAGGCTTTACCCGATTTGCTTCAAACTTGATGTGTATAATGTAGACACACGCCAGATTTAGACCTGTGAAAGGATTGTTGATATCTTAGATGCTGTTGCCGTGACAACGCATCAAACTTTAATATTCTTTTTGGATACTTTTGAGACTCTCAGCGCACTTTGGGGGCCCTTAACGTGCTCAAAAACTCTTGAAACTTTGCACACGGGTCAGAACCCGTGGCCATCAGGGCCGGGCTGAAGCTGGTACCCGGGCGTGGCAGGGGGGCTCGACAGTGCCCCCTGGAACGGGGTCCGAAAACTTGGTCCATAAATCAAACACGCTTGAATGTAATAATATGAAACTCGGTACACATATAGATCTCATCGATTCATATATCCTTTGTACTTTTACTTTTTACCCCAGCCCAACAGGAAGTCGGCTATTATGGTTTGTTTGGAAGCGTATGCCCCTGGAATTCGATATACTCCTCCTAGAGAATTCAACCAATCGCCACGAAACTCGGTCAGCATGAAGTCAAGACATTGAGGATGAAAAGTTGCCAGGGGATTTTTGATATCTCGAACGGTTTGGCTGTGGCGAGGAAACGAATTTATGGCGAATAAAGGAAACAGGAAGTGTGTTATAACTTCTGCATACATTAACTGATCTTGATGAAACTTCAGCAGTGTGTTCGCTGTAAGAGTCCGATCACATGGATGTGACTATTGTGAGTCAAAGTTATAGCGCCACCAACTGGCAGCAGGAAGTGTGTCACTTCCTAAAGGCTTTGAAATCACCCTCTTATTTTTACCCAATTTGCTTCAAACTTTATGTGTATAATGTAGACACACGGCAGATGTAGACCTGAGAAAGGATTATTGATATCTTAGATACTGTTGCCGTGGCAACGCATCAAACTTTATTATTCTTTGTTGATGCTTTTGAGACTCTTAACATACTTGAAATTGCATGAAACCCGACAGACACATCACATTTATTAGACAGTAGACATGTGCAGAGTTTCAGAAACGGGCATGGTGAGAGCAATTAGAGAATAATGTTTAAGTTTAAAAACAGCCAGAATGGTTGTTTAGTCAAAAAATTTTTTTTTCCAAATCATACATAGTGTTATACTGCCCTCTTGTGTTCAAAATCAGGTAAAAAGCGAAAGTAAAATAAGGACGTCTGCACAATTCATTAATAATGGTGCAGAGTAGAGTGAGCTTTTTCAATTAATTCCTATGGAAGTAGGAATGAACTAAACAACGTTCGCTCTGTTCTGCTCGTCCCTCACCGTGGGCGCGCAGAGTTATGAATGCCCGTGCAGCCGTGAGCATTTTAGTTTCATTTTAAAATTAGCGCCATTTCGGGGGACGTATTACTTTAATTTATTTAACAAAAACACAATGTTGTGTTTAATTGCGAGTGTACACAAATATAAGTAAACACTTTGACGTTTGAATGATGTCCTGTATGAAGAAAATGACGGAGTATGTTTCACTGTTCAATCGCGCTGAGCCACCCAGACCCCCACACACACACTGACACACACACACACACACACACACACACACACACACACACACACACACACACACACACACACACACAAACACACACACACACACACACAATAATAAAACATTCAACCTAACATATACAAATTACACTGCTATGTTGAAATAGTCAGTAGTACAATTTGTATCATTCACAGTAAGCACCGCTCCACTGTGATTTTTCCAAGCACATTTTTGCACAAGTGAAGAGGATGATTTTTTCCGTCGATATTGGAACGTGAGTGAAGTACAAAGCCTGTAATAAAGAATAGTTTAGCATCCAAATACATCGCAAATGTTGCAACATTTAGATTCTAAAGAGAGATTTACGTGAGCCTAACACCACTTACTTTTACTTTTGTTTTAAATTATTTCGTTTTGGCTTTATTATAGTTATTTTTTTATTTGTGTTCTGTTCTGAATATCATTAAATTTAAAGGATTTGTTGTGGAATATTTTGAGTGTATAATCAAATAACACTAAACCGTCACTAGGTGTCGCCAGGCGACCGTCTTAATGAGCGGGTCATTGATTCATTCGTTCAAACGATTCGTTTGAACGACTGAGTCATTCATGAATGAGACAGATGTTTATGGATTGGTCATTGAATCTTTGAGTCAACCAATTTGTTCAAAATGCTGAATCATTCAGTAATGAGAAAACACGTTGCTGTGAGATGCAATGGTTCTGCTGTGATCTTTGTTTAACTATTTTCGCTGCTGAAACAGAAGAACAGTCAATATTGCATCTAAAATGTAAGTGACTTGACACGTGTGTGTGTGTGTGTGTGTGTGTGTGTGCGTGTGAGTGCGTGTGTGCGTGTGTGTGTGTGTGTGTGTGTGTGTGTGCAATCAATCCCAGGTAAGAGGCATGAATAATGAGAATTGGACTTCTAGGAGTGAGGTTAATATTCCGGAGATGGTTCCCTCGGATTGTGAAAAGGAGGCGGCGCGGGAGTGGCCAGGCATTGCGCTACTTCTGTTTCAAAGTTTAAAACAATGCTAATATCATTTTTTTGAACGATTTCATTACAAATGTTTATTTTATATATTTATAAAATATTATAAAATATAATAACTATGTTTTGTCCTATTAACAAAAGACAGGCAATGTACTATTAACAAATGTTAATAGTTTTTTAAAAGTTAAAATGATACTTTATGCATTTGTTTTGTGTCAGATGATTAACAATATAAATTAAACAAAGCTTAAAACAAACAAAATAATAAAACGAAAACAAAGCTTGAACATTTTATTTAATTGAAAAGCCTTTTTGAAATAAAATGTGTTTTTTTCCCTCTGAAATAGCAAAAGCATCGCACACTTAGCTGTACCTGCTCTAAATAAATAATAGTATTTAAATAAAAATACAAAATCGAAATAAATAAATTATATAAAACAAAATCAAATCAAAGAAAATAAATCTTATTAAAGTTATGCAGGCACACATTTAACAATAATTTTCAAGTGACAAATAAAATCAATCAAAATTCCTTACACATGGAGTTAATCCTGACGATTCCTGAGGCGCCTTTCCTCATGACACTCGCTTTTTTTTTTCGAAGATATATTTTCTTTGGTTTGATTTTGTTTTTGTAATAATTTATTTTATTTAGTTCGATTTTGTATTTTTATTGAATTACTCTTTTTTATTTAGAGCAGGTACAGCTAGTGTGTGATGCTTTTGCTATTTCAGAGGAAAACAATAATTTTATTTAATTAATAATTTTTGTTTCAGTCCACCATATAATTATGTTGTGTTTGATCTATGGAAAAAAGTTAGTTGTGAAATGGTTGAATATTAACAAAAGTTAATAGTTTTTTACAAGTTAGAATAATACGATATATATATATATATAAACAAGCCGGTGGCACCGCCACCCCGGTGCCTTTACGGTTACTGTGCATGACGGGCAATATCGTAACTCCGCTTTGACCTTTGAGAAGATGTGTGCTATAGAGCTTGCATTGGTGTGGGCTCTGCAAAAGTGTGTGTGTGTGTGTGAGGCGTGATTGAACAATGTAGACATATATATATATATATATATAAAGGCACCGGGGTGGCGGTGCCACCGGCTTGTTTATATATATATATATATATATATATATATATATATATATATATATATGAATATAGCTGCGAGCAGCGATGAAGGGCCAAAGCCGGCGGCACCGCCACTCCGGTGCCTTTAGGTAACTAAAGGCACCGGGGTTGCGGTGCCACCGGCTTGGGCCCGTAATCGCTGCTCGCAGCTATATTTTATTATTATTATTATTATTTTACTACCTTTACTATTTTACTACTCGAAAACTCTTGAAACTTTGCACACATCTCAGAACCCGCGGCCATCAGGGCCGGGCTGAAGCTGGTACCCGGGCGTGGCAGGGGGGCTCGACAGCGCCCCCTGGAACGGGGTTTGAACACTTGGTCCATAAATCAAACACGCTTGCATGTAATAATATGAAACTCAGTACACATATAGATCTCATCGGTTCATATATACTTCATGCTCTTACTTTTTACCCCAGCCCAACAGGAAGTCGGCTATTAAGGGTTGTTTGGAAAACACATGCAATGGAATGTGAAATACTCCTCCTAGAGAATTCAAACACACAGCACGAAACTCGGTCAGCATGAAGTCAAGACACTGAGGATGAAAAATTGCCAGGGGATTTTTGATATCTCGAACGGTTTGGCCGTGGCGAGTAAACGAAATTATGGCGAGAAACGTGAAACAGGAAGTGTGTTATAACTACTGCATACATTAACTAATCTTGATGAAACTTCAGCAGTGTGTTCGTTGTAAGAGCCCGATCACATGGATGTGACTATTGTGAGTCAAAGTTATAGCGCCACCAACTGGAAGCAGGAAGTGTGTCACTTTCAAAATGCTTTTAAATCACCCTCTTATTTTTACCCGATTTGCTTCAAACTTCATGTGCATAATGTAGACACACGCCAGATGTAGACCTGTGAAAGGATTATTGATATCTTAGATACTGTTGCCATGGCAATGCATCAAACATTAATATTCCTTTTTTTAAGCTTTTTCATGCTTTTTTATGCTTTCGGGCACTTTTGGGGTTCTTAACGTGCTCGAAAACTCTTGAAACTTTGCACACGGGACAAAACCCGCGGCCATCAGGGCCAGGCTGAAGCTGGTACCCGGGCGTGGCAGGGGGGCTCGACAGCGCCCCCTTGAATGGGTCAGACAATTTGGTCCATATATCCAACACGCTTTACCCTATTTGCTTCAAACTTGATGTGTATAATGTAGACACAAGCCAGATGTAGACCTGTGAAAGGATTGTTGATATCTTAGATGCTGTTGCCGTGACAACGCATCAAACTTTAATATTCTTTTTGGATACTTTTGAGATTCTTAGCGCACTTTTGGGGCCCTTAACGTGCTCAAAAACTCTTGAAACTTTGCACACGGGTCAGAAACCGTGGCCATCAGGGCCGGGCTGAAGCTGGTACCCGGGCGTGGCAGGGGGGCTCGACAGCGCCCCCTGGAATGGGGTCCGAAAACTTGGTCCATAAATCAAACAGGCTTTACCCGATTTGCTTCAAACTTGATGTGTATAATGTAGACACACGCCAGATTTAGACCTGTGAAAGGATTGTTGATATCTTAGATGCTGTTGCCGTGACAACGCATCAAACTTTAATATTCTTTTTGGATACTTTTGAGACTCTCAGCGCACTTTGGGGGCCCTTAACGTGCTCAAAAACTCTTGAAACTTTGCACACGGGTCAGAACCCGTGGCCATCAGGGCCGGGCTGAAGCTGGTACCCGGGCGTGGCAGGGGGGCTCGACAGTGCCCCCTGGAACGGGGTCCGAAAACTTGGTCCATAAATCAAACACGCTTGAATGTAATAATATGAAACTCGGTACACATATAGATCTCATCGATTCATATATCCTTTGTACTTTTACTTTTTACCCCAGCCCAACAGGAAGTCGGCTATTATGGTTTGTTTGGAAGCGTATGCCCCTGGAATTCGATATACTCCTCCTAGAGAATTCAACCAATCGCCACGAAACTCGGTCAGCATGAAGTCAAGACATTGAGGATGAAAAGTTGCCAGGGGATTTTTGATATCTCGAACGGTTTGGCTGTGGCGAGGAAACGAATTTATGGCGAATAAAGGAAACAGGAAGTGTGTTATAACTTCTGCATACATTAACTGATCTTGATGAAACTTCAGCAGTGTGTTCGCTGTAAGAGTCCGATCACATGGATGTGACTATTGTGAGTCAAAGTTATAGCGCCACCAACTGGCAGCAGGAAGTGTGTCACTTCCTAAAGGCTTTGAAATCACCCTCTTATTTTTACCCAATTTGCTTCAAACTTTATGTGTATAATGTAGACACACGGCAGATGTAGACCTGAGAAAGGATTTTTGATATCTTAGATACTGTTGCCGTGGCAACGCATCAAACTTTATTATTCTTTGTTGATGCTTTTGAGACTCTTAACATACTTGAAATTGCATGAAACCCGACAGACACATCACATTTATTAGACAGTAGACATGTGCAGAGTTTCAGAAACGGGCATGGTGAGAGCAATTAGAGAATAATGTTTAAGTTTAAAAACAGCCAGAATGGTTGTTTAGTCAAAAAAATTTTTTTTCCAAATCATACATAGTGTTATACTGCCCTCTTGTGTTCAAAATCAGGTAAAAAGCGAAAGTAAAATAAGGACGTCTGCACAATTCATTAATAATGGTGCAGAGTAGAGTGAGCTTTTTCAATTAATTCCTATGGAAGTAGGAATGAACTAAACAACGTTCGCTCTGTTCTGCTCGTCCCTCACCGTGGGCGCGCAGAGTTATGAATGCCCGTGCAGCCGTGAGCATTTTAGTTTCATTTTAAAATTAGCGCCATTTCGGGGGACGTATTACTTTAATTTATTTAACAAAAACACAATGTTGTGTTTAATTGCGAGTGTACACAAATATAAGTAAACACTTTGACGTTTGAATGATGTCCTGTATGAAGAAAATGACGGAGTATGTTTCACTGTTCAATCGCGCTGAGCCACCCAGACCCCCACACACACACTGACACACACACACACACACACACACACACACACACACACACACACACACACACACACACACACAAACACACACACACACACACACAATAATAAAACATTCAACCTAACATATACAAATTACACTGCTATGTTGAAATAGTCAGTAGTACAATTTGTATCATTCACAGTAAGCACCGCTCCACTGTGATTTTTCCAAGCACATTTTTGCACAAGTGAAGAGGATGATTTTTTCCGTCGATATTGGAACGTGAGTGAAGTACAAAGCCTGTAATAAAGAATAGTTTAGCATCCAAATACATCGCAAATGTTGCAACATTTAGATTCTAAAGAGAGATTTACGTGAGCCTAACACCACTTACTTTTACTTTTGTTTTAAATTATTTCGTTTTGGCTTTATTATAGTTATTTTTTTATTTGTGTTCTGTTCTGAATATCATTAAATTTAAAGGATTTGTTGTGGAATATTTTGAGTGTATAATCAAATAACACTAAACCGTCACTAGGTGTCGCCAGGCGACCGTCTTAATGAGCGGGTCATTGATTCATTCGTTCAAACGATTCGTTTGAACGACTGAGTCATTCATGAATGAGACAGATGTTTATGGATTGGTCATTGAATCTTTGAGTCAACCAATTTGTTCAAAATGCTGAATCATTCAGTAATGAGAAAACACGTTGCTGTGAGATGCAATGGTTCTGCTGTGATCTTTGTTTAACTATTTTCGCTGCTGAAACAGAAGAACAGTCAATATTGCATCTAAAATGTAAGTGACTTGACACGTGTGTGTGTGTGTGTGTGTGCGTGTGAGTGCGTGCGTGCGTGTGTGTGTGTGTGTGTGTGTGTGTGTGCAATCAATCCCAGGTAAGAGGCATGAATAATGAGAATTGGACTTCTAGGAGTGAGGTTAATATTCCGGAGATGGTTCCCTCGGATTGTGAAAAGGAGGCGGCGCGGGAGTGGCCAGGCATTGCGCTACTTCTGTTTCAAAGTTTAAAACAATGCTAATATCATTTTTTTGAACGATTTCATTACAAATGTTTATTTTATATATTTATAAAATATTATAAAATATAATAACTATGTTTTGTCCTATTAACAAAAGACAGGCAATGTACTATTAACAAATGTTAATAGTTTTTTAAAAGTTAAAATGATACTTTATGCATTTGTTTTGTGTCAGATGATTAACAATATAAATTAAACAAAGCTTAAAACAAACAAAATAATAAAACGAAAACAAAGCTTGAACATTTTATTTAATTGAAAAGCCTTTTTGAAATAAAATGTGTTTTTTTCCCTCTGAAATAGCAAAAGCATCGCACACTTAGCTGTACCTGCTCTAAATAAATAATAGTATTTAAATAAAAATACAAAATCGAAATAAATAAATTATATAAAACAAAATCAAATCAAAGAAAATAAATCTTATTAAAGTTATGCAGGCACACATTTAACAATAATTTTCAAGTGACAAATAAAATCAATCAAAATTCCTTACACATGGAGTTAATCCTGACGATTCCTGAGGCGCCTTTCCTCATGACACTCGCTTTTTTTTTCGAAGATATATTTTCTTTGGTTTGATTTTGTTTTTGTAATAATTTATTTTATTTAGTTCGATTTTGTATTTTTATTGAATTACTCTTTTTTTATTTAGAGCAGGTACAGCTAGTGTGTGATGCTTTTGCTATTTCAGAGGAAAACAATAATTTTATTTAATTAATAATTTTTGTTTCAGTCCACCATATAATTATGTTGTGTTTGATCTATGGAAAAAAGTTAGTTGTGAAATGGTTGAATATTAACAAAAGTTAATAGTTTTTTACAAGTTAGAATAATACGATATATATATATATATAAACAAGCCGGTGGCACCGCCACCCCGGTGCCTTTACGGTTACTGTGCATGACGGGCAATATCGTAACTCCGCTTTGACCTTTGAGAAGATGTGTGCTATAGAGCTTGCATTGGTGTGGGCTCTGCAAAAGTGTGTGTGTGTGTGAGAGGCGTGATTGAACAATGTAGACATATATATATATATATATATAAAGGCACCGGGGGTGGCGGTGCCACCGGCTTGTTTATATATATATATATATATATATATATATATATATATATATGAATATAGCTGCGAGCAGCGATTACGGGCCAAAGCCGGCGGCACCGCCACTCCGGTGCCTTTAGGTAACTAAAGGCACCGGGGTTGCGGTGCCACCGGCTTGGGCCCGTAATCGCTGCTCGCAGCTATATTTATTTATTATTATTATTATTATTTTACTACCTTTTGGGCACTTTTGGGGGCCTTAACGTGCTCGAAAACTCTTGAAACTTTGCACACATCTCAGAACCCGCGGCCATCAGGGCCGGGCTGAAGCTGGTACCCGGGCGTGGCAGGGGGGCTCGACAGCGCCCCCTGGAACGGGGTTTGAACACTTGGTCCATAAATCAAACACGCTTGCATGTAATAATATGAAACTCAGTACACATATAGATCTCATCGGTTCATATATACTTCATGCTCTTACTTTTTACCCCAGCCCAACAGGAAGTCGGCTATTAAGGGTTGTTTGGAAAACACATGCAATGGAATGTGAAATACTCCTCCTAGAGAATTCAAACACACGGCACGAAACTCGGTCAGCATGAAGTCAAGACACTGAGGATGAAAAATTGCCAGGGGATTTTTGATATCTCGAACGGTTTGGCCGTGGCGAGTAAACGAAATTATGGCGAGAAACGTGAAACAGGAAGTGTGTTATAACTACTGCATACATTAACTAATCTTGATGAAACTTCAGCAGTGTGTTCGTTGTAAGAGCCCGATCACATGGATGTGACTATTGTGAGTCAAAGTTATAGCGCCACCAACTGGAAGCAGGAAGTGTGTCACTTTCAAAATGCTTTTAAATCACCCTCTTATTTTTACCCGATTTGCTTCAAACTTCATGTGCATAATGTAGACACACGCCAGATGTAGACCTGTGAAAGGATTATTGATATCTTAGATACTGTTGCCATGGCAATGCATCAAACATTAATATTCCTTTTTTTAAGCTTTTTCATGCTTTTTTATGCTTTCGGGCACTTTTGGGGTTCTTAACGTGCTCGAAAACTCTTGAAACTTTGCACACGGGACAAAACCCGCGGCCATCAGGGCCAGGCTGAAGCTGGTACCCGGGCGTGGCAGGGGGGCTCGACAGCGCCCCCTTGAACGGGTCAGACAATTTGGTCCATATATCCAACACGCTTTACCCTATTTGCTTCAAACTTGATGTGTATAATGTAGACACAAGCCAGATGTAGACCTGTGAAAGGATTGTTGATATCTTAGATGCTGTTGCCGTGACAACGCATCAAACTTTAATATTCTTTTTGGATACTTTTGAGATTCTTAGCGCACTTTTGGGGCCCTTAACGTGCTCAAAAACTCTTGAAACTTTGCACACGGGTCAGAAACCGCGGCCATCAGGGCCGGGCTGAAGCTGGTACCCGGGCGTGGCAGGGGGGCTCGACAGCGCCCCCTGGAATGGGGTCCGAAAACTTGGTCCATAAATCAAACAGGCTTTACCCGATTTGCTTCAAACTTGATGTGTATAATGTAGACACACGCCAGATTTAGACCTGTGAAAGGATTGTTGATATCTTAGATGCTGTTGCCGTGACAACGCATCAAACTTTAATATTCTTTTTGGATACTTTTGAGACTCTCAGCGCACTTTGGGGGCCCTTAACGTGCTCAAAAACTCTTGAAACTTTGCACACGGGTCAGAACCCGTGGCCATCAGGGCCGGGCTGAAGCTGGTACCCGGGCGTGGCAGGGGGGCTCGACAGTGCCCCCTGGAACGGGGTCCGAAAACTTGGTCCATAAATCAAACACGCTTGAATGTAATAATATGAAACTCGGTACACATATAGATCTCATCGATTCATATATCCTTTGTACTTTTACTTTTTACCCCAGCCCAACAGGAAGTCGGCTATTATGGTTTGTTTGGAAGCGTATGCCCCTGGAATTCGATATACTCCTCCTAGAGAATTCAACCAATCGCCACGAAACTCGGTCAGCATGAAGTCAAGACATTGAGGATGAAAAGTTGCCAGGGGATTTTTGATATCTCGAACGGTTTGGCTGTGGCGAGGAAACGAATTTATGGCGAATAAAGGAAACAGGAAGTGTGTTATAACTTCTGCATACATTAACTGATCTTGATGAAACTTCAGCAGTGTGTTCGCTGTAAGAGTCCGATCACATGGATGTGACTATTGTGAGTCAAAGTTATAGCGCCACCAACTGGCAGCAGGAAGTGTGTCACTTCCTAAAGGCTTTGAAATCACCCTCTTATTTTTACCCAATTTGCTTCAAACTTTATGTGTATAATGTAGACACACGGCAGATGTAGACCTGAGAAAGGATTATTGATATCTTAGATACTGTTGCCGTGGCAACGCATCAAACTTTATTATTCTTTGTTGATGCTTTTGAGACTCTTAACATACTTGAAATTGCATGAAACCCGACAGACACATCACATTTATTAGACAGTAGACATGTGCAGAGTTTCAGAAACGGGCATGGTGAGAGCAATTAGAGAATAATGTTTAAGTTTAAAAACAGCCAGAATGGTTGTTTAGTCAAAAAAAAATTTTTTCCAAATCATACATAGTGTTATACTGCCCTCTTGTGTTCAAAATCAGGTAAAAAGCGAAAGTAAAATAAGGACGTCTGCACAATTCATTAATAATGGTGCAGAGTAGAGTGAGCTTTTTCAATTAATTCCTATGGAAGTAGGAATGAACTAAACAACGTTCGCTCTGTTCTGCTCGTCCCTCACCGTGGGCGCGCAGAGTTATGAATGCCCGTGCAGCCGTGAGCATTTTAGTTTCATTTTAAAATTAGCGCCATTTCGGGGGACGTATTACTTTAATTTATTTAACAAAAACACAATGTTGTGTTTAATTGCGAGTGTACACAAATATAAGTAAACACTTTGACGTTTGAATGATGTCCTGTATGAAGAAAATGACGGAGTATGTTTCACTGTTCAATCGCGCTGAGCCACCCAGACCCCCACACACACACTGACACACACACACACACACACACACACACACACAAACACACACACACACACACACAATAATAAAACATTCAACCTAACATATACAAATTACACTGCTATGTTGAAATAGTCAGTAGTACAATTTGTATCATTCACAGTAAGCACCGCTCCACTGTGATTTTTCCAAGCACATTTTTGCACAAGTGAAGAGGATGATTTTTTCCGTCGATATTGGAACGTGAGTGAAGTACAAAGCCTGTAATAAAGAATAGTTTAGCATCCAAATACATCGCAAATGTTGCAACATTTAGATTCTAAAGAGAGATTTACGTGAGCCTAACACCACTTACTTTTACTTTTGTTTTAAATTATTTCGTTTTGGCTTTATTATAGTTATTTTTTTATTTGTGTTCTGTTCTGAATATCATTAAATTTAAAGGATTTGTTGTGGAATATTTTGAGTGTATAATCAAATAACACTAAACCGTCACTAGGTGTCGCCAGGCGACCGTCTTAATGAGCGGGTCATTGATTCATTCGTTCAAACGATTCGTTTGAACGACTGAGTCATTCATGAATGAGACAGATGTTTATGGATTGGTCATTGAATCTTTGAGTCAACCAATTTGTTCAAAATGCTGAATCATTCAGTAATGAGAAAACACGTTGCTGTGAGATGCAATGGTTCTGCTGTGATCTTTGTTTAACTATTTTCGCTGCTGAAACAGAAGAACAGTCAATATTGCATCTAAAATGTAAGTGACTTGACACGTGTGTGTGTGTGTGTGTGTGTGTGTGCGTGTGAGTGCGTGCGTGCGTGTGTGTGTGTGTGTGTGTGTGTGTGTGTGTGCAATCAATCCCAGGTAAGAGGCATGAATAATGAGAATTGGACTTCTAGGAGTGAGGTTAATATTCCGGAGATGGTTCCCTCGGATTGTGAAAAGGAGGCGGCGCGGGAGTGGCCAGGCATTGCGCTACTTCTGTTTCAAAGTTTAAAACAATGCTAATATCATTTTTTTGAACGATTTCATTACAAATGATTATTTTATATATTTATAAAATATTATAAAATATAATAACTATGTTTTGTCCTATTAACAAAAGACAGGCAATGTACTATTAACAAATGTTAATAGTTTTTTAAAAGTTAAAATGATACTTTATGCATTTGTTTTGTGTCAGATGATTAACAATATAAATTAAACAAAGCTTAAAACAAACAAAATAATAAAACGAAAACAAAGCTTGAACATTTTATTTAATTGAAAAGCCTTTTTGAAATAAAATGTGTTTTTTTCCCTCTGAAATAGCAAAAGCATCGCACACTTAGCTGTACCTGCTCTAAATAAATAATAGTATTTAAATAAAAATACAAAATCGAAATAAATAAATTATATAAAACAAAATCAAATCAAAGAAAATAAATCTTATTAAAGTTATGCAGGCACACATTTAACAATAATTTTCAAGTGACAAATAAAATCAATCAAAATTCCTTACACATGGAGTTAATCCTGACGATTCCTGAGGCGCCTTTCCTCATGACACTCGCTTTTTTTTTCGAAGATATATTTTCTTTGGTTTGATTTTGTTTTTGTAATAATTTATTTTATTTAGTTCGATTTTGTATTTTTATTGAATTACTCTTTTTTATTTAGAGCAGGTACAGCTAGTGTGTGATGCTTTTGCTATTTCAGAGGAAAACAATAATTTTATTTAATTAATAATTTTTGTTTCAGTCCACCATATAATTATGTTGTGTTTGATCTATGGAAAAAAGTTAGTTGTGAAATGGTTGAATATTAACAAAAGTTAATAGTTTTTTACAAGTTAGAATAATACGATATATATATATATATAAACAAGCCGGTGGCACCGCCACCCCGGTGCCTTTACGGTTACTGTGCATGACGGGCAATATCGTAACTCCGCTTTGACCTTTGAGAAGATGTGTGCTATAGAGCTTGCATTGGTGTGGGCTCTGCAAAAGTGTGTGTGTGTGTGAGAGGCGTGATTGAACAATGTAGACATATATATATATATATATATAAAGGCACCGGGGTGGCGGTGCCACCGGCTTGTTTATATATATATATATATATATATATATATATATATATATATATATATATATATATATATGAATATAGCTGCGAGCAGCGATGAAGGGCCAAAGCCGGCGGCACCGCCACTCCGGTGCCTTTAGGTAACTAAAGGCACCGGGGTTGCGGTGCCACCGGCTTGGGCCCGTAATCGCTGCTCGCAGCTATATTTATTAGGGCCCAAGCCTTGAAAAGGCGAAGGCCCTATTGTTTTCCTTAGGATTATTATTTATTATTATTATTATTATTATTATTATTATTATTTTACTAACTTTTGGGCACTTTTGGGGGCCTTAACGTGCTCGAAAACTCTTGAAACTTTGCACACATCTCAGAACCCGCGGCCATCAGGGCCGGGCTGAAGCTGGTACCCGGGCGTGGCAGGGGGGCTCGACAGCGCCCCCTGGAACGGGGTTTGAACACTTGGTCCATAAATCAAACACGCTTGCATGTAATAATATGAAACTCAGTACACATATAGATCTCATCGGTTCATATATACTTCATGCTCTTACTTTTTACCCCAGCCCAACAGGAAGTCGGCTATTAAGGGTTGTTTGGAAAACACATGCAATGGAATGTGAAATACTCCTCCTAGAGAATTCAAACACACGGCACGAAACTCGGTCAGCATGAAGTCAAGACACTGAGGATGAAAAATTGCCAGGGGATTTTTGATATCTCGAACGGTTTGGCCGTGGCGAGTAAACGAAATTATGGCGAGAAACGTGAAACAGGAAGTGTGTTATAACTACTGCATACATTAACTAATCTTGATGAAACTTCAGCAGTGTGTTCGTTGTAAGAGCCCGATCACATGGATGTGACTATTGTGAGTCAAAGTTATAGCGCCACCAACTGGAAGCAGGAAGTGTGTCACTTTCAAAATGCTTTTAAATCACCCTCTTATTTTTACCCGATTTGCTTCAAACTTCATGTGCATAATGTAGACACACGCCAGATGTAGACCTGTGAAAGGATTATTGATATCTTAGATACTGTTGCCATGGCAATGCATCAAACATTAATATTCCTTTTTTTAAGCTTTTTCATGCTTTTTTATGCTTTCGGGCACTTTTGGGGTTCTTAACGTGCTCGAAAACTCTTGAAACTTTGCACACGGGACAAAACCCGCGGCCATCAGGGCCAGGCTGAAGCTGGTACCCGGGCGTGGCAGGGGGGCTCGACAGCGCCCCCTTGAACGGGTCAGACAATTTGGTCCATATATCCAACACGCTTTACCCTATTTGCTTCAAACTTGATGTGTATAATGTAGACACAAGCCAGATGTAGACCTGTGAAAGGATTGTTGATATCTTAGATGCTGTTGCCGTGACAACGCATCAAACTTTAATATTCTTTTTGGATACTTTTGAGATTCTTAGCGCACTTTTGGGGCCCTTAACGTGCTCAAAAACTCTTGAAACTTTGCACACGGGTCAGAAACCGCGGCCATCAGGGCCGGGCTGAAGCTGGTACCCGGGCGTGGCAGGGGGGCTCGACAGCGCCCCCTGGAATGGGGTCCGAAAACTTGGTCCATAAATCAAACAGGCTTTACCCGATTTGCTTCAAACTTGATGTGTATAATGTAGACACACGCCAGATTTAGACCTGTGAAAGGATTGTTGATATCTTAGATGCTGTTGCCGTGACAACGCATCAAACTTTAATATTCTTTTTGGATACTTTTGAGACTCTCAGCGCACTTTGGGGGCCCTTAACGTGCTCAAAAACTCTTGAAACTTTGCACACGGGTCAGAACCCGTGGCCATCAGGGCCGGGCTGAAGCTGGTACCCGGGCGTGGCAGGGGGGCTCGACAGTGCCCCCTGGAACGGGGTCCGAAAACTTGGTCCATAAATCAAACACGCTTGAATGTAATAATATGAAACTCGGTACACATATAGATCTCATCGATTCATATATCCTTTGTACGTTTACTTTTTACCCCAGCCCAACAGGAAGTCGGCTATTATGGTTTGTTTGGAAGCGTATGCCCCTGGAATTCGATATACTCCTCCTAGAGAATTCAACCAATCGCCACGAAACTCGGTCAGCATGAAGTCAAGACATTGAGGATGAAAAGTTGCCAGGGGATTTTTGATATCTCGAACGGTTTGGCTGTGGCGAGGAAACGAATTTATGGCGAATAAAGGAAACAGGAAGTGTGTTATAACTTCTGCATACATTAACTGATCTTGATGAAACTTCAGCAGTGTGTTCGCTGTAAGAGTCCGATCACATGGATGTGACTATTGTGAGTCAAAGTTATAGCGCCACCAACTGGCAGCAGGAAGTGTGTCACTTCCTAAAGGCTTTGAAATCACCCTCTTATTTTTACCCAATTTGCTTCAAACTTTATGTGTATAATGTAGACACACGGCAGATGTAGACCTGAGAAAGGATTATTGATATCTTAGATACTGTTGCCGTGGCAACGCATCAAACTTTATTATTCTTTGTTGATGCTTTTGAGACTCTTAACATACTTGAAATTGCATGAAACCCGACAGACACATCACATTTATTAGACAGTAGACATGTGCAGAGTTTCAGAAACGGGCATGGTGAGAGCAATTAGAGAATAATGTTTAAGTTTAAAAACAGCCAGAATGGTTGTTTAGTCAAAAAAAATTTTTTTCCAAATCATACATAGTGTTATACTGCCCTCTTGTGTTCAAAATCAGGTAAAAAGCGAAAGTAAAATAAGGACGTCTGCACAATTCATTAATAATGGTGCAGAGTAGAGTGAGCTTTTTCAATTAATTCCTATGGAAGTAGGAATGAACTAAACAACGTTCGCTCTGTTCTGCTCGTCCCTCACCGTGGGCGCGCAGAGTTATGAATGCCCGTGCAGCCGTGAGCATTTTAGTTTCATTTTAAAATTAGCGCCATTTCGGGGGACGTATTACTTTAATTTATTTAACAAAAACACAATGTTGTGTTTAATTGCGAGTGTACACAAATATAAGTAAACACTTTGACGTTTGAATGATGTCCTGTATGAAGAAAATGACGGAGTATGTTTCACTGTTCAATCGCGCTGAGCCACCCAGACCCCCACACACACACTGACACACACACACACACACACACACACACACACACACAAACACACACACACACACACACACACAATAATAAAACATTCAACCTAACATATACAAATTACACTGCTATGTTGAAATAGTCAGTAGTACAATTTGTATCATTCACAGTAAGCACCGCTCCACTGTGATTTTTCCAAGCACATTTTTGCACAAGTGAAGAGGATGATTTTTTCCGTCGATATTGGAACGTGAGTGAAGTACAAAGCCTGTAATAAAGAATAGTTTAGCATCCAAATACATCGCAAATGTTGCAACATTTAGATTCTAAAGAGAGATTTACGTGAGCCTAACACCACTTACTTTTACTTTTGTTTTAAATTATTTCGTTTTGGCTTTATTATAGTTATTTTTTTATTTGTGTTCTGTTCTGAATATCATTAAATTTAAAGGATTTGTTGTGGAATATTTTGAGTGTATAATCAAATAACACTAAACCGTCACTAGGTGTCGCCAGGCGACCGTCTTAATGAGCGGGTCATTGATTCATTCGTTCAAACGATTCGTTTGAACGACTGAGTCATTCATGAATGAGACAGATGTTTATGGATTGGTCATTGAATCTTTGAGTCAACCAATTTGTTCAAAATGCTGAATCATTCAGTAATGAGAAAACACGTTGCTGTGAGATGCAATGGTTCTGCTGTGATCTTTGTTTAACTATTTTCGCTGCTGAAACAGAAGAACAGTCAATATTGCATCTAAAATGTAAGTGACTTGACACGTGTGTGTGTGTGTGTGTGTGTGTGTGCGTGTGAGTGCGTGCGTGCGTGTGTGTGTGTGTGTGTGTGTGTGCAATCAATCCCAGGTAAGAGGCATGAATAATGAGAATTGGACTTCTAGGAGTGAGGTTAATATTCCGGAGATGGTTCCCTCGGATTGTGAAAAGGAGGCGGCGCGGGAGTGGCCAGGCATTGCGCTACTTCTGTTTCAAAGTTTAAAACAATGCTAATATCATTTTTTTGAACGATTTCATTACAAATGTTTATTTTATATATTTATAAAATATTATAAAATATAATAACTATGTTTTGTCCTATTAACAAAAGACAGGCAATGTACTATTAACAAATGTTAATAGTTTTTTAAAAGTTAAAATGATACTTTATGCATTTGTTTTGTGTCAGATGATTAACAATATAAATTAAACAAAGCTTAAAACAAACAAAATAATAAAACGAAAACAAAGCTTGAACATTTTATTTAATTGAAAAGCCTTTTTGAAATAAAATGTGTTTTTTTCCCTCTGAAATAGCAAAAGCATCGCACACTTAGCTGTACCTGCTCTAAATAAATAATAGTATTTAAATAAAAATACAAAATCGAAATAAATAAATTATATAAAACAAAATCAAATCAAAGAAAATAAATCTTATTAAAGTTATGCAGGCACACATTTAACAATAATTTTCAAGTGACAAATAAAATCAATCAAAATTCCTTACACATGGAGTTAATCCTGACGATTCCTGAGGCGCCTTTCCTCATGACACTCGCTTTTTTTTTCGAAGATATATTTTCTTTGGTTTGATTTTGTTTTTGTAATAATTTATTTTATTTAGTTCGATTTTGTATTTTTATTGAATTACTCTTTTTTATTTAGAGCAGGTACAGCTAGTGTGTGATGCTTTTGCTATTTCAGAGGAAAACAATAATTTTATTTAATTAATAATTTTTGTTTCAGTCCACCATATAATTATGTTGTGTTTGATCTATGGAAAAAAGTTAGTTGTGAAATGGTTGAATATTAACAAAAGTTAATAGTTTTTTACAAGTTAGAATAATACGATATATATATATATATAAACAAGCCGGTGGCACCGCCACCCCGGTGCCTTTACGGTTACTGTGCATGACGGGCAATATCGTAACTCCGCTTTGACCTTTGAGAAGATGTGTGCTATAGAGCTTGCATTGGTGTGGGCTCTGCAAAAGTGTGTGTGTGTGTGTGAGGCGTGATTGAACAATGTAGACATATATATATATATATATATATAAAGGCACCGGGGTGGCGGTGCCACCGGCTTGTTTATATATATATATATATATATATATATATATATATATATATATATATATATATATATGAATATAGCTGCGAGCAGCGATGAAGGGCCAAAGCCGGCGGCACCGCCACTCCGGTGCCTTTAGGTAACTAAAGGCACCGGGGTTGCGGTGCCACCGGCTTGGGCCCGTAATCGCTGCTCGCAGCTATATTTTATTATTATTATTATTATTTTACTACCTTTTGGGCACTTTTGGGGGCCTTAACGTGCTCGAAAACTCTTGAAACTTTGCACACATCTCAGAACCCGCGGCCATCAGGGCCGGGCTGAAGCTGGTACCCGGGCGTGGCAGGGGGGCTCGACAGCGCCCCCTGGAACGGGGTTTGAACACTTGGTCCATAAATCAAACACGCTTGCATGTAATAATATGAAACTCAGTACACATATAGATCTCATCGGTTCATATATACTTCATGCTCTTACTTTTTACCCCAGCCCAACAGGAAGTCGGCTATTAAGGGTTGTTTGGAAAACACATGCAATGGAATGTGAAATACTCCTCCTAGAGAATTCAAACACACGGCACGAAACTCGGTCAGCATGAAGTCAAGACACTGAGGATGAAAAATTGCCAGGGGATTTTTGATATCTCGAACGGTTTGGCCGTGGCGAGTAAACGAAATTATGGCGAGAAACGTGAAACAGGAAGTGTGTTATAACTACTGCATACATTAACTAATCTTGATGAAACTTCAGCAGTGTGTTCGTTGTAAGAGCCCGATCACATGGATGTGACTATTGTGAGTCAAAGTTATAGCGCCACCAACTGGAAGCAGGAAGTGTGTCACTTTCAAAATGCTTTTAAATCACCCTCTTATTTTTACCCGATTTGCTTCAAACTTCATGTGCATAATGTAGACACACGCCAGATGTAGACCTGTGAAAGGATTATTGATATCTTAGATACTGTTGCCATGGCAATGCATCAAACATTAATATTCCTTTTTTTAAGCTTTTTCATGCTTTTTTATGCTTTCGGGCACTTTTGGGGTTCTTAACGTGCTCGAAAACTCTTGAAACTTTGCACACGGGACAAAACCCGCGGCCATCAGGGCCAGGCTGAAGCTGGTACCCGGGCGTGGCAGGGGGGCTCGACAGCGCCCCCTTGAACGGGTCAGACAATTTGGTCCATATATCCAACACGCTTTACCCTATTTGCTTCAAACTTGATGTGTATAATGTAGACCCAAGCCAGATGTAGACCTGTGAAAGGATTGTTGATATCTTAGATGCTGTTGCCGTGACAACGCATCAAACTTTAATATTCTTTTTGGATACTTTTGAGATTCTTAGCGCACTTTTGGGGCCCTTAACGTGCTCAAAAACTCTTGAAACTTTGCACACGGGTCAGAAACCGCGGCCATCAGGGCCGGGCTGAAGCTGGTACCCGGGCGTGGCAGGGGGGCTCGACAGCGCCCCCTGGAATGGGGTCCGAAAACTTGGTCCATAAATCAAACAGGCTTTACCCGATTTGCTTCAAACTTGATGTGTATAATGTAGACACACGCCAGATTTAGACCTGTGAAAGGATTGTTGATATCTTAGATGCTGTTGCCGTGACAACGCATCAAACTTTAATATTCTTTTTGGATACTTTTGAGACTCTCAGCGCACTTTGGGGGCCCTTAACGTGCTCAAAAACTCTTGAAACTTTGCACACGGGTCAGAACCCGTGGCCATCAGGGCCGGGCTGAAGCTGGTACCCGGGCGTGGCAGGGGGGCTCGACAGTGCCCCCTGGAACGGGGTCCGAAAACTTGGTCCATAAATCAAACACGCTTGAATGTAATAATATGAAACTCGGTACACATATAGATCTCATCGATTCATATATCCTTTGTACTTTTACTTTTTACCCCAGCCCAACAGGAAGTCGGCTATTATGGTTTGTTTGGAAGCGTATGCCCCTGGAATTCGATATACTCCTCCTAGAGAATTCAACCAATCGCCACGAAACTCGGTCAGCATGAAGTCAAGACATTGAGGATGAAAAGTTGCCAGGGGATTTTTGATATCTCGAACGGTTTGGCTGTGGCGAGGAAACGAATTTATGGCGAATAAAGGAAACAGGAAGTGTGTTATAACTTCTGCATACATTAACTGATCTTGATGAAACTTCAGCAGTGTGTTCGCTGTAAGAGTCCGATCACATGGATGTGACTATTGTGAGTCAAAGTTATAGCGCCACCAACTGGCAGCAGGAAGTGTGTCACTTCCTAAAGGCTTTGAAATCACCCTCTTATGTTTACCCAATTTGCTTCAAACTTTATGTGTATAATGTAGACACACGGCAGATGTAGACCTGAGAAAGGATTATTGATATCTTAGATACTGTTGCCGTGGCAACGCATCAAACTTTATTATTCTTTGTTGATGCTTTTGAGACTCTTAACATACTTGAAATTGCATGAAACCCGACAGACACATCACATTTATTAGACAGTAGACATGTGCAGAGTTTCAGAAACGGGCATGGTGAGAGCAATTAGAGAATAATGTTTAAGTTTAAAAACAGCCAGAATGGTTGTTTAGTCAAAAAAATTTTTTTTCCAAATCATACATAGTGTTATACTGCCCTCTTGTGTTCAAAATCAGGTAAAAAGCGAAAATAAAATAAGGACGTCTGCACAATTCATTAATAATGGTGCAGAGTAGAGTGAGCTTTTTCAATTAATTCCTATGGAAGTAGGAATGAACTAAACAACGTTCGCTCTGTTCTGCTCGTCCCTCACCGTGGGCGCGCAGAGTTATGAATGCCCGTGCAGCCGTGAGCATTTTAGTTTCATTTTAAAATTAGCGCCATTTCGGGGGACGTATTACTTTAATTTATTTAACAAAAACACAATGTTGTGTTTAATTGCGAGTGTACACAAATATAAGTAAACACTTTGACGTTTGAATGATGTCCTGTATGAAGAAAATGACGGAGTATGTTTCACTGTTCAATCGCGCTGAGCCACCCAGACCCCCACACACACACTGACACACACACACACACACACACACACACACACACACACACACACAATAATAAAACATTCAACCTAACATATACAAATTACACTGCTATGTTGAAATAGTCAGTAGTACAATTTGTATCATTCACAGTAAGCACCGCTCCACTGTGATTTTTCCAAGCACATTTTTGCACAAGTGAAGAGGATGATTTTTTCCGTCGATATTGGAACGTGAGTGAAGTACAAAGCCTGTAATAAAGAATAGTTTAGCATCCAAATACATCGCAAATGTTGCAACATTTAGATTCTAAAGAGAGATTTACGTGAGCCTAACACCACTTACTTTTACTTTTGTTTTAAATTATTTCGTTTTGGCTTTATTATAGTTATTTTTTTATTTGTGTTCTGTTCTGAATATCATTAAATTTAAAGGATTTGTTGTGGAATATTTTGAGTGTATAATCAAATAACACTAAACCGTCACTAGGTGTCGCCAGGCGACCGTCTTAATGAGCGGGTCATTGATTCATTCGTTCAAACGATTCGTTTGAACGACTGAGTCATTCATGAATGAGACAGATGTTTATGGATTGGTCATTGAATCTTTGAGTCAACCAATTTGTTCAAAATGCTGAATCATTCAGTAATGAGAAAACACGTTGCTGTGAGATGCAATGGTTCTGCTGTGATCTTTGTTTAACTATTTTCGCTGCTGAAACAGAAGAACAGTCAATATTGCATCTAAAATGTAAGTGACTTGACACGTGTGTGTGTGTGTGTGTGTGTGTGTGTGCGTGTGAGTGCGTGCGTGCGTGTGTGTGTGTGTGTGTGTGTGTGTGTGCAATCAATCCCAGGTAAGAGGCATGAATAATGAGAATTGGACTTCTAGGAGTGAGGTTAATATTCCGGAGATGGTTCCCTCGGATTGTGAAAAGGAGGCGGCGCGGGAGTGGCCAGGCATTGCGCTACTTCTGTTTCAAAGTTTAAAACAATGCTAATATCATTTTTTTGAACGATTTCATTACAAATGTTTATTTTATATATTTATAAAATATTATAAAATATAATAACTATGTTTTGTCCTATTAACAAAAGACAGGCAATGTACTATTAACAAATGTTAATAGTTTTTTAAAAGTTAAAATGATACTTTATGCATTTGTTTTGTGTCAGATGATTAACAATATAAATTAAACAAAGCTTAAAACAAACAAAATAATAAAACGAAAACAAAGCTTGAACATTTTATTTAATTGAAAAGCCTTTTTGAAATAAAATGTGTTTTTTTCCCTCTGAAATAGCAAAAGCATCGCACACTTAGCTGTACCTGCTCTAAATAAATAATAGTATTTAAATAAAAATACAAAATCGAAATAAATAAATTATATAAAACAAAATCAAATCAAAGAAAATAAATCTTATTAAAGTTATGCAGGCACACATTTAACAATAATTTTCAAGTGACAAATAAAATCAATCAAAATTCCTTACACATGGAGTTAATCCTGACGATTCCTGAGGCGCCTTTCCTCATGACACTCGCTTTTTTTTTCGAAGATATATTTTCTTTGGTTTGATTTTGTTTTTGTAATAATTTATTTTATTTAGTTCGATTTTGTATTTTTATTGAATTACTCTTTTTTATTTAGAGCAGGTACAGCTAGTGTGTGATGCTTTTGCTATTTCAGAGGAAAACAATAATTTTATTTAATTAATAATTTTTGTTTCAGTCCACCATATAATTATGTTGTGTTTGATCTATGGAAAAAAGTTAGTTGTGAAATGGTTGAATATTAACAAAAGTTAATAGTTTTTTACAAGTTAGAATAATACGATATATATATATATATATAAACAAGCCGGTGGCACCGCCACCCCGGTGCCTTTACGGTTACTGTGCATGACGGGCAATATCGTAACTCCGCTTTGACCTTTGAGAAGATGTGTGCTATAGAGCTTGCATTGGTGTGGGCTCTGCAAAAGTGTGTGTGTGTGTGTGAGGCGTGATTGAACAATGTAGACATATATATATATATATATATAAAGGCACCGGGGTGGCGGTGCCACCGGCTTGTTTATATATATATATATATATATATATATATATATATATATATATATATATATATATATATATATATATATATATGAATATAGCTGCGAGCAGCGATGAAGGGCCAAAGCCGGCGGCACCGCCACTCCGGTGCCTTTAGGTAACTAAAGGCACCGGGGTTGCGGTGCCACCGGCTTGGGCCCGTAATCGCTGCTCGCAGCTATATTTATTTATTATTAGGGCCCAAGCCTTGAAAAGGCGAAGGCCCTATTGTTTTCCTTAGGATTATTAGGGCCCAAGCCTTGAAAAGGCGAAGGCCCTATTGTTTTCCTAAGGATTATTATTTATTATTATTATTATTATTATTAGGGCCCAAGCCTTGAAAAGGCGAAGGCCCTATTGTTTTCCTAAGGATTATTATTTATTATTATTATTATTATTATTATTATTATTATTATTATTATTTTACTACCTTTTGGGCACTTTTGGGGGCCTTAACGTGCTCAAAAACTCTTGAAACTTTGCACACGGGTCAGAACCCGCGGCCATCAGGGCCGGGCTGAAGCTGGTACCCGGGCGTGGCAGGGGGGCTCGACAGCGCCCCCTGGAACGGGGTTTGAACACTTGTCCATATATCAAACACGCTTGCATGTAATAATCTGAAACTCGGTACACTTATAGATCTCATCGGGCCAAACAACTTTCGTGCTCTAAGTTTTACGTCAGCCCAACAGGAAGTCGGTTATTATGGGTTGTTTGGAAACTCATTTTCTATATTTTTCTTACGACTATTCGGGCACTTTTGGGGCCCTTAACGTGCTCGAAAACTCTTGAAACTTTGCACACAGGTCAGAACCCGCGGCCATCAGGGCCGGGCTGAAGATGGTACCCGGGCGTGGCAGGGGGGCTCGACAGCGCCCCCTGGAACGGGGTCCGAAAACTTGGTCCATAAATCAAACACACTTGCATGTAATAATATGAAACTCGGTACACATATAGATCTCATCGGTTCATATATACTTCATGCTCTTACTTTTTACCCCATCCCAACAGGAAGTCGGCTATTTAGGGTTGTTTGTTAAACGCATGCAATGGAATTTAAAGTACTTCTCCTAGAGAATTCAAAGAAATGCCACGAAACTCGGTCAGCATGAAGTCAAGACATTGAGGATGAAAAATTGCCAGGGGATTTTTGATATCTCGAACGGTTTGGCCGTGGCGAGGAAACGAATTTATGGCGAGAAACGTGAAACAGGAAGTGTGTTATAACTTCAGCATACATTAGCTGATCTTAACGAAACTTCACCAGTGTGTTCGCTTTAAGAGGCCGATCACATGGATGTGACTATTGTGAGTCAAAGTTATAGCGCCACCAACTGGCAGCAGGAAGTGTGTCACTTTCAAAAAGGCTTTGAAATCACCCTCTTATTTTAACCCGATTTGCTTCAAACTTCATCTGTATAATGTAAATACACGGCAGATGTAGACCTGTGAAAGGATTATTGATATATTAGATACTGTTGCCGTGGCAACGCATCAAACTTTAATATTCTTTGTTGATGCTTTTGAGACTCTTAACATACTTGAAATAACATGAAACTCGACAGACACATCACATTTATTAGCCAGTAGACATGTGCAAAGTTTCAGAAACGGGCGTGGTGCAGGGGCTCAGTAGCGCCACCTTTTGACAAAAGTGGGGGTGTTAGTTCTATAGTTTTACCTACAATCATAAAACTCGGTACGCATATTGTTCAGATCAAGCCGGACAACTTTCTAATTTACTGTCATTAGCTCAGACCAAGAGGGAGTCAGATATTTTAGTTTGAATGTGGATGTTTCTGAGAATTTTCTCTCCCTCTCTTTCCGTCTCTGTGTGTGAGGGATTTGTCTATTGATTTTAATGCATTTCAAGGTTTCAGGGGATTTTGGGACTCTTAACGTGCTCAAAAACTTTTGAAATTTTGCACACAGGTCAGAACCCACGGCCATCAGGGCCGGGCTGAAGCTGGTACCCGGGCGTGGCAGGGGGGCTCAACAGCGCCCCCTTGAACGGGGTCCGACAATTTGGTCCATATATTCAACACGCTTGCATGAATTAATATGAAACTCAGTACACATATAGATCTCATCGGGCCAAACATTTTACCCCTGGTCAAGTTTTACGCCAGCCCAACAGGAAGTCGGCTATTATGGGTTGTTTGGAAAACGCTTGCTGTGGAATTTGAAGTACTACTCCTAGGCAATTCATTCAATCATCGCCAAACTAGGCGTGCATGAAGTCAAGACATTGAGGATGCTAAATTGCTGACGGATTTTTGATATCTCGAACGGTTTGGCCGTGGCGAGGAAATGAATTTTCATGACTAAAAAAGGACATATAAAGTGTGTTATAACTTAGTTAGATTTACCTACAGTTACAAAACTCAGCTTGTATATTCTTCTCCTCAAGCCAAACAACTTTCTAATTTACAGTCAATAGCTCCAACCCTCAGAAAGTCAGATATTGTGGTTTGAATGTGGATTTCATGAAATGGTATCTCTCTCTGTCACTCTTTGACAGAGAGAGGGCCCCCTCCCATTCTATGTGTGTGTGTGTGTGTGGCTGTCTGTGTGGGGAGGGAGGGGGAGGGAGGGCTGGTGTCTGTGTTTATATGTGTGTGTGTGGCTGGCTGGCTGTTACAGTGACATGATATTAAGCCTTTCATTGCTGTGTGATTTTTCCTGCATTAAAGGATAAAGAAATCTCTAAGGCCTTGTCTTTTTGCATAACAATTTTGTATTTTTTTTAAATTACAAAATATGCACAGAACCAAGATCTTTTAAATGTATAGTTTGCTTTAAATAAAATTAAGATTGTATTGGTAATTGAAGCTGAATGAATTTAAAATGAATGTGCTATATTTCAGAACAATATATTTGTTTTCCTTTAAATTGTAAAACACTAACTTTATTCTCATCTGAATTATAAATAATTTATTCCTGTATAAAATAAAAACACATTTGAATTTTTCTTTTTTAATCAATGTAGAATGTGTAATTGAAAAATAAACAGATTAGGGCTCTGAGGACAATAAATGAAAATCAATGCGATGTGGTGAATGTCCAAAAGATGGCACCCACAGACTGTTTTAAATGGGGTTGGATAAATATGTTTTGCTTTTAGACAGTGTGTGCGTGTGATTTTAGTTTGGTGACAGTTGTAGGTTACAGTTTGACAAGAGTTTATAGTTTGAAAAAAGCACTTTGTTGTGTTTTATTGGACGGAGTATGTTTTTATGTGTAACAGTTCAATCGCACCCGCACCTCACACACACACACACACACACACACACACACACACATATTGAAACCTGAGTGAAGTACAAAGCCCATAATAAAGAATAGTTTAGCATCCAAATACATCGCAAATGTTGAAACAGTTTGATTCTAATGAGAGAGTTACGTGGCCAAACACCACTTACTTTCACTTTCGCTTTCAATTATTTCGGTTAATTCTTAATTATAGTTTTTTTGAATTCTTGTTCTGTTCTGAATATCATAAAATTTAAAGAATTGCTTGTGTAATATTTTGAGTGTATCATCAAAACAGAATAATTCTCTCGGTTTAGTGATTCCCTAGTTTTTTTTATTGTTTTCATTGTTCTCAGGTAAGGCAAGTGAGATATATATATATATATATATATATATATATATATATATATATATATATATATATATATATATGTATATAAAAAAAAAATATATATATATATATATATGTATTTTTTATATATATATATATAATTTATATATATATATATATATATATATATATATATATATATAAATATAGCTGCGAGCAGCGATGAAGGGCCAAAGCCGGCGGCACCGCCACCCCGGTGCCTTTAGGTAACTAAAGGAACCAGGGTTGCGGTGCCACCGGCTTGGGCCCGTAATCGCTGCTCGCAGCTATATTTATTATTATTATTATTATTTTACTACCTTTTGGGCACTTTTGGGGGCCTTAACGTGCTCAAAAACTCTTGAAACTTTGCACACGGGTCAGAACCCGCGGCCATCAGGGCCGGGCTGAAGCTGGTACCCGGGCGTGGCAGGGGGGCTCGACAGCGCCCCCTGGAACGGGGTTTGAACACTTGTCCATATATCAAACACGCTTGCATGTAATAATCTGAAACTCGGTACACTTATAGATCTCATCGGGCCAAACAACTTTCGTGCTCTAAGTTTTACGTCAGCCCAACAGGAAGTCGGTTATTATGGGTTGTTTGGAAACTCATTTTCTATATTTTTCTTACGACTATTCGGGCACTTTTGGGGCCCTTAACGTGCTCGAAAACTCTTGAAACTTTGCACACAGGTCAGAACCCGCGGCCATCAGGGCCGGGCTGAAGATGGTACCCGGGCGTGGCAGGGGGGCTCGACAGCGCCCCCTGGAACGGGGTCCGAAAACTTGGTCCATAAATCAAACACACTTGCATGTAATAATATGAAACTCGGTACACATATAGATCTCATCGGTTCATATATACTTCATGCTCTTACTTTTTACCCCATCCCAACAGGAAGTCGGCTATTTAGGGTTGTTTGTTAAACGCATGCAATGGAATTTAAAGTACTTCTCCTAGAGAATTCAAAGAAATGCCACGAAACTCGGTCAGCATGAAGTCAAGACATTGAGGATGAAAAATTGCCAGGGGATTTTTGATATCTCGAACGGTTTGGCCGTGGCGAGGAAACGAATTTATGGCGAGAAACGTGAAACAGGAAGTGTGTTATAACTTCAGCATACATTAGCTGATCTTAACGAAACTTCACCAGTGTGTTCGCTTTAAGAGGCCGATCACATGGATGTGACTATTGTGAGTCAAAGTTATAGCGCCACCAACTGGCAGCAGGAAGTGTGTCACTTTCAAAAAGGCTTTGAAATCACCCTCTTATTTTAACCCGATTTGCTTCAAACTTCATCTGTATAATGTAAATACACGGCAGATGTAGACCTGTGAAAGGATTATTGATATATTAGATACTGTTGCCGTGGCAACGCATCAAACTTTAATATTCTTTGTTGATGCTTTTGAGACTCTTAACATACTTGAAATAACATGAAACTCGACAGACACATCACATTTATTAGCCAGTAGACATGTGCAAAGTTTCAGAAACGGGCGTGGTGCAGGGGCTCAGTAGCGCCACCTTTTGACAAAAGTGGGGGTGTTAGTTCTATAGTTTTACCTACAATCATAAAACTCGGTACGCATATTGTTCAGATCAAGCCGGACAACTTTCTAATTTACTGTCATTAGCTCAGACCAAGAGGGAGTCAGATATTTTAGTTTGAATGTGGATGTTTCTGAGAATTTTCTCTCCCTCTCTTTCCGTCTCTGTGTGTGAGGGATTTGTCTATTGATTTTAATGCATTTCAAGGTTTCAGGGGATTTTGGGACTCTTAACGTGCTCAAAAACTTTTGAAATTTTGCACACAGGTCAGAACCCACGGCCATCAGGGCCGGGCTGAAGCTGGTACCCGGGCGTGGCAGGGGGGCTCAACAGCGCCCCCTTGAACGGGGTCCGACAATTTGGTCCATATATTCAACACGCTTGCATGAATTAATATGAAACTCAGTACACATATAGATCTCATCGGGCCAAACATTTTACCCCTGGTCAAGTTTTACGCCAGCCCAACAGGAAGTCGGCTATTATGGGTTGTTTGGAAAACGCTTGCTGTGGAATTTGAAGTACTACTCCTAGGCAATTCATTCAATCATCGCCAAACTAGGCGTGCATGAAGTCAAGACATTGAGGATGCTAAATTGCTGACGGATTTTTGATATCTCGAACGGTTTGGCCGTGGCGAGGAAATGAATTTTCATGACTAAAAAAGGACATATAAAGTGTGTTATAACTTAGTTAGATTTACCTACAGTTACAAAACTCAGCTTGTATATTCTTCTCCTCAAGCCAAACAACTTTCTAATTTACAGTCAATAGCTCCAACCCTCAGAAAGTCAGATATTGTGGTTTGAATGTGGATTTCATGAAATGGTATCTCTCTCTGTCACTCTTTGACAGAGAGAGGGCCCCCTCCCATTCTATGTGTGTGTGTGTGTGTGGCTGTCTGTGTGGGGAGGGAGGGGGAGGGAGGGCTGGTGTCTGTGTTTATATGTGTGTGTGTGGCTGGCTGGCTGTTACAGTGACATGATATTAAGCCTTTCATTGCTGTGTGATTTTTCCTGCATTAAAGGATAAAGAAATCTCTAAGGCCTTGTCTTTTTGCATAACAATTTTGTATTTTTTTTAAATTACAAAATATGCACAGAACCAAGATCTTTTAAATGTATAGTTTGCTTTAAATAAAATTAAGATTGTATTGGTAATTGAAGCTGAATGAATTTAAAATGAATGTGCTATATTTCAGAACAATATATTTGTTTTCCTTTAAATTGTAAAACACTAACTTTATTCTCATCTGAATTATAAATAATTTATTCCTGTATAAAATAAAAACACATTTGAATTTTTCTTTTTTAATCAATGTAGAATGTGTAATTGAAAAATAAACAGATTAGGGCTCTGAGGACAATAAATGAAAATCAATGCGATGTGGTGAATGTCCAAAAGATGGCACCCACAGACTGTTTTAAATGGGGTTGGATAAATATGTTTTGCTTTTAGACAGTGTGTGCGTGTGATTTTAGTTTGGTGACAGTTGTAGGTTACAGTTTGACAAGAGTTTATAGTTTGAAAAAAGCACTTTGTTGTGTTTTATTGGACGGAGTATGTTTTTATGTGTAACAGTTCAATCGCACCCGCACCTCACACACACACACACACACACACACACATATTGAAACCTGAGTGAAGTACAAAGCCCATAATAAAGAATAGTTTAGCATCCAAATACATCGCAAATGTTGAAACAGTTTGATTCTAATGAGAGAGTTACGTGAGCCAAACACCACTTACTTTCACTTTCGCTTTCAATTATTTCGGTTAATTCTTAATTATAGTTTTTTTGAATTCTTGTTCTGTTCTGAATATCATTAAATTTAAAGAATTGCTTGTGTAATATTTTGAGTGTATCATCAAAACAGAATAATTCTCTCGGTTTAGTGATTCCCTAGTTTTTTTTATTGTTTTCATTGTTCTCAGGTAAGGCAAGTGAGATATATATATATATATATATATATATATATATATATAAATATATATATATATATATATATATATATATATATGTATTTTTTATATATATATATATAATTTATATATATATATATATATATATATATATAAATATAGCTGCGAGCAGCGATGAAGGGCCAAAGCCGGCGGCACCGCCACCCCGGTGCCTTTAGGTAACTAAAGGAACCAGGGTTGCGGTGCCACCGGCTTGGGCCCGTAATCGCTGCTCGCAGCTATATTTATTTATTATTATTATTATTTTACTACCTTTTGGGCACTTTTGGGGGCCTTAACGTGCTCGAAAACTCTTGAAACTTTGCACACATCTCAGAACCCGCGGCCATCAGGGCCGGGCTGAAGCTGGTACCCGGGCGTGGCAGGGGGGCTCGACAGCGCCCCCTGGAACGGGGTTTGAACACTTGGTCCATAAATCAAACACGCTTGCATGTAATAATATGAAACTCAGTACACATATAGATCTCATCGGTTCATATATACTTCATGCTCTTACTTTTTACCCCAGCCCAACAGGAAGTCGGCTATTAAGGGTTGTTTGGAAAACACATGCAATGGAATGTGAAATACTCCTCCTAGAGAATTCAAACACACGGCACGAAACTCGGTCAGCATGAAGTCAAGACACTGAGGATGAAAAATTGCCAGGGGATTTTTGATATCTCGAACGGTTTGGCCGTGGCGAGTAAACGAAATTATGGCGAGAAACGTGAAACAGGAAGTGTGTTATAACTACTGCATACATTAACTAATCTTGATGAAACTTCAGCAGTGTGTTCGTTGTAAGAGCCCGATCACATGGATGTGACTATTGTGAGTCAAAGTTATAGCGCCACCAACTGGAAGCAGGAAGTGTGTCACTTTCAAAATGCTTTTAAATCACCCTCTTATTTTTACCCGATTTGCTTCAAACTTCATGTGCATAATGTAGACACACGCCAGATGTAGACCTGTGAAAGGATTATTGATATCTTAGATACTGTTGCCATGGCAATGCATCAAACATTAATATTCCTTTTTTTAAGCTTTTTCATGCTTTTTTATGCTTTCGGGCACTTTTGGGGTTCTTAACGTGCTCGAAAACTCTTGAAACTTTGCACACGGGACAAAACCCGCGGCCATCAGGGCCAGGCTGAAGCTGGTACCCGGGCGTGGCAGGGGGGCTCGACAGCGCCCCCTTGAACGGGTCAGACAATTTGGTCCATATATCCAACACGCTTTACCCTATTTGCTTCAAACTTGATGTGTATAATGTAGACACAAGCCAGATGTAGACCTGTGAAAGGATTGTTGATATCTTAGATGCTGTTGCCGTGACAACGCATCAAACTTTAATATTCTTTTTGGATACTTTTGAGATTCTTAGCGCACTTTTGGGGCCCTTAACGTGCTCAAAAACTCTTGAAACTTTGCACACGGGTCAGAAACCGCGGCCATCAGGGCCGGGCTGAAGCTGGTACCCGGGCGTGGCAGGGGGGCTCGACAGCGCCCCCTGGAATGGGGTCCGAAAACTTGGTCCATAAATCAAACAGGCTTTACCCGATTTGCTTCAAACTTGATGTGTATAATGTAGACACACGCCAGATTTAGACCTGTGAAAGGATTGTTGATATCTTAGATGCTGTTGCCGTGACAACGCATCAAACTTTAATATTCTTTTTGGATACTTTTGAGACTCTCAGCGCACTTTGGGGGCCCTTAACGTGCTCAAAAACTCTTGAAACTTTGCACACGGGTCAGAACCCGTGGCCATCAGGGCCGGGCTGAAGCTGGTACCCGGGCGTGGCAGGGGGGCTCGACAGTGCCCCCTGGAACGGGGTCCGAAAACTTGGTCCATAAATCAAACACGCTTGAATGTAATAATATGAAACTCGGTACACATATAGATCTCATCGATTCATATATCCTTTGTACTTTTACTTTTTACCCCAGCCCAACAGGAAGTCGGCTATTATGGTTTGTTTGGAAGCGTATGCCCCTGGAATTCGATATACTCCTCCTAGAGAATTCAACCAATCACCACGAAACTCGGTCAGCATGAAGTCAAGACATTGAGGATGAAAAGTTGCCAGGGGATTTTTGATATCTCGAACGGTTTGGCTGTGGCGAGGAAACGAATTTATGGCGAATAAAGGAAACAGGAAGTGTGTTATAACTTCTGCATACATTAACTGATCTTGATGAAACTTCAGCAGTGTGTTCGCTGTAAGAGTCCGATCACATGGATGTGACTATTGTGAGTCAAAGTTATAGCGCCACCAACTGGCAGCAGGAAGTGTGTCACTTCCTAAAGGCTTTGAAATCACCCTCTTATTTTTACCCAATTTGCTTCAAACTTTATGTGTATAATGTAGACACACGGCAGATGTAGACCTGAGAAAGGATTATTGATATCTTAGATACTGTTGCCGTGGCAACGCATCAAACTTTATTATTCTTTGTTGATGCTTTTGAGACTCTTAACATACTTGAAATTGCATGAAACCCGACAGACACATCACATTTATTAGACAGTAGACATGTGCAGAGTTTCAGAAACGGGCATGGTGAGAGCAATTAGAGAATAATGTTTAAGTTTAAAAACAGCCAGAATGGTTGTTTAGTCAAAAAAATTTTTTTTCCAAATCATACATAGTGTTATACTGCCCTCTTGTGTTCAAAATCAGGTAAAAAGCGAAAGTAAAATAAGGACGTCTGCACAATTCATTAATAATGGTGCAGAGTAGAGTGAGCTTTTTCAATTAATTCCTATGGAAGTAGGAATGAACTAAACAACGTTCGCTCTGTTCTGCTCGTCCCTCACCGTGGGCGCGCAGAGTTATGAATGCCCGTGCAGCCGTGAGCATTTTAGTTTCATTTTAAAATTAGCGCCATTTCGGGGGACGTATTACTTTAATTTATTTAACAAAAACACAATGTTGTGTTTAATTGCGAGTGTACACAAATATAAGTAAACACTTTGACGTTTGAATGATGTCCTGTATGAAGAAAATGACGGAGTATGTTTCACTGTTCAATCGCGCTGAGCCACCCAGACCCCCACACACACACTGACACACACACAGTCACACACACACACACACACACACACACACACACACACACACACACACACACACACACACACACACAAACACACACACACACACACACACAATAATAAAACATTCAACCTAACATATACAAATTACACTGCTATGTTGAAATAGTCAGTAGTACAATTTGTATCATTCACAGTAAGCACCGCTCCACTGTGATTTTTCCAAGCACATTTTTGCACAAGTGAAGAGGATGATTTTTTCCGTCGATATTGGAACGTGAGTGAAGTACAAAGCCTGTAATAAAGAATAGTTTAGCATCCAAATACATCGCAAATGTTGCAACATTTAGATTCTAAAGAGAGATTTACGTGAGCCTAACACCACTTACTTTTACTTTTGTTTTAAATTATTTCGTTTTGGCTTTATTATAGTTATTTTTTTATTTGTGTTCTGTTCTGAATATCATTAAATTTAAAGGATTTGTTGTGGAATATTTTGAGTGTATAATCAAATAACACTAAACCGTCACTAGGTGTCGCCAGGCGACCGTCTTAATGAGCGGGTCATTGATTCATTCGTTCAAACGATTCGTTTGAATGACTGAGTCATTCATGAATGAGACAGATGTTTATGGATTGGTCATTGAATCTTTGAGTCAACCAATTTGTTCAAAATGCTGAATCATTCAGTAATGAGAAAACACGTTGCTGTGAGATGCAATGGTTCTGCTGTGATCTTTGTTTAACTATTTTCGCTGCTGAAACAGAAGAACAGTCAATATTGCATCTAAAATGTAAGTGACTTGACACGTGTGTGTGTGTGTGTGTGTGTGTGTGTGCGTGTGAGTGCGTGCGTGCGTGTGTGTGTGTGTGTGTGTGTGCAATCAATCCCAGGTAAGAGGCATGAATAATGAGAATTGGACTTCTAGGAGTGAGGTTAATATTCCGGAGATGGTTCCCTCGGATTGTGAAAAGGAGGCGGCGCGGGAGTGGCCAGGCATTGCGCTACTTCTGTTTCAAAGTTTAAAACAATGCTAATATCATTTTTTTGAACGATTTCATTACAAATGTTTATTTTATATATTTATAAAATATTATAAAATATAATAACTATGTTTTGTCCTATTAACAAAAGACAGGCAATGTACTATTAACAAATGTTAATAGTTTTTTAAAAGTTAAAATGATACTTTATGCATTTGTTTTGTGTCAGATGATTAACAATATAAATTAAACAAAGCTTAAAACAAACAAAATAATAAAACGAAAACAAAGCTTGAACATTTTATTTAATTGAAAAGCCTTTTTGAAATAAAATGTGTTTTTTTCCCTCTGAAATAGCAAAAGCATCGCACACTTAGCTGTACCTGCTCTAAATAAATAATAGTATTTAAATAAAAATACAAAATCGAAATAAATAAATTATATAAAACAAAATCAAATCAAAGAAAATAAATCTTATTAAAGTTATGCAGGCACACATTTAACAATAATTTTCAAGTGACAAATAAAATCAATCAAAATTCCTTACACATGGAGTTAATCCTGACGATTCCTGAGGCGCCTTTCCTCATGACACTCGCTTTTTTTTTCGAAGATATATTTTCTTTGGTTTGATTTTGTTTTTGTAATAATTTATTTTATTTAGTTCGATTTTGTATTTTTATTGAATTACTCTTTTTTATTTAGAGCAGGTACAGCTAGTGTGTGATGCTTTTGCTATTTCAGAGGAAAACAATAATTTTATTTAATTAATAATTTTTGTTTCAGTCCACCATATAATTATGTTGTGTTTGATCTATGGAAAAAAGTTAGTTGTGAAATGGTTGAATATTAACAAAAGTTAATAGTTTTTTACAAGTTAGAATAATACGATATATATATATATATATAAACAAGCCGGTGGCACCGCCACCCCGGTGCCTTTACGGTTACTGTGCATGACGGGCAATATCGTAACTCCGCTTTGACCTTTGAGAAGATGTGTGCTATAGAGCTTGCATTGGTGTGGGCTCTGCAAAAGTGTGTGTGTGTGTGAGGCGTGATTGAACAATGTAGACATATATATATATATATATATATAAAGGCACCGGGGTGGCGGTGCCACCGGCTTGTTTATATATATATATATATATATATATATATATATATATATATATATATATGAATATAGCTGCGAGCAGCGATGAAGGGCCAAAGCCGGCGGCACCGCCACTCCGGTGCCTTTAGGTAACTAAAGGCACCGGGGTTGCGGTGCCACCGGCTTGGGCCCGTAATCGCTGCTCGCAGCTATATTTTATTATTATTATTATTATTATTTTACTACCTTTTGGGCACTTTTGGGGGCCTTAACGTGCTCGAAAACTCTTGAAACTTTGCACACATCTCAGAACCCGCGGCCATCAGGGCCGGGCTGAAGCTGGTACCCGGGCGTGGCAGGGGGGCTCGACAGCGCCCCCTGGAACGGGGTTTGAACACTTGGTCCATAAATCAAACACGCTTGCATGTAATAATATGAAACTCAGTACACATATAGATCTCATCGGTTCATATATACTTCATGCTCTTACTTTTTACCCCAGCCCAACAGGAAGTCGGCTATTAAGGGTTGTTTGGAAAACACATGCAATGGAATGTGAAATACTCCTCCTAGAGAATTCAAACACACGGCACGAAACTCGGTCAGCATGAAGTCAAGACACTGAGGATAAAAAATTGCCAGGGGATTTTTGATATCTCGAACGGTTTGGCCGTGGCGAGTAAACGAAATTATGGCGAGAAACGTGAAACAGGAAGTGTGTTATAACTACTGCATACATTAACTAATCTCGATGAAACTTCAGCAGTGTGTTCGTTGTAAGAGCCCGATCACATGGATGTGACTATTGTGAGTCAAAGTTATAGCGCCACCAACTGGAAGCAGGAAGTGTGTCACTTTCAAAATGCTTTTAAATCACCCTCTTATTTTTACCCGATTTGCTTCAAACTTCATGTGCATAATGTAGACACACGCCAGATGTAGACCTGTGAAAGGATTATTGATATCTTAGATACTGTTGCCATGGCAATGCATCAAACATTAATATTCCTTTTTTTAACCTGTTAAGCTTCACCAGAGCGCGGGCGCACTGAAGCGTTTTTTTTTTTAAATAGTTCAAAGTTACTATCAGATTTAATGTTATTACCTTGACAAACTATACATCATTAAAAAGATATAAGACTCAAGTTTCAGTATTTGACCACTATTGTATTCTGTGAAACTTATAGTGACAGTTATGTCTTAATTTGTGTCAGGAGTTATGAAATTAAAAAATGAGTCGTTACCTTTAATATGAATTATGAGCGTCAGCCGGTCTCATTCAGAAAAAAACTCCCGTGCGATCGTCATGACAGCTCTTGACAAAACAACGTCCCTCAGAGCTTTTAGCTCAAACATGTGCAGATTTGGAGAAATATTGATAGATTCTCATAGGTTTACATCAGACTTCTATAGACAGGAATAATATTTATTGAATTTATACCCAAATGCGTCGATGTAATCATTTTGAGCGCTGTATACTCTGATGTACTGTGTTATCAATTCATACTAACGGTCTGGGGCGCTGTTTGAACAGTAAAGTCTATATATGGATCACATGAAGAAGAACTATAATCATGTGACATTCAGGAAGTCCTGGCACAACAAAGCTATCCGAGATCGCTGTAAAGTGCAGATAAAGATGTTTTGAAGACAATAAACATGATTGCAATGATATTTGATTTACCTGTGTTCTTCGAGTCATGTCAGGTATTTTCATAATAATAGATTATATGTATAATGTAATGCTAATCGAGATAGACTTTCAAATTGTGCAGAATACAATAAAATAATATATTTTCTATCTGATTTTTTTATCTGAAGCCAAATCAGATTACAGAAAGTTATTTAAAACACTCGACTTGCGCTATAAAGTAAGTTGAGCACAAACATAGTTTTATTCTCATAAATTGTCGTGTATTGATGGTGTGCTAAGCTAACATGCTAGCTAGTACTGAGCACCTGCTACCTAACTTCGGTGTAATTTTTATGATTTTTTTCTAAATAAGAATGCTTACTGAACTGTTTCGTTTTTCAAAAAGGGCATTTGATACAGTTTCACTGTGAAGTGAGAACTTTTATAAAATAAATGAGGGATTGAAACAGTGTGAATTGCTAGTCGTTAGCGATTATAATGCAGACAAAAGAAAAGCATATTTAGAGCAATAAACAGGCTGGAGAGGTGTGAATATGTGCAGGGGAGACTGAGACTGAATGGGGCTCGTTTTTGCATCACAAAACAATAGAGGCAATAGACTGAATAGATGCTTATAAGATGACAATAAACACCAGTCTAATCAAAATAAAGTCATATGACATGATCTTGAAAAACATTGAACTAAATACAGAGTTTTAGACTTATCATCTTCAGATTTTAAATATAACATGGCCAGACATGTGGCTTTAGCTGCAGTGCATTTCTAGATTGCTCCAGGGCCAACTTCAATTTTATTTTCATGAAGATGTTTCATAAAAATAAATGTATAATAACTTTACAAAACTTTGAAGCTATTTATAACTATTTTTTTTCATTATGACAATAATTAATTCTACATTTACAATAAACTTCCAGGTGTCAGCTTTCAAATGAGATCTTACTTGTGCTTTTAGTACAAAGGGTTCATGAACTGTATCTGTTTCAGTTTGGGAATGCCATATCTGGGGATTTTTCAAAAATGGGCTTGAAGCTTAACAGGTTAAGCTTTTTCATGCTTTTTTATGCTTTCGGGCACTTTTGGGGTTCTTAACGTGCTCAAAAACTCTTGAAACTTTGCACACGGGACAAAACCCGCGGCCATCAGGGCCAGGCTGAAGCTGGTACCCGGGCGTGGCAGGGGGGCTCGACAGCGCCCCCTTGAACGGGTCAGACAATTTGGTCCATATATCCAACACGCTTTACCCTATTTGCTTCAAACTTGATGTGTATAATGTAGACACAAGCCAGATGTAGACCTGTGAAAGGATTGTTGATATCTTAGATGCTGTTGCCGTGACAACGCATCAAACTTTAATATTCTTTTTGGATACTTTTGAGATTCTTAGCGCACTTTTGGGGCCCTTAACATGCTCAAAAACTCTTGAAACTTTGCACACGGGTCAGAAACCGCGGCCATCAGGGCCGGGCTGAAGCTGGTACCCGGGCGTGGCAGGGGGGCTCGACAGCGCCCCCTGGAATGGGGTCCGAAAACTTGGTCCATAAATCAAACAGGCTTTACCCGATTTGCTTCAAACTTGATGTGTATAATGTAGACACACGCCAGATTTAGACCTGTGAAAGGATTGTTGATATCTTAGATGCTGTTGCCGTGACAACGCATCAAACTTTAATATTCTTTTTGGATACTTTTGAGACTCTCAGCGCACTTTGGGGGCCCTTAACGTGCTCAAAAACTCTTGAAACTTTGCACACGGGTCAGAACCCGTGGCCATCAGGGCCGGGCTGAAGCTGGTACCCGGGCGTGGCAGGGGGGCTCGACAGTGCCCCCTGGAACGGGGTCCGAAAACTTGGTCCATAAATCAAACACGCTTGAATGTAATAATATGAAACTCGGTACACATATAGATCTCATCGATTCATATATCCTTTGTACTTTTACTTTTTACCCCAGCCCAACAGGAAGTCGGCTATTATGGTTTGTTTGGAAGCGTATGCCCCTGGAATTCGATATACTCCTCCTAGAGAATTCAACCAATCGCCACGAAACTCGGTCAGCATGAAGTCAAGACATTGAGCATGAAAAATTGCCAGGGGATTTTTGATATCTCGAACGGTTTGGCCGTGGCGAGGAAACGAATTTATGGCGAGAAACGTGAAACAGGAAGTGTGTTATAACTTCAGCATACAGTAACTGATCTTGATGAAACTTTAGCAGTGTGTTCGCTGTAAGAGGCCGATCACATGGATGTGACTATTGTGAGTCAAAGTTATAGCGCCACCAACTGGCAGCAGGAAGTGTGTAACTTTCAAAATGCTTTTAAATCACCCTCTTATTTTTACCCGATTTGCTTCAAACTTTATGTGTATAATGTAGACACACGCCAGATGTAGACCTGTGAAAGGATTATTGATATCTTAGATACTGTTGCCGTGACAACGCATCAAACTTTAATATTCTTTTTGGATGCTTTTGAGACTCTTAGCATGCCTGAAATTGCTTAAAATTGCATGAAACTTGACAGACAGATCACATTTATTAGCCAGTAGACATGTGCAAAGTTTCAGAAACGGGCGTGGTGCAGGGGCTCAGTAGCGCCACCTTTTGTGACAAAAGTGTGTGTGTGGGGGGGGTTAGTTTCATCTACAGTTACAAAACTTTTTCAACTTGATGAAAATACTTTAAAGATGCTAAATTGTGAACGGATATTGAATATCTCAAACGGTTTTGCTATGGCGAGGGATTATGTCAAAAAAAGAATCAGGAAATGTCTCATATCTTTCTAAAATGTAATTATACACCATTTATTTTTCTATAAAATTATACTAATATTAGAACTAAACCCATTGTCTTCCTTTTTTTCAATTTAAGATTTATGTTTAAGTTTAAAAACAGCCAGAATGGTTGTTTAGCCAAAAAAATAAAAAAAATTAAAATCATTCATAGTGCTTTACTGCCCTCTTGTGTTCAAAATCAGGTAGGCCAATTGATGCTACTATGGGAATATTTTCCCACCGTGACTCCGCTGGGGGCTTTAAAATCGCTAACTTGAAAGCGAAAGTAACGGACGTCTCCACAAGACGTGCAGCTGTGAGCATTTTCGTTTCATTTTAAAAGAAGCCCCATTTCGGGGGCGGATTTCTTGAATGTATTTTACAAAATCACAATGTTGTGTTTGATTGCGAGTATCCAAAAATTAGTAAACACTTTGCAGTTTGAATGATCTTCTTGAATAAAATGACGGAGTAGCCAATGTTTCCACTGTTCGATCGCGGACGTCCACACGGACATTGATAATGGTGGCGCGTGCAGAGCGCGTGCTTGAATTGTGAGTTCAATAGTCTATTATTTTTCACGGAAAACACAACAACAAAAGAGTATAATGATAGATTCGCTTAAATAGGCGCTTTTACATAAAATAGCCTATTCCGTCATCATCTTTTCAGTCAGCTCTTCACTCTCGTGATTAATGAAATTTGACTCCTGTTGCTGATATTTGCTGCAACTTTCGTTCAGCTCACAATTTAGTAAGCAAACACGCTTCAAATGTGTTTATTTTATTTTTGTGTATATATATGTGTGTATATATATATATATATTATATATATATATATATATATAGCTTATGTTTCAAATATGAGTTAATTAACAATCGTTGGAAAGAATGATACTTTTAAACATATCACTAAACCGTCATTAGGTGTCGCCAGGCGACCGTCTTAATGAGCGAGTCATTGATTCATTCGTTCAAACGATTCGTTCGAACGGCTGAGTCATTCATGAATGAGACAGATTATGGATTGGTCGTTGAATCTTTGAGTCAACCGATTTGTTCAAAATGCTGAATCATTCAGTAATGAGAACGCGTTGCTGTGAGATGCTCGATGGTTCTGCTGTGATCTTTGTCGAACTATTTTCGCTGCTGAAACAGAAAAAAAGTCAATATTGCATCTAAAATGTAAGTGATTTGACGTGTGTGTGTGTGTGTGTGTGTGATTGTGTCTGTTACAGTGATTGTTTAACCCTTGTTAAAGTTTAGGCTTTGTATTTTTGGATATATATCTTTTTATATATAAAAAAATTGCATACAACCCATATATTTTAAATGTATTGTTTGCTTTAAATTACATTGAGATTTGTATGTTTGGTAATTGAACCTGAATGAATTTTAAATGAATGTGCGATATTTCAGATCATATTTTTGTTTTCCTTAAAATTTGAACTAACACTAACTTTACTCTCATCTGAATGATAGATTATTTATTTATGTCTAAAATAAAAGCACATTTGATTTTTCTTTTTTAATCAATGTAGAATGTGTAACTGAAAAAATAAACAGATTAGGGCTCTGTTCGAGAACAAGAAATGAAAACCAATGCAATATGATGAATGTCCAAAAGATTTTTTTGCTTTTAAACTATGTGTGTCTGTGTGTGTGTGTGTGTGTGTGTGTGTGTGTGTAAGAGATTTTGGTTGGGTGACAGTTGTAGTTTACAGTTTGACAAAAGCACAATGTTGTGTTTTATTGCGATTGTACACAAATATAAGTAAACACTTTGTAGTTTGAATAATGTCCTGTATGAACAAAAGGACGGAGTATGTTTTTATGTCTACATTGTTCAATCACGCCTCACACACACACACACACACACAAAAACTATTTTTCTAATCAGATCAGGCAAATATTCTGTCTTGGCACACTTCATATAACTTTCAAACTTGTGTACTTATTTCATGTTTCCATTAAGTCCATGAGACCGTAGGGTGTCTCATTTTTCATTTTAGGTTTCAGAAGGTTGCTCACGCATACTTTGTGGTTGATATGTGCCCTCAATGCACACTTTTGCAGAGCCCACACTGATGCAAGCTCTACAGCACACATCTTCTCAAAGGTCAAAGCGGGGTTACGTTATTGCCCGTCACGCACAGTAACCCTAAAGGCACCGGGGTGGCGGTGCCACCGGCTTGTTTATATATATATATATATATATATATATATATATATATATATATATATATATATATATATATATATATATAAACAAGCCGGTGGCACCGCCACCCCGGTGTGCAAAAGTGTGCATATAAATATAGCTGCGAGCAGCGATGAAGGGCCAAAGCCGGCGGCACCGCCACTCCGGTGCCTTTAGGTAATTAAAGGCACCGGGGTTGCGGTGCCACCGGCTTGGGCCCGTAATCGCTGCTCGCAGCTATATTTATTATTATTTTACTACCTTTTGGGCACTTTTGGGGGCCTTAACGTGCTCGAAAACTCTTGAAACTTTGCACACATCTCAGAACCCGCGGCCATCAGGGCCGGGCTGAAGCTGGTACCCGGGCGTGGTACCTCGACAGCGCCCCCTGGAACGGGGTTTGAACACTTGGTCCATAAATCAAACACGCTTGCATGTAATAATATGAAACTCAGTACACATATAGATCTCATCGGTTCATATATACTTCATGCTCTTACTTTTTACCCCAGCCCAACAGGAAGTCGGCTATTAAGGGTTGTTTGGAAAACACATGCAATGGAATGTGAAATACTCCTCCTAGAGAATTCAAACACACGGCACGAAACTCGGTCAGCATGAAGTCAAGACACTGAGGATGAAAAATTGCCAGGGGATTTTTGATATCTCGAACGGTTTGGCCGTGGCGAGTAAACGAAATTATGGCGAGAAACGTGAAACAGGAAGTGTGTTATAACTACTGCATACATTAACTAATCTTGATGAAACTTCAGCAGTGTGTTCGTTGTAAGAGCCCGATCACATGGATGTGACTATTGTGAGTCAAAGTTATAGCGCCACCAACTGGAAGCAGGAAGTGTGTCACTTTCAAAATGCTTTTAAATCACCCTCTTATTTTTACCCGATTTGCTTCAAACTTCATGTGCATAATGTAGACACACGCCAGATGTAGACCTGTGAAAGGATTATTGATATCTTAGATACTGTTGCCATGGCAATGCATCAAACATTAATATTCCTTTTTTTAAGCTTTTTCATGCTTTTTTATGCTTTCGGGCACTTTTGGGGTTCTTAACGTGCTCGAAAACTCTTGAAACTTTGCACACGGGACAAAACCCGCGGCCATCAGGGCCAGGCTGAAGCTGGTACCCGGGCGTGGCAGGGGGGCTCGACAGCGCCCCCTTGAACGGGTCAGACAATTTGGTCCATATATCCAACACGCTTTACCCTATTTGCTTCAAACTTGATGTGTATAATGTAGACACAAGCCAGATGTAGACCTGTGAAAGGATTGTTGATATCTTAGATGCTGTTGCCGTGACAACGCATCAAACTTTAATATTCTTTTTGGATACTTTTGAGATTCTTAGCGCACTTTTGGGGCCCTTAACGTGCTCAAAAACTCTTGAAACTTTGCACACGGGTCAGAAACCGCGGCCATCAGGGCCGGGCTGAAGCTGGTACCCGGGCGTGGCAGGGGGGCTCGACAGCGCCCCCTGGAATGGGGTCCGAAAACTTGGTCCATAAATCAAACAGGCTTTACCCGATTTGCTTCAAACTTGATGTGTATAATGTAGACACACGCCAGATTTAGACCTGTGAAAGGATTGTTGATATCTTAGATGCTGTTGCCGTGACAACGCATCAAACTTTAATATTCTTTTTGGATACTTTTGAGACTCTCAGCGCACTTTGGGGGCCCTTAACGTGCTCAAAAACTCTTGAAACTTTGCACACGGGTCAGAACCCGTGGCCATCAGGGCCGGGCTGAAGCTGGTACCCGGGCGTGGCAGGGGGGCTCGACAGTGCCCCCTGGAACGGGGTCCGAAAACTTGGTCCATAAATCAAACACGCTTGAATGTAATAATATGAAACTCGGTACACATATAGATCTCATCGATTCATATATCCTTTGTACTTTTACTTTTTACCCCAGCCCAACAGGAAGTCGGCTATTATGGTTTGTTTGGAAGCGTATGCCCCTGGAATTCGATATACTCCTCCTAGAGAATTCAACCAATCGCCACGAAACTCGGTCAGCATGAAGTCAAGACATTGAGGATGAAAAGTTGCCAGGGGATTTTTGATATCTCGAACGGTTTGGCTGTGGCGAGGAAACGAATTTATGGCGAATAAAGGAAACAGGAAGTGTGTTATAACTTCTGCATACATTAACTGATCTTGATGAAACTTCAGCAGTGTGTTCGCTGTAAGAGTCCGATCACATGGATGTGACTATTGTGAGTCAAAGTTATAGCGCCACCAACTGGCAGCAGGAAGTGTGTCACTTCCTAAAGGCTTTGAAATCACCCTCTTATTTTTACCCAATTTGCTTCAAACTTTATGTGTATAATGTAGACACACAGCAGATGTAGACCTGAGAAAGGATTATTGATATCTTAGATACTGTTGCCGTGGCAACGCATCAAACTTTATTATTCTTTGTTGATGCTTTTGAGACTCTTAACATACTTGAAATTGCATGAAACCCGACAGACACATCACATTTATTAGACAGTAGACATGTGCAGAGTTTCAGAAACGGGCATGGTGAGAGCAATTAGAGAATAATGTTTAAGTTTAAAAACAGCCAGAATGGTTGTTTAGTCAAAAAAATTTTTTTTCCAAATCATACATAGTGTTATACTGCCCTCTTGTGTTCAAAATCAGGTAAAAAGCGAAAGTAAAATAAGGACGTCTGCACAATTCATTAATAATGGTGCAGAGTAGAGTGAGCTTTTTCAATTAATTCCTATGGAAGTAGGAATGAACTAAACAACGTTCGCTCTGTTCTGCTCGTCCCTCACCGTGGGCGCGCAGAGTTATGAATGCCCGTGCAGCCGTGAGCATTTTAGTTTCATTTTAAAATTAGCGCCATTTCGGGGGACGTATTACTTTAATTTATTTAACAAAAACACAATGTTGTGTTTAATTGCGAGTGTACACAAATATAAGTAAACACTTTGACGTTTGAATGATGTCCTGTATGAAGAAAATGACGGAGTATGTTTCACTGTTCAATCGCGCTGAGCCACCCAGACCCCCACACACACACTGACACACACACACACACACACACACACACACAAACACACACACACACACACACACAATAATAAAACATTCAACCTAACATATACAAATTACACTGCTATGTTGAAATAGTCAGTAGTACAATTTGTATCATTCACAGTAAGCACCGCTCCACTGTGATTTTTCCAAGCACATTTTTGCACAAGTGAAGAGGATGATTTTTTCCGTCGATATTGGAACGTGAGTGAAGTACAAAGCCTGTAATAAAGAATAGTTTAGCATCCAAATACATCGCAAATGTTGCAACATTTAGATTCTAAAGAGAGATTTACGTGAGCCTAACACCACTTACTTTTACTTTTGTTTTAAATTATTTCGTTTTGGCTTTATTATAGTTATTTTTTTATTTGTGTTCTGTTCTGAATATCATTAAATTTAAAGGATTTGTTGTGGAATATTTTGAGTGTATAATCAAATAACACTAAACCGTCACTAGGTGTCGCCAGGCGACCGTCTTAATGAGCGGGTCATTGATTCATTCGTTCAAACGATTCGTTTGAACGACTGAGTCATTCATGAATGAGACAGATGTTTATGGATTGGTCATTGAATCTTTGAGTCAACCAATTTGTTCAAAATGCTGAATCATTCAGTAATGAGAAAACACGTTGCTGTGAGATGCAATGGTTCTGCTGTGATCTTTGTTTAACTATTTTCGCTGCTGAAACAGAAGAACAGTCAATATTGCATCTAAAATGTAAGTGACTTGACACGTGTGTGTGTGTGTGTGTGTGTGTGTGTGTGCGTGTGAGTGCGTGCGTGCGTGTGTGTGTGTGTGTGTGTGTGTGTGTGTGCAATCAATCCCAGGTAAGAGGCATGAATAATGAGAATTGGACTTCTAGGAGTGAGGTTAATATTCCGGAGATGGTTCCCTCGGATTGTGAAAAGGAGGCGGCGCGGGAGTGGCCAGGCATTGCGCTACTTCTGTTTCAAAGTTTAAAACAATGCTAATATCATTTTTTTGAACGATTTCATTACAAATGTTTATTTTATATATTTATAAAATATTATAAAATATAATAACTATGTTTTGTCCTATTAACAAAAGACAGGCAATGTACTATTAACAAATGTTAATAGTTTTTTAAAAGTTAAAATTATACTTTATGCATTTGTTTTGTGTCAGATGATTAACAATATAAATTAAACAAAGCTTAAAACAAACAAAATAATAAAACGAAAACAAAGCTTGAACATTTTATTTAATTGAAAAGCCTTTTTGAAATAAAATGTGTTTTTTTCCCTCTGAAATAGCAAAAGCATCGCACACTTAGCTGTACCTGCTCTAAATAAATAATAGTATTTAAATAAAAATACAAAATCGAAATAAATAAATTATATAAAACAAAATCAAATCAAAGAAAATAAATCTTATTAAAGTTATGCAGGCACACATTTAACAATAATTTTCAAGTGACAAATAAAATCAATCAAAATTCCTTACACATGGAGTTAATCCTGACGATTCCTGAGGCGCCTTTCCTCATGACACTCGCTTTTTTTTTCGAAGATATATTTTCTTTGGTTTGATTTTGTTTTTGTAATAATTTATTTTATTTAGTTCGATTTTGTATTTTTATTGAATTACTCTTTTTTATTTAGAGCAGGTACAGCTAGTGTGTGATGCTTTTGCTATTTCAGAGGAAAACAATAATTTTATTTAATTAATAATTTTTGTTTCAGTCCACCATATAATTATGTTGTGTTTGATCTATGGAAAAAAGTTAGTTGTGAAATGGTTGAATATTAACAAAAGTTAATAGTTTTTTACAAGTTAGAATAATACAATATATATATATATATAAACAAGCCGGTGGCACCGCCACCCCGGTGCCTTTACGGTTACTGTGCATGACGGGCAATATCGTAACTCCGCTTTGACCTTTGAGAAGATGTGTGCTATAGAGCTTGCATTGGTGTGGGCTCTGCAAAAGTGTGTGTGTGTGTGTGAGGCGTGATTGAACAATGTAGACATATATATATATATATATATATAAAGGCACCGGGGTGGCGGTGCCACCGGCTTGTTTATATATTTATATATATATATATATATATATATATATATATATATATATGAATATAGCTGCGAGCAGCGATGAAGGGCCAAAGCCGGCGGCACCGCCACTCCGGTGCCTTTAGGTAACTAAAGGCACCGGGGTTGCGGTGCCACCGGCTTGGGCCCGTAATCGCTGCTCGCAGCTATATTTATTATTATTATTATTATTATTATTATTATTTTACTACCTTTTGGGCACTTTTGGGGGCCTTAACGTGCTCAAAAACTCTTGAAACTTTGCACACGGGTCAGAACCCGCGGCCATCAGGGCCGGGCTGAAGCTGGTACCCGGGCGTGGCAGGGGGGCTCGACAGCGCCCCCTGGAACGGGGTTTGAACACTTGTCCATATATCAAACACGCTTGCATGTAATAATCTGAAACTCGGTACACTTATAGATCTCATCGGGCCAAACAACTTTCGTGCTCTAAGTTTTACGTCAGCCCAACAGGAAGTCGGTTATTATGGGTTGTTTGGAAACTCATTTTCTATATTTTTCTTACGACTATTCGGGCACTTTTGGGGCCCTTAACGTGCTCGAAAACTCTTGAAACTTTGCACACAGGTCAGAACCCGCGGCCATCAGGGCCGGGCTGAAGATGGTACCCGGGCGTGGCAGGGGGGCTCGACAGCGCCCCCTGGAACGGGGTCCGAAAACTTGGTCCATAAATCAAACACACTTGCATGTAATAATATGAAACTCGGTACACATATAGATCTCATCGGTTCATATATACTTCATGCTCTTACTTTTTACCCCATCCCAACAGGAAGTCGGCTATTTAGGGTTGTTTGTTAAACGCATGCAATGGAATTTAAAGTACTTCTCCTAGAGAATTCAAAGAAATGCCACGAAACTCGGTCAGCATGAAGTCAAGACATTGAGGATGAAAAATTGCCAGGGGATTTTTGATATCTCGAACGGTTTGGCCGTGGCGAGGAAACGAATTTATGGCGAGAAACGTGAAACAGGAAGTGTGTTATAACTTCAGCATACATTAGCTGATCTTAACGAAACTTCACCAGTGTGTTCGCTTTAAGAGGCCGATCACATGGATGTGACTATTGTGAGTCAAAGTTATAGCGCCACCAACTGGCAGCAGGAAGTGTGTCACTTTCAAAATGCTTTGAAATCACCCTCTTATTTTAACCCGATTTGCTTCAAACTTCATCTGTATAATGTAAATACACGGCAGATGTAGACCTGTGAAAGGATTATTGATATATTAGATACTGTTGCCGTGGCAACGCATCAAACTTTAATATTCTTTGTTGATGCTTTTGAGACTCTTAACATACTTGAAATAACATGAAACTCGACAGACACATCACATTTATTAGCCAGTAGACATGTGCAAAGTTTCAGAAACGGGCGTGGTGCAGGGGCTCAGTAGCGCCACCTTTTGACAAAAGTGGGGGTGTTAGTTCTATAGTTTTACCTACAATCATAAAACTCGGTACGCATATTGTTCAGATCAAGCCGGACAACTTTCTAATTTACTGTCATTAGCTCAGACCAAGAGGGAGTCAGATATTTTAGTTTGAATGTGGATGTTTCTGAGAATTTTCTCTCCCTCTCTTTCCGTCTCTGTGTGTGAGGGATTTGTCTATTGATTTTAATGCATTTCAAGGTTTCAGGGGATTTTGGGACTCTTAACGTGCTCAAAAACTTTTGAAATTTTGCACACAGGTCAGAACCCACGGCCATCAGGGCCGGGCTGAAGCTGGTACCCGGGCGTGGCAGGGGGGCTCAACAGCGCCCCCTTGAACGGGGTCCGACAATTTGGTCCATATATTCAACACGCTTGCATGAATTAATATGAAACTCAGTACACATATAGATCTCATCGGGCCAAACATTTTACCCCTGGTCAAGTTTTACGCCAGCCCAACAGGAAGTCGGCTATTATGGGTTGTTTGGAAAACGCTTGCTGTGGAATTTGAAGTACTACTCCTAGGCAATTCATTCAATCATCGCCAAACTAGGCGTGCATGAAGTCAAGACATTGAGGATGCTAAATTGCTGACGGATTTTTGATATCTCGAACGGTTTGGCCGTGGCGAGGAAATGAATTTTCATGACTAAAAAAGGACATATAAAGTGTGTTATAACTTAGTTAGATTTACCTACAGTTACAAAACTCAGCTTGTATATTCTTCTCCTCAAGCCAAACAACTTTCTAATTTACAGTCAATAGCTCCAACCCTCAGAAAGTCAGATATTGTGGTTTGAATGTGGATTTCATGAAATGGTATCTCTCTCTGTCACTCTTTGACAGAGAGAGGGCCCCCTCCCATTCTATGTGTGTGTGTGTGTGTGGCTGTCTGTGTGGGGAGGGAGGGGGAGGGAGGGCTGGTGTCTGTGTTTATATGTGTGTGTGTGGCTGGCTGGCTGTTACAGTGACATGATATTAAGCCTTTCATTGCTGTGTGATTTTTCCTGCATTAAAGGATAAAGAAATCTCTAAGGCCTTGTCTTTTTGCATAACAATTTTGTATTTTTTTTAAATTACAAAATATGCACAGAACCAAGATCTTTTAAATGTATAGTTTGCTTTAAATAAAATTAAGATTGTATTGGTAATTGAAGCTGAATGAATTTAAAATGAATGTGCTATATTTCAGAACAATATATTTGTTTTCCTTTAAATTGTAAAACACTAACTTTATTCTCATCTGAATTATAAATAATTTATTCCTGTATAAAATAAAAACACATTTGAATTTTTCTTTTTTAATCAATGTAGAATGTGTAATTGAAAAATAAACAGATTAGGGCTCTGAGGACAATAAATGAAAATCAATGCGATGTGGTGAATGTCCAAAAGATGGCACCCACAGACTGTTTTAAATGGGGTTGGATAAATATTTTTTGCTTTTAGACAGTGTGTGCGTGTGATTTTAGTTTGGTGACAGTTGTAGGTTACAGTTTGACAAGAGTTTATAGTTTGAAAAAAGCACTTTGTTGTGTTTTATTGGACGGAGTATGTTTTTATGTGTAACAGTTCAATCGCACCCGCACCTCACACACACACACACACACACACACACACACACACACACATATTGAAACCTGAGTGAAGTACAAAGCCCATAATAAAGAATAGTTTAGCATCCAAATACATCGCAAATGTTGAAACAGTTTGATTCTAATGAGAGAGTTACGTGAGCCAAACACCACTTACTTTCACTTTCGCTTTCAATTATTTCGGTTAATTCTTAATTATAGTTTTTTTGAATTCTTGTTCTGTTCTGAATATCATTAAATTTAAAGAATTGCTTGTGTAATATTTTGAGTGTATCATCAAAACAGAATAATTCTCTCGGTTTAGTGATTCCCTAGTTTTTTTTATTGTTTTCATTGTTCTCAGGTAAGGCAAGTGAGATATATATATATATATATATATATATATATATATATATATATAAATATATATATATATATATATATATATATATATATGTATTTTTTATATATATATATATAATTTATATATATATATATATATATATATATATATATATATATATATATATATAAATATAGCTGCGAGCAGCGATGAAGGGCCAAAGCCGGCGGCACCGCCACCCCGGTGCCTTTAGGTAACTAAAGGAACCAGGGTTGCGGTGCCACCGGCTTGGGCCCGTAATCGCTGCTCGCAGCTATATTTAGGGCCCAAGCCTTGAAAAGGCGAAGGCCCTATTGTTTTCCTTAGGATTATTATTTATTATTATTATTATTTTACTACCTTTTGGGCACTTTTGGGGGCCTTAACGTGCTCGAAAACTCTTGAAACTTTGCACACATCTCAGAACCCGCGGCCATCAGGGCCGGGCTGAAGCTGGTACCCGGGCGTGGCAGGGGGGCTCGACAGCGCCCCCTGGAACGGGGTTTGAACACTTGGTCCATAAATCAAACACGCTTGCATGTAATAATATGAAACTCAGTACACATATAGATCTCATCGGTTCATATATACTTCATGCTCTTACTTTTTACCCCAGCCCAACAGGAAGTCGGCTATTAAGGGTTGTTTGGAAAACACATGCAATGGAATGTGAAATACTCCTCCTAGAGAATTCAAACACACGGCACGAAACTCGGTCAGCATGAAGTCAAGACACTGAGGATGAAAAATTGCCAGGGGATTTTTGATATCTCGAACGGTTTGGCCGTGGCGAGTAAACGAAATTATGGCGAGAAACGTGAAACAGGAAGTGTGTTATAACTACTGCATACATTAACTAATCTTGATGAAACTTCAGCAGTGTGTTCGTTGTAAGAGCCCGATCACATGGATGTGACTATTGTGAGTCAAAGTTATAGCGCCACCAACTGGAAGCAGGAAGTGTGTCACTTTCAAAATGCTTTTAAATCACCCTCTTATTTTTACCCGATTTGCTTCAAACTTCATGTGCATAATGTAGACACACGCCAGATGTAGACCTGTGAAAGGATTATTGATATCTTAGATACTGTTGCCATGGCAATGCATCAAACATTAATATTCCTTTTTTTAAGCTTTTTCATGCTTTTTTATGCTTTCGGGCACTTTTGGGGTTCTTAACGTGCTCGAAAACTCTTGAAACTTTGCACACGGGACAAAACCCGCGGCCATCAGGGCCAGGCTGAAGCTGGTACCCGGGCGTGGCAGGGGGGCTCGACAGCGCCCCCTTGAACGGGTCAGACAATTTGGTCCATATATCCAACACGCTTTACCCTATTTGCTTCAAACTTGATGTGCATAATGTAGACACAAGCCAGATGTAGACCTGTGAAAGGATTGTTGATATCTTAGATGCTGTTGCCGTGACAACGCATCAAACTTTAATATTCTTTTTGGATACTTTTGAGATTCTTAGCGCACTTTTGGGGCCCTTAACGTGCTCAAAAACTCTTGAAACTTTGCACACGGGTCAGAAACCGCGGCCATCAGGGCCGGGCTGAAGCTGGTACCCGGGCGTGGCAGGGGGGCTCGACAGCGCCCCCTGGAATGGGGTCCGAAAACTTGGTCCATAAATCAAACAGGCTTTACCCGATTTGCTTCAAACTTGATGTGTATAATGTAGACACACGCCAGATTTAGACCTGTGAAAGGATTGTTGATATCTTAGATGCTGTTGCCGTGACAACGCATCAAACTTTAATATTCTTTTTGGATACTTTTGAGACTCTCAGCGCACTTTGGGGGCCCTTAACGTGCTCAAAAACTCTTGAAACTTTGCACACGGGTCAGAACCCGTGGCCATCAGGGCCGGGCTGAAGCTGGTACCCGGGCGTGGCAGGGGGGCTCGACAGTGCCCCCTGGAACGGGGTCCGAAAACTTGGTCCATAAATCAAACACGCTTGAATGTAATAATATGAAACTCGGTACACATATAGATCTCATCGATTCATATATCCTTTGTACTTTTACTTTTTACCCCAGCCCAACAGGAAGTCGGCTATTATGGTTTGTTTGGAAGCGTATGCCCCTGGAATTCGATATACTCCTCCTAGAGAATTCAACCAATCGCCACGAAACTCGGTCAGCATGAAGTCAAGACATTGAGGATGAAAAGTTGCCAGGGGATTTTTGATATCTCGAACGGTTTGGCTGTGGCGAGGAAACGAATTTATGGCGAATAAAGGAAACAGGAAGTGTGTTATAACTTCTGCATACATTAACTGATCTTGATGAAACTTCAGCAGTGTGTTCGCTGTAAGAGTCCGATCACATGGATGTGACTATTGTGAGTCAAAGTTATAGCGCCACCAACTGGCAGCAGGAAGTGTGTCACTTCCTAAAGGCTTTGAAATCACCCTCTTATTTTTACCCAATTTGCTTCAAACTTTATGTGTATAATGTAGACACACGGCAGATGTAGACCTGAGAAAGGATTATTGATATCTTAGATACTGTTGCCGTGGCAACGCATCAAACTTTATTATTCTTTGTTGATGCTTTTGAGACTCTTAACATACTTGAAATTGCATGAAACCCGACAGACACATCACATTTATTAGACAGTAGACATGTGCAGAGTTTCAGAAACGGGCATGGTGAGAGCAATTAGAGAATAATGTTTAAGTTTAAAAACAGCCAGAATGGTTGTTTAGTCAAAAAATTTTTTTTTCCAAATCATACATAGTGTTATACTGCCCTCTTGTGTTCAAAATCAGGTAAAAAGCGAAAGTAAAATAAGGACGTCTGCACAATTCATTAATAATGGTGCAGAGTAGAGTGAGCTTTTTCAATTAATTCCTATGGAAGTAGGAATGAACTAAACAACGTTCGCTCTGTTCTGCTCGTCCCTCACCGTGGGCGCGCAGAGTTATGAATGCCCGTGCAGCCGTGAGCATTTTAGTTTCATTTTAAAATTAGCGCCATTTCGGGGGACGTATTACTTTAATTTATTTAACAAAAACACAATGTTGTGTTTAATTGCGAGTGTACACAAATATAAGTAAACACTTTGACGTTTGAATGATGTCCTGTATGAAGAAAATGACGGAGTATGTTTCACTGTTCAATCGCGCTGAGCCACCCAGACCCCCACACACACACTGACACACACACACACACACACACACACACACACACACACACAAACACACACACACACACACACACAATAATAAAACATTCAACCTAACATATACAAATTACACTGCTATGTTGAAATAGTCAGTAGTACAATTTGTATCATTCACAGTAAGCACCGCTCCACTGTGATTTTTCCAAGCACATTTTTGCACAAGTGAAGAGGATGATTTTTTCCGTCGATATTGGAACGTGAGTGAAGTACAAAGCCTGTAATAAAGAATAGTTTAGCATCCAAATACATCGCAAATGTTGCAACATTTAGATTCTAAAGAGAGATTTACGTGAGCCTAACACCACTTACTTTTACTTTTGTTTTAAATTATTTCGTTTTGGCTTTATTATAGTTATTTTTTTATTTGTGTTCTGTTCTGAATATCATTAAATTTAAAGGATTTGTTGTGGAATATTTTGAGTGTATAATCAAATAACACTAAACCGTCACTAGGTGTCGCCAGGCGACCGTCTTAATGAGCGGGTCATTGATTCATTCGTTCAAACGATTCGTTTGAACGACTGAGTCATTCATGAATGAGACAGATGTTTATGGATTGGTCATTGAATCTTTGAGTCAACCAATTTGTTCAAAATGCTGAATCATTCAGTAATGAGAAAACCTGTTGCTGTGAGATGCAATGGTTCTGCTGTGATCTTTGTTTAACTATTTTCGCTGCTGAAACAGAAGAACAGTCAATATTGCATCTAAAATGTAAGTGACTTGACACGTGTGTGTGTGTGTGTGTGTGTGTGTGTGTGTGCGTGTGAGTGCGTGCGTGCGTGTGTGTGTGTGTGTGTGTGTGTGCAATCAATTCCAGGTAAGAGGCATGAATAATGAGAATTGGACTTCTAGGAGTGAGGTTAATATTCCGGAGATGGTTCCCTCGGATTGTGAAAAGGAGGCGGCGCGGGAGTGGCCAGGCATTGCGCTACTTCTGTTTCAAAGTTTAAAACAATGCTAATATCATTTTTTTGAACGATTTCATTACAAATGTTTATTTTATATATTTATAAAATATTATAAAATATAATAACTATGTTTTGTCCTATTAACAAAAGACAGGCAATGTACTATTAACAAATGTTAATAGTTTTTTAAAAGTTAAAATGATACTTTATGCATTTGTTTTGTGTCAGATGATTAACAATATAAATTAAACAAAGCTTAAAACAAACAAAATAATAAAACGAAAACAAAGCTTGAACATTTTATTTAATTGAAAAGCCTTTTTGAAATAAAATGTGTTTTTTTCCCTCTGAAATAGCAAAAGCATCGCACACTTAGCTGTACCTGCTCTAAATAAATAATAGTATTTAAATAAAAATACAAAATCGAAATAAATAAATTATATAAAACAAAATCAAATCAAAGAAAATAAATCTTATTAAAGTTATGCAGGCACACATTTAACAATAATTTTCAAGTGACAAATAAAATCAATCAAAATTCCTTACACATGGAGTTAATCCTGACGATTCCTGAGGCGCCTTTCCTCATGACACTCGCTTTTTTTTTCGAAGATATATTTTCTTTGGTTTGATTTTGTTTTTGTAATAATTTATTTTATTTAGTTCGATTTTGTATTTTTATTGAATTACTCTTTTTTATTTAGAGCAGGTACAGCTAGTGTGTGATGCTTTTGCTATTTCAGAGGAAAACAATAATTTTATTTAATTAATAATTTTTGTTTCAGTCCACCATATAATTATGTTGTGTTTGATCTATGGAAAAAAGTTAGTTGTGAAATGGTTGAATATTAACAAAAGTTAATAGTTTTTTACAAGTTAGAATAATACGATATATATATATATATAAACAAGCCGGTGGCACCGCCACCCCGGTGCCTTTACGGTTACTGTGCATGACGGGCAATATCGTAACTCCGCTTTGACCTTTGAGAAGATGTGTGCTATAGAGCTTGCATTGGTGTGGGCTCTGCAAAAGTGTGTGTGTGTGTGTGAGGCGTGATTGAACAATGTAGACATATATATATATATATATATAAAGGCACCGGGGTGGCGGTGCCACCGGCTTGTTTATATATATATATATATATATATATATATATATATATATATATATATATGAATATAGCTGCGAGCAGCGATGAAGGGCCAAAGCCGGCGGCACCGCCACTCCGGTGCCTTTAGGTAACTAAAGGCACCGGGGTTGCGGTGCCACCGGCTTGGGCCCGTAATCGCTGCTCGCAGCTATATTTATTCTTCTTCTTCTTTTTATTATTTTACTACCTTTTGGGCACTTTTGGGGCCCTTAACGTGCTCAAAAACTCTTGAAACTTTGCACACGGGTCAGAACCCGCGGCCATCAGGGCCGGGCTGAAGCTGGTACCCGGGCGTGGCAGGGGGGCTCGACAGCGCCCCCTGGAACGGGGTTTGAACACTTGTCCATATATCAAACACGCTTGCATGTAATAATCTGAAACTCGGTACACTTATAGATCTCATCGGGCCAAACAACTTTCGTGCTCTAAGTTTTACGTCAGCCCAACAGGAAGTCGGTTATTATGGGTTGTTTGGAAACTCATTTTCTATATTTTTCTTACGACTATTCGGGCACTTTTGGGGCCCTTAACGTGCTCGAAAACTCTTGAAACTTTGCACACGGGTCACAACCCGCGGCCATCAGGGCCGGGCTGAAGATGGTACCCGGGCGTGGCAGGGGGGCTCGACAGCGCCCCCTGGAACGGGGTCCGAAAACTCGGTCCATAAATCAAACACACTTGCATGTAATAATATGAAACTCGGTACACATATAGATCTCATCGGTTCATATATACTTCATGCTCTTACTTTTTACCCCATCCCAACAGGAAGTCGGCTATTTAGGGTTGTTTGTTAAACGCATGCAATGGAATTTAAAGTACTTCTCCTAGAGAATTCAAAGAAATGCCACGAAACTCGGTCAGCATGAAGTCAAGACATTGAGGATGAAAAATTGCCAGGGGATTTTTGATATCTCGAACGGTTTGGCCGTGGCGAGGAAACGAATTTATGGCGAGAAACGTGAAACAGGAAGTGTGTTATAACTTCAGCATACATTAGCTGATCTTAATGAAACTTCACCAGTGTGTTCGCTGTAAGAGGCCGATCACATGGATGTGACTATTGTGAGTCAAAGTTATAGCGCCACCAACTGGCAGCAGGAAGTGTGTCACTTTCAAAATGCTTTGAAATCACCCTCTTATTTTAACCCGATTTGCTTCAAACTTCATCTGTATAATGTAAATACACGGCAGATGTAGACCTGTGAAAGGATTATTGATATATTAGATACTGTTGCCGTGGCAACGCATCAAACTTTAATATTCTTTGTTGATGCTTTTGAGACTCTTAACATACTTGAAATAACATGAAACTCGACAGACACATCACATTTATTAGCCAGTAGACATGTGCAAAGTTTCAGAAACGGGCGTGGTGCAGGGGCTCAGTAGCGCCACCTTTTGACAAAAGTGGGGGTGTTAGTTCTATAGTTTTACCTACAATCATAAAACTCGGTACGCATATTGTTCAGATCAAGCCGGACAACTTTCTAATTTACTGTCATTAGCTCAGACCAAGAGGGAGTCAGATATTTTAGTTTGAATGTGGATGTTTCTGAGAATTTTCTCTCCCTCTCTTTCCGTCTCTGTGTGTGAGGGATTTGTCTATTGAGTTTAATGCATTTCAAGGTTTCAGGGGATTTTGGGACTCTTAACGTGCTCAAAAACTTTTGAAATTTTGCACACAGGTCAGAACCCACGGCCATCAGGGCCGGGCTGAAGCTGGTACCCGGGCGTGGCAGGGGGGCTCAACAGCGCCCCCTTGAACGGGGTCCGACAATTTGGTCCATATTTTCAACACGCTTGCATGAATTAATATGAAACTCAGTACACATATAGATCTCATCGGGCCAAACATTTTACCCCTGGTCAAGTTTTACGCCAGCCCAACAGGAAGTCGGCTATTATGGGTTGTTTGGAAAACGCTTGCTGTGGAATTTGAAGTACTACTCCTAGGCAATTCATTCAATCATCGCCAAACTAGGCGTGCATGAAGTCAAGACATTGAGGATGCTAAATTGCTGACGGATTTTTGATATCTCGAACGGTTTGGCCGTGGCGAGGAAATGAATTTTCATGACTAAAAAAGGACATATAAAGTGTGTTATAACTTAGTTAGATTTACCTACAGTTACAAAACTCAGCTTGTATATTCTTCTCCTCAAGCCAAACAACTTTCTAATTTACAGTCAATAGCTCCAACCCTCAGAAGGTCAGATATTGTGGTTTGAATGTGGATTTCATGAAATGGTATCTCTCTCTGTCACTCTTTGACAGAGAGAGGGCCCCCTCCCATTCTATGTGTGTGTGTGTGTGTGGCTGTCTGTGTGGGGAGGGAGGGGGAGGGAGGGCTGGTGTCTGTGTTTATATGTGTGTGTGTGGCTGGCTGGCTGTTACAGTGACATGATATTAAGCCTTTCATTGCTGTGTGATTTTTCCTGCATTAAAGGATAAAGAAATCTCTAAGGCCTTGTCTTTTTGCATAACAATTTTGTATTTTTTTTAATAAATACCTCCTTTTTTTACAAAATATGCACAGAACCAAGATCTTTTAAATGTATAGTTTGCTTTAAATAAAATTAAGATTGTATTAGTAATTGAAGCTGAATGAATTTAAAATGAATGTGCTATATTTCAGAACAATATATTTGTTTTCCTTTAAATTGTAAAACACTAACTTTATTCTCATCTGAATTATAAATAATTTATTCCTGTATAAAATAAAAACACATTTGAATTTTTCTTTTTTAATCAATGTAGAATGTGTAATTGAAAAATAAACAGATTAGGGCTCTGAGGACAATAAATGAAAATCAATGCGATGTGGTGAATGTCCAAAAGATGGCACCCACAGACTGTTTTAAATGGGGTTGGATAAATATTTTTTGCTTTTAGACAGTGTGTGCGTGTGATTTTAGTTTGGTGACAGTTGTAGGTTACAGTTTGACAAGAGTTTATAGTTTGAAAAAAGCACTTTGTTGTGTTTTATTGGACGGAGTATGTTTTTATGTGTAACAGTTCAATCGCACCCGCACCTCACACACACACACACACACACACACACACATATTGAAACCTGAGTGAAGTACAAAGCCCATAATAAAGAATAGTTTAGCATCCAAATACATCGCAAATGTTGAAACAGTTTGATTCTAATGAGAGAGTTACGTGAGCCAAACACCACTTACTTTCACTTTCGCTTTCAATTATTTCGGTTAATTCTTAATTATAGTTTTTTTGAATTCTTGTTCTGTTCTGAATATCATTAAATTTAAAGAATTGCTTGTGTAATATTTTGAGTGTATCATCAAAACAGAATAATTCTCTCGGTTTAGTGATTCCCTAGTTTTTTTTTATTGTTTTCATTGTTCTCAGGTAAGGCAAGTGATATATATATATATATATATATATATATATATATATATATATATATATATATATATATATATGTATATAAATAAAAAAAAAAAAAATATATATATATATATGTATTTTTTATATATATATATAATTTATATATATATATATATATATAGCTGCGAGCAGCGATGAAGGGCCAAAGCCGGCGGCACCGCCACCCCGGTGCCTTTAGGTAACTAAAGGAACCGGGGTTGCGGTGCCACCGGCTTGGGCCCGTAATCGCTGCTCGCAGCTATATTTCATGTTGTTTCTTTATTCTCTTTTATACTTTTTTTTGTTTTTATGTCTTAATTGGTAACACTTTACAATAACGTTTCATTAGTTAACATGAACTAATAATGAACTGCACGTAAACAGCCTTTATTATTTTTTGTTAATGTTAATTTCAGCATTTACTAATACTTAATTAAAAATTTGTTAACATTAGGTAATGCACTGTAAACTAACAATAAACAGCTGGATTTTTAACTAACGTGCATTTCCTTGTGTTTTCTGCTGTATTGTCATCTCAAGGTTTTTAAATAAGGTTTTTTATTGTCATCTTAAGGTCTCACAGCACAATATTGTGAAGCATTAATTTTACTTTGCTTAGTAAAATAGGCAAATCTGATTTTGTGCTGATAAGACAAAGGTACTTATAGAGAGGCAATTAAGATTATGTGACTAAGATTACTCAGTAAACTCTATTCAAATACCATCACTTAATCTCCCACGTCCTTGCACCTCTCATACTATAGGTTTTTACTATTTTAAATATCAGGACAAAATCTGATAAGTCCTAACAGAGAGGTCTACTGATGACTGGATTGAACACAATTCATTTGTTCACTTTTCACGTGATGTATTGCACTTATATTTATATACTTTAAAAGCAAAGTAGACTCTGACTGGATCTCACAACTCTGGAAGAGACGTATATTTCTCTGTACTGAATGTTCATGATCTTCATATGTAACAGGAACATTAATCATGATCAAGTCATTTTATATATATTTTATTCCCAATGGATTTCGGAAACTTTCAAATGAATAAAAACGTGTACATCAAATTGAACTATGTCTTTAATTCTTTTCATTCTGACAAGAACATTTAATAATGCATGCATAGCAGGGCTTTATTCCTAGAGCATGCACATATAATCCGCAGGAGACAAATGGATAACGTAACAATGCATCACTTTAAACCTCTTGTTGAAACAACTGTCAAAATGGATGGCTTGCAACAGGACTGTTTTCAAAGATTTACAGTAGGAATGGTAAGATCACAGTACTGGTTGTCTGCAACTTCATACATCATCTGTCTCGGAAATCTGAAACAATAAAACTACATAATATATGCAGTTTAAAACAAAACATGTCTCCTATGCATGTCATTACATACATTATCATCAGTTGAATGTGTGGTGGACAGGACATGAAAATCCATCAATACTAAAAATAAATGTTTATGTTCACGTGGACTAAACAGCAGTTAATAAACTATTGCTTCAACTTTTCTCTGACTTCAGTTTACACCGAAATGAACGATTAACTGCACTTACCTCTGCTCAGCCATGAACTGGTCGAAAGCTGATGACGTAACATGCAGGTAGGCCCACCCTCACGTGATACTGATTGGTCGATTGATGAGCTTAAATCTGATTGGCTAAAGAGTACGACTGCTCTGTGTTACGAGTAAAGCGCTGCCAGGAAAGTCTCAAAAACACACACACACACACACACACACACATGCAAGGCGATTCGTACGTGAATGACGATTTGCACATTCAAATTCAAGGACACACTCGTACATTTTAAACATTCAAAGGTTTTTGTGCACAGTTGTATATCTACGAATTGTGTTTTGCATTTGTGAAATGTATTTTATGAATATATAATTTTATTTTGCGCATGTGAATTGCTTTTTGTGAATATTTTTTTTTTTCACGCACGTGAATTTTTTTTGTGTGTACGTGAATTAGGTTTCACGCATGTGAAATTGTCTACGCATGTGTGAATCGTGTTTTTTGTGTGAATTATTAATGAGTCTGATCTGGCTCCATATATTTTCACCACGAGGAGGAGCAACAGATTCAGCTGAGAAGTGTGTAAGTGTTTTATGCTTGTGCTTTGTTCTTATCGCGATATAGAATAACGTTAGTGTCTGTAAACGGAAAAATAGCATACTGTTTAAATGTGAATCGTGTTTGTGTGTGTGTGTGTGTGTGTGAATGAATGAATGAATGAACGCACAGATACGCACTGTTATAGACGAAATAAAAGACATTTTGTTGACTAGTTTTGGATAGAGTACAAAGTTTTTACTCTAAAATAGACATCAAATAAGCTTTGTTAGGAGTTTCTGCTCATATGTTAAATATATAGTATGTTTTGTCAATAAACTAATCAACTAAGATGTTATAGTCTAGTGTTTGTTCCAATCCAAGCTAAATCAAAATAATGAATCCTCAACTTTGAAATATGTATGATCAAACTAAGACATTTATGGAAAAGACCATTTTCTTTTCAAGATTTTTCCAACTCTAACTTTGAACTGAAATAAAACCTTGTCTATATGGTGAAGGGTGTGTGATAAATGTGTCCAGACGTATGCACCCTGTATTTTAAAGAAGAACATTTAATTATTTGTGATACATTTTTCATTCACAAAGAATTCAAGGACATTATTCATGTCCCTAAAGGTTGGAGTTTTCCTCATTTTTTTAATTAAGGCATTACGATTTTTTATTCCTCTTTTTAGTCAACTTTAGCATGGGTGTGTTCACTTATTCTAAGCAGTGTGTGTGTGTGTGTGTGTGTGTTGTAAATAAATCCAAACAATCTAAAAGCCATTCTTTTTTAAATCTCCTCATTCTTTCTGCAAGGCTCTTCATAATGATATGGCCTGATAGCACCTAATAGGGCCAATATGGGAGGGTCTTTGTCTTTCTCAGGTGTGAAATGGATACATACTAATGAGAGATCAAGCCTCCTCGCATAAAGCTTTCTCAAACAAAACACGTCATACACATTCTAAAAGACTTTATTGACTTATCTGAATGAGTAGTCAGGATGTGTCTCACATAGTTTTGGAGCAAATATTCTAGACTATGTAATACAATTTTCAAAAGTCTTGTGAAGAAATAATCAATATGTGTTTTGTGGCCTTATTTCAGAAACTTTTATTTTTAGTTTTTTCAATAACCACGCATAAATAATATTCTCTCAAAAACACAAACATGTACATGCATGTTGCTAACATATTATGGTAGCCCAGTGTGTGCTATATAGAGTGAATTTACACCTTTGCCATTAACATGTTTATAAATAACTGAAAAAAGCACAAATGTCAGTGCATGTCAAAACAGCTCAAGGACTCAAGGACCCCAAAAAACCTTTGGTCCCCAGAGGGTTAAACACCGTGGACCTCAAATACCTTTCGCTCAAAGCCGTTTTTCTGCTCGCGCTCGCGTCAGTAAAACGTGTGAGAGACCTTCACGCGCTGTCCACTAGCGCTTTCTGTCTCGAGTTTGGGCCCAATGACTCCTTAGTCGTTCTCAGACCTAGACAGGGTTATGTCCCAAAAGCGATTGGTACCCCGTTCAGGGCACAAGTTATTTCCCTATCGGCTCTGCCTGCATCCGATAGCGAATCTGACGCTAATCTCCTGTGTCCGGTCAGGGCCCTGAGATTATACATTACTCGCACTGCTCCGGTCAGACGATCCGGGCAGCTTTTCGTTTCGTTCGGTGGGCGCACCAAAGGGTTGGCCGCCTCGAAACAGACTCTATCAAGATGGATAGTTGATGCCATTGCAGCGCATACGCATCAAAAGACCTACCATGTCCTCTGGGCATCAGGGCTCATTCCACTAGAGGCATGGCCTCATCGTGGGCATGGTCCAGCGGAATTTCCATTCACGACATTTGTGTGGCAGCGGGATGGGCTTCCCCCTCCACCTTTGTCAGATTTTACAACCTGTAAGTTCCTGCCTTGCAGGTTAAACTACTAGCAGTCTAGTATGTTACAGCTCTTCTGGTTGAGCTGCACCATAGAGAGTTATTCACACAGACCGGTTTCGCTCTGTCCCTCTCTTTCATGTTGCTTATGTACGACACTATCACCGGCCCGCTCTGCTGGCCTTTGTAACATGTACAGATATTCATTCCCACTCACAGGGGTTCCCCGGGATCTCCCCTGGGACTCGTAGTGGATGCTTAGCACTCACGGCGTTGACCAGGTGTTCCCGTAGCGTAAGCTAGCTTACGCAATACGAGAGAACCTCTCGTAAGAGAACGAATCGGTTACCTAACTTAACTTCGGTTCTCTCTAGATGAGGGAACGAGTATTGCGTTCCTGGTCGTGGTTGTGCTACTAGCGTTCTCGCTTCATTCTATGAAAACCAGAGTTGACAGCCTGGGACGCCAAGATATACTCTCTGACCACGCCCGTTTCGGCGGGCTCTGACGCAATGAGAGCATGTCAGACTCTCATTGGCCGAGAGTTCATCTGCGTCTCCTCATAGGCTTAAGCAGTTCTCTGTGAGCGAACCAATGAGCTGCTAGCTAGCCCGCTCATGGTCTGCTGCAGCTGAACTGCGTTGACAATGGATACAAAATTATAGGATAATTTTTGGCTTCAATTTCTCAGAAAAGATGAATCTTTCCCGTAGCGTAAGCTAGCTTACGCAATACTCGTTCCCTCATCTAGAGAGAACCGAGGTTACGTTAGGTAACCGATTTGTTTTCCGCACTGACCCTGATTAAAAACAAATACAGATCAAGGCTGCAGGTGGAGGACGACTTGCGTTTATTTCTCTCTGGATTGCAGCCCCGCATCGAACACCTCTGCGCATCAAAAGCGCGGCCTCATTGTTCCCACTAATATGGACGATTAAATTGAAACTCACGTGTTGTCTTGAATGCATAAATTGGTTGGGCCATAGAGGGTTGATGCCGCTCTTGTAGTGCAAATGGCGTGAATGGCGCATTTTGTTTGTTTAAACCTTTTTGTTTAAAAAGGTTTTAGATCGTTAAAAAAATGTGTTATGTGTTCCGTGAACAAACAGTGTTGTCGTTCATTGATCAGTCAGAGCTGTCCATTGTGCTGATTTTGTTCAAGACGCTTTTTCAGCCGTCAGGTGTCGTCGTCGGTAGCTTTGGCACCGATTACACGTTAAAGGGATAGTTCACTTCAAAATGAAAATTCTGTCATCATATAGGCCTACTCACACTCAAGTTGTTTCAAACCTGTATGAATTTCTTTCTTCTGCTGAACACAAAGGAATATATTTTGAACAATGTCAGTAACCAAAAAGTTAACTGGAACCATTGACTTCCATAGTATTTTTTTTTTTCTAAGTCAATGGGACCAGTTACTGACTGGTTACTGACATTCTTCAAAAATATATTCCTTTGTGTTCAGCAGAAGAAAGAAATTCATACAGGCTTGAAACAACTTGAGGGTGAGTATATGATGACAGAATTTTAATTTTGAAGTGCGTCCCTTTAAGCATGTTTTGTTGACTTGTGGTTAGGCATATGCTACTGATGTTCAGTGATTTTAAAAGTAGCCTCAATTAGGCCTGCATGAAGTTGGAAATTATTTGCTGTTGCAAAGAATCATTTATAAATGCACTTTAAAAAAAATTGTAGAAAATAAAATGTCTTCAAATACAATATTAAAAAAGATTTGTTATTGATCAGACAGTTGTTATTGAAACCCATCATTGCCTGGAACACACAAAAGATAGCATTTACTGCAGAGGTGTGGGTTAGGGCAGGCAGACGGTGTTTTGGGGAAGGGGGGGGCTCGGCTGTCCTTACCTACACTAAGGGGAGGCTCACATTCACCCAATTTGAAAACCCCTGCTTTACATAGAAGAAATAAAAAAAAATCTAAAGAAATAACAATAATTAAGACGAGACACGGCAGGCAAAAACATGCCTGCCGTGTATTTTGGGATATTTGTCTTCAATAACATGTCTTCTTTCAGACTTGTGGTGAAAAAAAGTCCGAAATACACATTTAGGTCTTTATTTTACGACACTTTGTCTGTTTGCGTCTGTAGATTTCTCATAAATTCGTCAAAAGTTGGCGTTGTAAATCCTCCCGCTGCTCCGCGATCGCTGTCTGCACCCTGTCATCACACACACCGATAGAAAGCTCTCTCTCTCCTGTACAATGTTGTCGGATCCAAATATGGTCATTTCCTTTTTATCAGCAACCAATCGTGAAAGTAAAAGGGCGCAAATGCGCAATCTCATTGGCTGATGCTAAATCTTTAAAGCCGGTATTCTCAAAATGACCTTTCTCTCATACTCGAAGTCCGAAATCTCCACTTCAGTAGCACCTATACACCAAAATATCCAGTCTTGTACCTAGTTATATTATAAAGACATTTACTGAGGGATTTGTAAATATATTATTCCTAGCCTGATTTATATAACATTTTGTTCCAAAAAACTTGGCAAAAAATAATTTTTTAAGGCTTTTGACAGTATATTCTGATTTACAGGATAACAAAAGTAGATATCCATAAATCCCTCTGTAATTTTTTTCCCATCTAATATGTGAATAAAATGAAAAAAGAACCATTTTGAACCTGGCTTTATCAAATACTCAGATTTCATTTTTTGAAATATATGCAAATTAGAGCATATTTAATTGGATAATGCCTAATTTGCATATTTAAACATTAAATTACAGAAAACTTGTGATAGATTTTTTCTCATCTTAAGGTCTGATGGAACCTTTCCAATGCCCCCTGACTTTCTGGGTGATAAGCACGGGATATGCGATGTGTGATGTTGAGCGAGTTAAAGACTTGAGCACACAATTTAGATAAAAAATTTGTTCCCTGATCAGTTTGAACAATTCTTGGTAAACCAAAGGTGGTAAAGAACTTGGTTAAAGCTTTAACAACTGCTCGGGATGTAATTTTACGGAGTGGAATTGCTTCTGGATATCTGGTAGCTGTACACATAATAGTCAATAGAAACTGATTACCAGATTTGGCCTTTGGTAAAGGGCCAACGCAATCCACTATCACATGCTCAAAAGGTTCACCTATGACCGGAATTGGAATTAAAGGGGCTGGTGGAATCACCTGGTTTGGTTTTCCTGCATACTGGCATATATGACAAGTCTTGCAATACCGTACCACATCACGCTTCAAACATGCCAAAAGAAATGCTGTAAAACACGGGTGTACGTTTTAGTCACCCCTAAGTGTCCAGACAGCAAATGATCGTGTGCCTGCTGACAGTACCTGCTGACGAAAAACAGAAGGAACCACGACCTGATAAACAACATTATACTCATCCTCAACAGTATTATTTTTATGCCACTTCTGCATCAATAGTCCATCTTTCACTAAAAATGAGACATTGTTAAATTCAGGTTTCTCAATCAATTTAAAGCATTTTACAAGTGAAACAACCTTCTCACTCTAGCACCTCAATTAATTGCTCACGAGTTATCACTAATGTCAATGGGTACCTCACTACAACCTCATTCCCCTTAGTACTTGAGTGAGCTCTTAACGCATTATAGTCCTTCACGTCTATTGCGATCTCAAAACTCTGGCCAGTTGATAATACCTAGAATATCAAAATCGACTGCTGGCGGTAGATCCTTTTCCACTCTAGCATCTAAACTCTGGAACAGTCTTCCTAACATTGTCCAGGAAGCAGACACACTCTGTCAGTTTAAATCTAGACTAAAATCACATCTCTTTAACATGCGAGTTTGCACATCTCATGTAGCAAATTAGCTCTATGAAATATTAATAATCAATCATAACTTGTTATAATTGATTATGAATATTTGGATCAGTTAATCGGGTTAACTTGATGTAGCTACATTAACATTACAACCAATTACTCGGTTCATCCCGTGAACACTCAATATTGGTTGTTAATTGATTAATAGAAATGTACATTTCCGGGGCATGGGTAATGTCTTTTTTACTAAGTACTATTAAGAGCAAGTAGTCAAGATCTATGATTAGTGTCTCCAGAAATGAGCTTGAGACACGGACAACTTTACGTGTGATATGAACAAGACTTTATTAACTCGACTAAACATTTCAAGTTCAACGTTCAAAGTTTTATTTGCCATTTGTGTAGCACAAAGAAAATTGTACACATACATAGGAATTGTACTGCATCACCCTTAGAGTAAAAAAAAACAAACAAAAAACAAAGTGCACCAGTGCTTGCTAACCGTTTGTACTATATATACCCTATTTATATGAATTCGCCATTTTTCTCACTGCTGCTGGATAGAAGATGTTGTAAAAGCGTGTTTTGTGTGTGATGATACTGTCCGCTCCTGTTTGCCTCAGGCTGTAGGATTTGTATCTGGGCCTCAATAGTGAGTGAGCTGGATGATGAATGTCACTAAGTGAGCTTTCTTCTTACAGCGCTCTGTGTACAGTGTGGTCATGGGTGGGAGGTTAGTCCCAATGATTCTCTCGGCAGTCCTTATAACTCTTTGAAGAGATTTCTTCTCTGCCTGTGTTGCATTTCCAAACCACACGATGATGCCATATGTCAAGACACTCTCTATGAGTCCTCTATAGGCATGAGTAAGAGTGCGCATCCCAAGCCCAGCCTTCTTTAAAAGCCTGATAAAATAAAGGCGTTTTTGAGCTTTCTTCACTGTGGTAATAGTGTTTGTAGTCCAGCTAAAGTTAGATGTCAAATGCAGTCCGAGGTCTGTTAACTTTACTATGAGTTTTGCAGGGCGGGTGGTATTAAAGGCGGAGCTATAGTCTAGAAATAGCATCCCGACATATGTTTTGGTATAGTCCAGATGTTGAAGTGTGTGGTGTAAAACAAAGGCTACTGCATCGTCCACTGATCTGTTCAGGCGATAGGCAAACTGTACTGGATCTACAGTGCCTGGGATGTAAGAATTTATATGAGTTAGGACCAGCTTTTCAAGGCACTTCATGGCAACTGGTGTTAGGGCCACAGACCTGAAGTCATTCAGGGTTGAAGTGTCAGGTTTCTTAGGAACTGGTATCACAGTGCAGGACTTGAACAGAAGTGGAACTACCGCTTGTGACAGGGAGTGGTTAAAAATGTCTGTGTACCCACCTGCTAATTGCTCAGCACAGGCCTTCAGGACTCTGGGTGACACTCCGTCAGGTCTGTCTAAACTATTTAAACTACTCTAACATACACATACATGCATACAGTTTACCAAGGGAAAGAGAGCTGAAGCAGAATACAGGAAAGCAAGAAGTTATAGCATTGTTTGATGTTTAGCAGATCAACAGCCTGAGCAAACCATCAGTTTAGTTCTAACACGCCCTTCTTAAAAAGGGGTAAGCATACTTAATGTATCAAATAATGAGACTAAGTTTGATACTTGCATGTCTCGCCCATTTGAATTAAACTGTCCTGATGCAATTTGTTGAGGCTCCAGTTGATCTTTGCTGATGTGGTCTTGATGAGAGAGAACCAATGGGAGTCAGAGGATCTTTGGTGAATGGAAAGACAAGGCCGCAGCATGGCGCAAGCTTGGGGGTCCTTGGGGGACTTCTAGTTCAGCATCATCTTCACAGTAGGACTTCTCAGGAAGGACCAAGAGAGCAAGAGGCTAAGAGCGTAAGAGAATAAGAGGACAAGAAAGCTAAGAGAGCAAGAGGAAGAGGACAAGAGGGCTAATCTTGTGATCAGTGATTTTTTTAAAGCGTGAAGATGTCACACCCTCTGTAGGTGCGTGAGCCAGTACGAAGCGGTCCCTTTGGAGGGAGTTTGTACGACCCTTTACAACCCTAGCAGGGCATTTGAATGTTTAATTTCATTGGGTGTTTACAAAAAGAACCTACAAGATTCTTATAATACTAATGCGTCATAAAGTTAGCAAAATGTAATGTAAATGAACAAATTGGGGACGAAGATTGGAGTTTGTAGAGACTAAACATGCTACACATATGATTCTGGTTAACCATAGAATGCAAGTCATGTCTCAGACCAAAATAGTTTAGAAGAGAGAATGAAGACATAGGCCACACCACATAAAAGGAAAATCATGAGATGGAAAATTAGATACATTTTAATACATTTATCACAATATATATATATATATATATATATATATATATATATATAGAGAGAGAGAGAGAGAGAGAGAGAGAGAATATATAGGATAAAAAGGGTTAATTTCTCCTTCTCAGCAAGAATTAAGTGAGTGTCACTGCCCTCTGCACATTCCTTTTTTGGGGGTTGTAAAACTTCTTATCAGTCTTAATGTGTCCTGTAACAGGACACCAGGTTCTGCCAGTGGGTAGGCTTCATTTGTGATGTTAGTTTTGGAGGAAGTTCCACAGACCTTTGTTGGGAGAGTGAGTTTGCTGGATTATTCATTAAATATAATGAATAATTTGTGTATGTCTGATTGGTCCAGACGCTACACCCGTCTCCATCCCGGTGTGATGACTCTGATCTTAAACCAGATGGAACTGGATAATATTCTGATTTTTCCAAACCAATCTGATTTCTGACCTATAATGCTGCCTGAATCATAATCATACACGGTTCGTTCATTGGCCAGAGGAGAACTGGTCCCCCGACTGAGGGTTCTCCCAAGAGTTTTGGTTCCTTGCCACTGTCGCCTTTTTCCACCTTTGTTACCATTGGCTTGGCTTGCTTAGTTGGGGACATTAATTTTAATATTTAATTTAATATTCAACAATAATTTTGATCTGCCTTCATTGACACTATTATACAAGAACTGAACTGAGCTGGACGATGACATCACGGTTTACTCCAGAGCGGCTATATATACTGTATATAAAATTAACTAAATTAATAGCTTTTTTTAAAACAAAAATGAAACATCACTTAACGTCTCTGGTTACGAATGTAACCTTAGTTCCCTGAGAACAGGGAACGAGACAATACGTCATCGACGTTATGGGGGGAACGCCTCAGGCGTGACAGGTGTCTGAAATCAAATACCAACTCACAGCAATCATGTTGACCGGCGACAGCCCGTGCATCATCAGCTCGAATGATGAGCGCGTCAATCTGGATGTATAAAAAGGGTGCCTTGAAACCGTGACAACATCCTATCGTCTGAAGGGACTGCTGCAGGCAGGCCCCGAGGTATGGCAGGGAGACGTATTGTCTCGTTCCCTGTTCTCAGGGAACTAAGGTTACATTCGTAACCAGAGACGTTCCCTTTCGAAGGGAACTCAACAATACGTCATCGACGTTATGGGGAACGAAATACCCACGCCGCCATACTGAGGGGAGTGCATGCCCAATGGCAGTGACAACTGTCAGAACCAGTAATACAAAGGACACACTCACCCTAGGTCACGTTGGGCTGTCAGTGACAGCACTCCCTACCGGTCATAGCCCAAGCTAATGAACCGAGAAACTGCCAGAACATAGTTAATGGGAGGTATATCTGGGCCAGCTCAAAGGCTTAGGACCACAACTTCCTAATAGAAGGGGTCCCTTCTAGGGAGTGTGGCTAGGGGACTCAAGGGAATCCCAGCCAGTCACTATTCAGGAGAGCATGCCTCCTGACATGCCATCAGGCTGGCCTGGTGATCTAAACTAAGATGCACAGTCTGATCATAGCCTGTCTGCCGAGACAGAGCCTCTGGAAACTGCCTTGAAAAAGGCATTCAAAACTGAAGGCCTGCAAAGCTGGCAGAAACATTCAGTTCCGGATCACAGAGACGGGACCACCTGGAGAGTGTAACTAAACCTCAAGAAAGACGGAAGTCATCCACTCAACCCATGGGTCTACCCAGTGCTCGTACTGAACACTGAGGAAGTAAGTTTTTTAGAGGGATCAAAACCAGGAAGGTCTGCTGATGCCAAAGACCTGATTACCACCTATGTGGGGAGCTCCAGTTCTTACCTGAGAGCTCACATCAGGAAGGCCGGTGAGGCCTGTAACCTGTCGAGCACAGAAGGTGAGAGCTCATATCAGGAAGGCCGGTGAGGCCTGTAACCTGGCGACCACGGTATGTGGGAGCTCATAACCAGGAAGGCCTGGCGAGGCCTGTAACCTGGCGACCACAGTATGTGGGAGCTCATAACCAGGAAGGCCGGTGAGGCCTGTAACCTGGCGACCACCGTGTGTGGGAGCTCATATTCAGGAAGGCCTAGTAAAGCCTGTAACCTGAAACCCAGCCTGTGGGAGCTCATAACCAAGAAGGCCTGGCAAGGCCTGTAACCTGGCGACCACAGAATGTGGGAGCTCATAACCAGGAAGGCCGGTGAGGCCTGTAACCTGGAGACCACAGTGTGTGGGAGGTCATATCAGGAAGGCCGGTGAGGCCTATAACCTGATACCCAGAATATGGGAGCTCATATCCAGGAAGGCCTGATAAGGCCTGCAACCTGACAACCACACCACGTGGGGCTACATAGAAAATACATGAAACAAAAGTGCATGTACTTAATTATTCTGAGTCCAGAAAAGGCCTGGATCAGAATTAAGAAGTTAGCCAGAAAGGCGTCTGTCGTACAAATTTTGGCGACAGGACGCATCTAGAGTGGGACCCGAAGTGAAAGACTTGGGTCTGGCCACATAGAAAGGGACTGAAGCGTACAGCGCATGACCCTTACCATAAAAATGGATTTTTAGAAAGTACACAAGATGCTCCATCATGTGACTTACCATAAGTATGGTTCTGACATGACCAGGAAGGCCAGATGAGGCCTATAACCTGATAATCAAAATGTGTGGGAGCTTCACATTCAGGAAGGCCTGATGAGGCCTGCAACCTGACATGTGAAAGCTCACAACCACACCCTAGCGACCACAGTGAGTGGGAGTTCACATTCAGGAAGGCCTGGTGAGGCCTGAACCCTGACATGTGACAACTCATAACCAGGAAGGCCGGCGAGGCCTATAACCTGACAACCACAGTAGGAGGGAGCTCATATCAGGAAGGCCTGACAAGGCCTGTAACCTGACAACCACACCATGTGGGGCTAGTTCCAGAAAGGCCATAAATATGGATTTTAGAAAGTACATGAAACAAAAGTGCATGTACTTAGTAAATCTGAATCCAGGAAGACCTGGATCAGAAAAAGGCGTCTGTCGTAGCAAACTTTGGCGACAGAACGCATCTAGAGTGGGACCCGAAGTGAAAGACTTGAGTCTGGGCCACATAGAAAGGGACTGAAGCGTACAGCACATGACCCTTACCATAAAAATGGATTTTAGAAAGTACATGAAACAAAAGTGCATGTACTTCGTAATTCCGAATCCAGGAAGACCTGGATCAGAAAAGGCATCTGTCGTAACAAACTTTGGCGACAGAACGCATCTAGAGTGGGACCCGAAGTGAAAGACTTGGGTCTGGCCACATAGAAAGGGACCGAAGCGTACAGCGCGTGACCCTTACCATAAAAAAATGGATTTTAGAAAGTACACAAGACGTACCGTCATGTGACTTACCATAAGTATGGTTTTGACATAATCAGGAAGGCCAGATGAGGCCTGTAACCTGATAGTCAAAATGTGTGGGAGCTCACATTCAGGAAGGCCTAATGAGGCCTACAACCTGGCAGGTGACAGCTCACAACCACACCCAAGCGACCACAGTGAGTGGGAGTTCACATTCAGGAAGGCCTGGTGAGGCCTGAAACCTGACATGTGACAACTCATAACCAGGAAGGCCGAGGAGGCCTGAAGCCTGATGACCACTGAATGTGGGAGCTCATAACCAGGAAGGCCGGTGAGGCCTGTAACCTGGCGACCACCGTGTGTGGGAGCTCATATTCAGGAAGGCCTAGTAAGGCCTGTAACCTGAAACCCAGTATGTGGGAGCTCATAACCAGGAAGGCCGGTGAGGCCTGTAGCCTGGCGACCACAGTATGTGGGAGCTCATAACCAGGAAGGCCGGGTGAGGCCTGTAACCTGACTACCACAATATGTGGGAGCTCTTACCAAGAAGGCCTGGCAAGGCCTGTAACCTGGCGACCACCGTGTGTGGGAGCTCATATTCAGGAAGGCCTAGTAAGGCCTGTAACCTGACTACCACAATATGTGGGAGCTCTTACAAGGAAGGCCTGGCAAGGCCTGTAACCTGGCGACCACCGTGTGTGGGAGCTCATATTCAGGAAGGCCGGATGAGGCCTGTAACCTGGCGACCACAGCATGTGGGAGCTCATAACCAGGAAGGCCGGTGAGGCCTGTAACCTGGCGACCACAGTATGTGGGAGCTCATATCAGGAAGGCCGGCGAGGCCTGTAACCTGGCGACCACAGTATGTGGGAGCTCATAACCAGGAAGGCCTGGCGAGGCCTGTAACCTGGCGACCACAGCATGTGGGAGCTCATAACCAGGAAGGCCGGTGAGGCCTGTAACCTGGCGACCACCGTGTGTGGGAGCTCATATTCAGGAAGGCTGGATAAGGCCTGTGACCTGACATATGGAAGCTCATAGCCTGGAAGGCCTGGTGAGGCCTGTAACCAAGCAACCACCACATGTGGGAGCTCAACTCACTTTACAATATTTTTTTTTTTTTTTTCTTTCTTCGTTTGTTTTCCCAAACATGAACCAGGCAAGGCACTCCTAACAACCAAGCTGAAGCGGGCCATCAGAGAATTCTTGAACTCATCATGGGCCCCGCCCCAGGCCTGATGTAGGAGGAGCCTGGGAGCGATGGTGGTCAGGAGACAAGATCCAGGGAGGTGATGTCTAACGTTCAGTCCGAGAACGTTTACTCTGGATCACCTCCCTGAGATCCTGCCTCCCGCGGGAGTTACGCCTCCTGCGCACCCTGCTCCCCCTGCTAGGAGGAGGGGGTGCACGGGAAGCGACACTGGCCTTCTGGGTTCGTCTGTGATCCTCAGACCACGACGGACCAGGCCCTCCCGCCTGCCTGGGCTGGGCCGAGGACCTCCGCGGTATGCAGCTCTTAAACGCCGCAGAGCGCGCCCTCGCCTCCCTGAACTTATCGACCACTGTCTCGACAGAAGGTCCGAAAAGCTCAGAAGGCGAAACCGGCGAATCGAGGAGAAAGGTTTTTTCTTTCTCCCCGATGTCAGCCTGGTTGAGCCACAGATGCCTCTCCGTGGCCACCATAGCAGCCATCGCACGACCGATGGAAACCGCAGACTGCTTGGTGGCCCGGAGAGTCAGATCCGTGGTGCGGCGCAGCTCCGCTACCGCGTCAGGGGACAGGCCGGCCCCCTGATCGAGGTCCCGCAGCAGGTCGGCTTGGTAGGCCTGAAGGACCGCAAGGGTGTGCAGAACCGCACCCGCCTGACCTGCTGCCGTGTACGCTCTGCCATTCAAGCGCGAAGTTGTCTTGAGCGGCTTGGATGGCAGGGTTGGAGCTTCTAGTGAAGATGCCCGACCAGAGGCGAGATAGTTAGCCAACGTCTCGTCCACTGGCGGCATCGACACATACCCGTGCTCCGCGGCTCCCTCCACAGCAGCGAAACTAGCCCGCTGATGCAGATAGAGACGCACGGAGAACGGGTTCTTCCATGCCTTCTCGATCTCAGAGTGAAGATCGGGAAGAAATGGAAGGCTCAACCGAGCTGGTGGCTTACGGGTGGGGAGGAACCGGTCATCCAAGATACCACGAGCGGGTTCCTCCCGGACGCGCCTCCACTGCAGCTGCAATCTTTCCGTGGCGCGCCCCATAACATCCACCAGCTCAGCGTACACTGGGCAGGAGGGCTGAGATGGTTCGGTCTCGACCAAACTGACATCATCAACACCCACCTCCTGCCCGGCCCGAAGAGAACCAGTTACAGATCCATCAGAGAGAGAAAGAACATCCTCAACATCGACCTGTAACTCACCCTCGTCAGCTGGCAGATCATCCGAGAGGTTAACACCCCTCTCCAGATGATCTGCCAGCTCCATCTGAGAACCCCACGAGATCAACCGCCGCTGAGCCTCAGCCCGAGCGGGACCGGAACCGCGGGGTTCAGATGCCGCGCCCACTTCCCTCGAGAAGTGGGACAGACGAGAGCGGAGAGTTTTGATCGTAAAACTCTCACAGTTTGCGCAGAAAGCTCCCTCGAGAGCTTCCCGCGCATGCTCTTCCCCCAGGCAAAACACGCACAGATCGTGTGAATCTCCCGGTGTCAAATATCTAGGACACGGGTCCGCACACTTGCGGAAGGTATTGCGCCGCTTCTCTGCACGCTTCATCTTGCACGTTGATTATTTTCAAACAGACAAACAGTCCCTGAAGACGAAAGGATGTTGTCACGGTTTCAAGGCACCCTTTTTATACATCCATATTGACGCGCTCATCATTCGAGCTGATGATGCACGGGCTGTCGCCGGTCAACATGATTGCTGTGAGTTGGTATTTGATTTCAGACACCTGTCACGCCTGAGGCGTTCCCCCCATAACGTCGATGACGTATTGTTGAGTTCCCTTCGAAAGGGAACTTACTTAAGCTGGACTGTGACGCTATTTTCTTCAGGAAACAATTTTTTTTTGCATTATTTTCCTGTTATCTATAAAGCTGCTTTGAAACAATCTGTATTGTTTCAAATGACTCTACTTGACTCTCCATGCACATGCAGTTTTTTACTGGAGTGAACAAAGTAATGAAGTAAACAGAATGATTTAAACAATTTTACATCTGATATACACATTTATATTAAATATGCCACTCTCAATAACGGAGTTTGCACTGAAATTTCATAAAATCATTATCCAGAAGTTACAATATTTTATATTAATTTAAATAGAAATATTTGTAGTGGATACGCTGCTTTTGAACACTTTTCCTGTGGACTGCTGTGTTTTAATGTTTTAACTACAGCGAGGATTGGTTGGTGCATTATAATTCTGCTATGAATTGTGTTCTAAATAGCAGAACTCTGAATATGAGAAAATCTCTGAGAAAATATTTCCGCGTGAATAATGATTGCACCAATGCTACAATTTTCTATATGTCATAATCATTTGTTAACAAACAAGTATTCATTACTTCAATTAGCTCATTGTTTCTGCCTTAAATTATGATTTGTGATTTGTACATTTCTGAAATACATAACTTATACAGTTGGCTCTGATTAACAGATCAATCTAAATTGTAATGTGGACTCATGCATTTTCTGTAAAGCTGCTTTGAACCAATGTTTATTGTGAAAAACGCTATACAAATAAATGTGAATTGAAAAATGTAATGATCAATTATGTGCACTTAATCCATCTAAGCAAATGGATTAGCAACAGTAGGCGTATAATGACAGACACTGAAGTACTTGCTTGGTGATCGAACTATCCATTGGTCGGTTTGAATGATGACAGTACGATGACAGTAGGTTGAAAAACCTCTGCTGCACGCAGGTGTCGTGCAAAGACAGACAGTAACCTAATGATAACCATTTTTGGGGTCTTCCAAATATTATTTAAAATACTATTGTATTTGAAGGATAGAATTTGAAGGAAACTGTAAGATATGCACGTTTTATTTTTTTAAATGTTTGTCAGCGAAGCGCTGAGTCAAGCAATTATTTACACTGCAAAAAAAGAAGGCTGTTTCAATAATATCTATTTCCATTAAAAAATTTAAACCATCCTAAAATATATGTTTACCTTATAGGCAAAATTGCATAAATTTGATTTGCTTAAAGTAATTAAAAAAATGCCTAATATTTTTGGCCAGTGGAAAATATTGATAATAACTCTTCTCTGAAAACTTTATCTGAAATGTATTTTATACAATATTGATTTATTTATTCTAAAACAAGGCAAAAATACTGAACATTAATATTGGTCGTTACCAATAGAGTTCAATGGAAATTGCGATCATAGTTGGCCAACGATGTTTTTGGGGAACGCACCCCAGGCTGGTTTTATAAATCTGAAAACTGTTGTTCGTAAGTAAAATCTAGCTTTTGTGCTTTTAGGATGAAATACGTAAGGTTTTATACATGAGGCCCCTGGTCTTTGATTTGCTCTTTGCACTCCAAAACAAACCTTTCATCCGGTTTCTCTGGCCCTCTAAAAAGAAAGAGAGACACTTGAGACATTTCAGTTCTTTATCTTTGTAATTACAGGGTAACACATGACTCACTCATGGCCCTAGCAATCCACTAGCCCAGGTTTTACATCTATTACTGTTCAATTTACTATAACATTTTATTTTGATATAATGTTTAGTACTGTGGCAGACAAGAGGCATATAAGATAGCATCCCCAGTAATTGCCCCTATTTGTATTTGAGTACACTGCATGTTTACCAATTCCTCAACATGGCAATAGAGCTTGTTCATTTCCACAGCAACAACCTGTGCAGTCCTCAAATGGAGACCAACATAGGCTATGTGGCCTCATCACCATGACAATATAGGGAAAATAACAACAAGGACAACAAAGATTGGATAGTTCATTTATCTAATCAGGGAGGAAGCCTGCAGCAGGATCTCATTTGTGCAGTGTTGAAATTGTCCAGAGCACTGAGTGATGCAGCCAACCTGCAGCAGTGAGGGACTCATCAGTGAGGCTACCTTTACATGATTCACGTTGTATTGGTTTGTTTTAGAATTTGAAGAGCCTTTTTTTTTTAGTTTTTTTGTTTTTGTTTTTTAGTGATACAACTGATGTTGTTTTAAATTGACTTGGTGATACTGAATGTTATTTCCATTGTTCAACGTCAAAGTGACAAAGCATCCAATTGCAAAAACTAGTCATAATATTCAGTGTTCTTTGACCAGACATAAGATTCCTCTGAATGTTATTTCCATTGTTCAACGTCAAAGTGACAAAGCATCCAATTGCAATATTCAGTGTTCTTTGACCAGACATAAGATTCCTCAGTAATGCATTTACTGACAAGCCATAGTGTTGCATTGTGAACCTATTTGACAGGAATTTCTCAAGTGATTGTAGCATTCCCTCTCTTCAGGTGTCCCTTATTTTATCATATTATGCAAGCAAGAACCCATTAGCTGGCTAAAGGTCACATTTGATCATACACTAAATGCTCTATAGCATTTGGTCTCCCACAAGAAATTGTGATAAAGGGGAATGTCAAAGCTGGATTTGAAGGCAGCTTGGTTTTGGTCAGTAAAGAAAATTTTAGTGAGTCATCATTCATCAGTTTTGTCTGGGGAATTTCTCCAGAGGTGCACACTGCCAATTACACAAAATAAATGAATGGATTGTGGAAGCAAACCTATTTAACAGTCATGCTAAGATAATTTTTTCAGGATACTAATTCATTTTCCGAGGGAATAACACATGCCAATCTAAATAAATGCAATTGAAAAGAGCCTTTCCAGTGACTACAAATTAGATGAGGGACAAATAATGTAATTACCCAATAGATCCATTGAGAAATAAATGTGATTTAAAATACAGATATCGGCTCTGATTTGATAAAAGTAGTGTCTATATTTCGTAAATTTTCAGTTCCCCTCAGTTGTTGCCTAAAATACATGAATTTACTAAATGGCATTCTATGCTGAGGAAAACAGACACACACAGTACTGTATGTAAAATATAAAAACTAATCTGAGGTTAGTTTTGTATGACTGTCATTAGTTACTTCTTAGTTATTTTTCTTGAACCTTAATTAGTAGATGATAGTAGTTCTTCAGGAGGTATGACAGAATTAATTCGTTATTGATTAACTAACTAACTTAACACAATCATAAAATTCTATTACATACTGATTAGTTAACACATATTCCTAAGTAGTTAACAGCAGTGAAGAAGTAGTTCATCAGGAATTACCTACTAGTTCTTCAATAATTCCTTATTAGTTATGCAGTAAGGAAGATACAGTATTCTAAAGTGTTACCGTGTTTGTTAATGGGTTTCCCATATTTCTTCATAAATTCTTCATGATCAGTTTTTTTTTCAGGTTGTTCCAATTATCCAAAAATTGGTCTATATTGACTGACTTCTATGGAGCTAATAATATGACAAAATGATTTGAATTTGAATTGTGTAAATTTGAATTATTTTCAAGTGTAATCTAACAAAATTGAATTTTAGGTGGTAGTTTAAATAGTTCTGAATTTGATTTTTTTATTTATGAATATTGAACATTTGAAATTTAACAAATGTAAATGTTTTTATGGCTGAATTTTATAGACATGTATTTTCAAACAGCTAGTTTTTTTGTTCTGAATTCAAATACTGCAAATATTCAGTTTAAAAAAATACAGATTCAAGTTTTCAAGATGAAGAAATTCGGAACTTTAAATTCAGTTTTCTAAAATTCAATTTAAAAATTCAAACTCAAAAATTCAGATCTTACAGAAAGTAGGTCACAGTTCATCCACAGGGAAGAGTAGATGATCTCAGAAAAGTCGAACAGAGCATTTTGGCCAATTAGGGACTGCAGCTGGTGGTTCAAGAGGTTGCCACTCTCTGACTCTGATCATGAATCGCCCGGAGTGATTCTTAAACATGAATGATGTTGTGTGTATATGTTAGGTAGTTCTCAGCACGTGAGACATTTGTATAAGCAGTCTCTGGTGTTTGTTTTAAAGTATATTTTTTGTAAAATTGATTAGAACGGCACCGTGTTTACTACACAGACAGGACGCGAGCGGCGCGATGCAACACAGTGCTTGAAGCGACAGTTGCAAAGAGCTGGGAAGGTCAGAAATAGGATGGGGAATCCGTATGCTGTTGAGGATTTCACGGGTCGCGTCGCGTCGCGCCGCTCACGTCCAGTCTAGACTGCGTCGTACATGTAAGCATATAAGGTACGAGTGTGAATTAGCCATTAAATGTCTTACAATAAGCCTACATAATGCAATTGTCCTTTCAGTATTAAAGTCTTCTCTACTGATTGACGACTGACTCCGTAATAAAGACTGTCTTTGCCGCCATCTAACATTACAGGCGAAATATTTTAACCCCTTATTTACACTGCACACGTCTGCGGTGCATCACGGTGTCGTGCTGAAAAGTGATGGTCCGCCGAAAATTGATGGCCGGCCGCGGGAGCGCGCGCACGCCCACGCCCATTCTCATTCCCATTCTCTTTACGAATACAGTTGCTTTTATGTGGATCAGACAAACAGACATAACGTGCAAATAAACATAAGCTTATGTCTGTGGTATTAGCACTCGCAGGGTACAACCATTATAATGCGATTGAAGCCTCTACTTATTGATTAAAAGGTTATTTCTGCCCTGAAATTTGTTGATTATATTCATGAGGGTTAAATCTGACTGATTATATCTCACCTACTACTTTTTCCCTTTTAAAATACCTGTAAAGGGCCAATACAACCATTATAATGCAGTATTTCACCTGCCAAAAAGTGATTGAAGCCTCTACTTATTGTATATGTGTGTGTGTGTATGCTATATATATATATTATATATATATATTATATGTAATATATATATATATATATATATATATATATATATATATATATATATATATATAATATATATTATATGTAATATATATACGTAATGCAGTGTAAATATGGGGTTAAAATATTTCGCCTGTAATGTTAGATGGCGGCAAAGACCGTCTTTATTACTGAGTCAGTCATCAATCAGTAGAGAAGACTTTAATACTGAAAGGACAATTGCATTATGTAGGCTTATTGTAAGACATTTAATGGCTAATTCACACTCGTACCTTATATGCTTAAATGTACGACGCAGTCTAGACTGGACGTGAGCGGCGCGACACGACCCGTGAAATCCCCAACAGCACACGGATTCCCCATCCTATTTCTGACCTAGTCCCAGGTCTTTGCAACAGTCGCTTCAAGCACTGTGTTGCATCACGCCGCTCGCGTCCTGTCTGTGTAGTAGACACGGTGGCGTTCTAATCAATTTTACACAAAATATACTTTAAAACAAACACCAGAGACTGCTTAGACAAATGTCTCACGTGCTGAGAACGCTGCCTAACAAATACACACAACATCATTCATGTTTAAGAATCACTCCGGGTGATTCATGATCAGAGTCAGAGACTGGCAACCTCTTGAACCACCAGCTGGAAAACTTCTGCAGTCCCTAATTGGCCAAAATACTCTGTTCGACTTTTCTGAGATCATCTACTCTTCCCTGTGGATGACCTGTGACCTACTTTCTGTAAGATCTGAATTTTTGAGTTTGAATTTTTAAATTGAATTTTAGAAAACTGAATTTAAAGTTCCGAATTTCTTCATCTTGAAAACTTGAATCTGTATTTTTTTAAACTGAATATTTGCAGTATTTGAATTCAGAACAAAAAAACTAGCTGTTTGAAAATACATGTCTATAAAATTCAGCCATAAAAACATTTACATTTGTTAAATTTCAAATGTTCAATATTCATAAATAAAAAAATCAAATTCAGAACTATTTAAACTACCACCTAAAATTCAATTTTGTTAGATTACACTTGAAAATAATTCAAATTTACACAATTCAAATTCAAATCATTTTGTCATATTATTAGCTCCATAGAAGTCAGTCAATATAGACCAATTTTTGGATAATTGGAACAACCTGAAAAAAAAACTGATCATGAAGAATTTATGAAGAAATATGGGAAACCCATTAACAAACACGGTAACACTTTAGAATACTGTATCTTCCTTACTGCATAACTAATAAGGAATTATTGAAGAACTAGTAGGTAATTCCTGATGAACTACTTCTTCACTGCTGTTAACTACTTAGGAATATGTGTTAACTAATCAGTATGTAATAGAATTTTATGATTGTGTTAAGTTAGTTAGTTAATCAATAACGAATTAATTCTGTCATACCTCCTGAAGAACTACTATCATCTACTAATTAAGGTTCAAGAAAAATAACTAAGAAGTAACTAATGACAGTCATACAAAACTAACCTCAGATTAGTTTTTATATTTTACATACAGTACTGTGTGTGTCTGTTTTCCTCAGCATAGAATGCCATTTAGTAAATTCATGTATTTTAGGCAACAACTGAGGGGAACTGAAAATATAGGAAACGTATTAGTAATTAATAAAGAATTATTAGATAATTCTTCAGGAATTATTTATAACCTGGAACAGTATTCTAAAGTGAAAATACAAGGAACCCATTAGTAATTAATAAAGGATTATCAAATAACTATCCAGGAATTAGGCTACTTATAACCTGAAACAGTATTCTAAAGTGAATATATAGGAAATTTATTAGTAATTAATAAATAATTATTAGATAATTCTTCAGGAATTACTTATAACCTGAAACAGTATTCTACAGTGTAAATATAGGGAACCCATTAGTAATTAATAAAGAATTACCACATACTTCTGACTCAAATAAAACTTACTGCAAAAAAAAAAAACACTATTAACGTAATCATCTAAACCTTTGTAAAATACACTACAATTAAGACTCGTTTAAGCTACATGATATCTTCCTTTATTTCAGATGATACTTTGTTTTAACATGTATACTGCCTACATTTAAACTCATTTAACAAACATTTTAAAATCAAAAGTTAAACCTTTAAAGGGGTCATATAATTGTCACGGGTGACAAAATCGCTCGGCAAGCGGAACCCCCTTGAGAGTCCTAAGTTTCCCAGGGGAAGGAATTGTGTGCAGCACGCCCCACTCCGGTGATGTATGCTGTGTCCCAATTCGCCTACTCATACTACGCCCTAAAAGTATGTACTCTTTTTGTGAAGAAAAAGTACATACTTTTGAGTGTGTAGCAAAAGAGTAGGCAAGCTTTGGGACATACTACTTCGTCATCTTTAACGGACAGCTCTGTCGCGTGCATCCTGTCACCGTAAACTGCCGCCCTGTCAATCATCTCGTCACAGTTAAAATCCTCCATTCAATCTAATATAACTTCTTACCATTTCGGAAAGAATTGTTGTCGCACGTTCATCTGCCAGTCATGGGGCTTCCATGCCGAGACTCTCCTTATGTGTTTGGAATTTGAATATAATAATGCATTTAAAAGTTAATGGCTAAACGTATCTTTGCAAAAGTTCACAATGCTGCAGATGCAATATAATCTGGACAACATTGAATAAATACATTTTCGTGAGGTTAGATACTGATAATTAATCACTCAAACCCCTTTTTCTAAATCTCTACATAACCGCCGGACTCGCGCGTCCTCCATGTCTGTAGTTTTTGAACACTTTTCAGTCGTGTTTGTAGTTCTAACCGAATCCTCGTCCAGCGCGCGATGGGTTGTGGGCAATATCAGCCGTTAGAGTGCGCATCGATCTGCACTTCGGATTCTGACCGGATATAGTAGACCATCCGGGTCTCTTTGGGACACTCATTTCAACATACTACGATTTGGGACGTACTAATTCTATTTTCGAATACTATTTAGGACGGATAGTATGCGAATTGGGACGCAGCAGTAAACATGCCCGCACTGATTAGCGCTAATGCATTGCAGGTGTGAGAGAGAGAGAAGCGGCGCTCACACAGGCTTCCTGTTACGCAAGCCAGGATAAAAAGGGACCATTCAGAGAGTGTTGGTCGTTGTTCAGTGTGTTCACGTTGTTCACGTTGTTCAGTGGGTTCGCGGTGTTGAAGAGCCTAAAGGGTTGACTTGGAGCAGTGTTGGATACAAGCGTTCTCAGGAAAACCGTTGGGGTGTGGAGATCGCCCATTTGAGTTTGCTGGATCTCAGCGATCGTTTGTGGGAAGTCTGCGGGACTGAGCTATCGTCTGGATTGGTGCTGTGGAAGGAGAGAGAAGAGATAAGTGAACTGATTCCATCTTATGAGTATTTAAATTGCTGGAAGAGGATGCAGTAGATGTGGTTCTGATTGTCAGAGGAGCTATGTGTTTCAGAGTGTGTTGAGGAGGAATAGAGAGAGAAATCCCTCGTGGAGCGAGCGTAACAAACTGAGTGGGGCCTCTGCCCAGCCTTAACGTGTGAGTGAATTGCAGTGCTTTTGCCTTATTGATACACATTGATTTGTGGCTGTGAAATTGAAGTGAACACAAGTGTGCTGTGCCTTTTGCTGAGAAGTGGCCCTAGCCCCATCTACACGTTTGTGGAAAGTTACTATATCTGCTCCCCATTGAAAGTCCAGTGTGATACAGCTGCACTGAAGAGGGTACCCTGTACTGTGAAGGCCCTTAATTGTTATTTACTGTTTTGAGCCCAGAAGCCTACCGCATCACTGGAGAAACGATCTTTTAACCCACTGTCTCCTTACTGTGAATTGAAGAAGAGTACTGTGCAGATCCTTACCTGTTCCACTTACTGTTGAGTCCAGACGCATGCAGCACCACTGGTAACGTACCCTTTTTATCCATTGCCTCCTTGCTGTGCACTGAAGAGAGTACATTGTACCGTGAAGATTTTTACCCGTTTTACTTACTGTTTGAGCTCAGCAGCCTACAGCATCACTGGTAATGTACCATTTAAATTCATTGTCCTCCTGCTGTGTACCGAAGAGAGTACGTTGTACTGCGAAGATCCTTATCCGCGCTACCTGCTGTTGAGTCCAGAAGCACACTGCATCATTTGGGAAGCAACCTTTTAATTCACTGTCTCCTTACTGCGAGCTGAAGAGAGTACTGTGTACTGTGAGGATCCTTACCTGTTCTACTTACTGTCCGAGCCCAGAGGTATACATCATCACTGTTGAAAGTACCCTGTTTAATCCATTGTCTCACTGCTGTACATTGAAGAGAGTATTTTGTACCGTGAAGATCCTCACCTGTTCTACTTACCGTTTGAGTCCAGGAGCACACTGCATCATTTGGGAAGCAACCTTTTAATTCACTGACTCCTTACTGCGAGCTGAAGAGAGTACTGTGTACTGTGAGGATCCTTACCTGTTCTACTTATTGTCCGAGTCCAGAGGTATACATCATCACTGGTAAAGTACCCTGTTTAATCCATTGTCTCACTGCTGTACATTGAAGAGAGTATTTTGTACTGTGAAGATCCTCACCTGTTCTACTTTCCGTTTGAGTCCAGAAGGACGCAGCATCATGGGCGAAGTAAATCTTTAACTCACTGTCTCTCTCCTGTGGACCGAAGAGTACCGCGCACTGCGAGGGATACTTACCTGCTATACTTACTGCCCAAGTTCGGAAGTCTGCAGCACTGCTGGGAAGAAGTAAGCTTCCAAACCATTGTTCCATTATGGTGTGCCGATGAGAGTTCTCGGTACTGTGAATATCCTTACTTGTTCTACTTACTGTTTGAGTCTAGAAGCATGAACGGAGCCCCTAAATTGTCGCCCAGGGGACACCGTGACAGTTGCGACACGCCCGCCCGTGGCAGAGGGATATCTAGAGAACAGTGAAGGCTATCCAATTGATGCCCCTTGTTTTATCGTTCAATAAAGATTGTTCCTCCTTTGAAACTTACCTGTGTCTCCGTAGTCCTCTGTTGCGTGCCTGGGTGTCGGCTCCCCACGGTGGTGTCTCAGTAAGAGAGGGGGGGTGGTTGGTCATCCGAGCATTCCTCCCCTCGACCTGTGTGACATAATGCCATTTTCATACTAGTTAATTTGATTATTTAGGGTCTAAATGTAAAGTTTGTAATATACTTTAATTAAAAATGATCATTAGTATTGTAAGAAAACACTCATTTTACCTGGTCAAAAACAGCTCTGTTTTCAGCACGCCGTTTCAGTGCATATGCCTTTAAATGATAATGAGCTTCAGGGCCGGCGATTGCTATAGGCGAACTAGGCGGTTGCCTAGGGCGACAAATGTGCTGGGGGCGCGGGCGCGCTCGTCGCTCTTGACCTACTTCACATTCTCTGCTACTTTCCATTAATCGAAAAATCACAGATCACAGAACAGATCACAGAACAAAAATATGATCATCCTAAGGCACCCCTCAGCCACACGTTTAATTACTTACTTAATTACTGATTATTAGATTTAATTGATGATTATTGTCGATCATTTCCGGGGGGTTACGTTAGGCAAGTGCTCAGCTGCTGGCGCGTTGATTGAAAATGAAGCGGTATAAACCCTCTCGTCCACAGTGATGAAAACAGAGAAAGCAACAAAATAAAAAGAAAGCCCAGTATAAAGGTACAAGTCTTCTCATCTCAGCCATTAAGGTGTCAAACGAAATAAATGTAGGCCTATTGAGCTTCGCTCACTCCACCCCTCTGTTCTGCTGGCATTTTGACTGGTTTTGACACAACGCACGTGGAGTGTTGCCTTGTCTCTGAGGACACATCTGTGCAACCGTATCAGTTTGAACCAAAGTCGCACCCGGAACAAGATGACGGCCGCAAAGAAGTTCGACAATGAAGGCTCGAACAGGACGTTTCTGAATGGTTGGTTGACATAATGTCACTTTGATCTATCTTTGTGTACTGGCAGGGTAGAGTAACTTAGTGAGATGTATGAACGCTATGTGTTTACTGATGTATACGTACTCAGTTTGACAATAACATAACGCGTTGTTCATTATAAACGTGGGATTATGAATTATATTGAGAACGTCGTACATAGAAAACATGCCGTAATGTACCCTGAGTGTAAAACTTAGCCGCATTCATCGTGAAGCGTGCAAGCGATTTGCAAAGATTAATATAAAGGTTAATAAAATTTTACACTCACTTCTTCTGGAGGTGCAGCAGGGACATGAATAGTTGTTTTTTTAGGAGCAGCTTCTTAGCAAAACCAGCTTTATACTGACCCTCGTTTATAAAGCAGTCTGCTGAGAAATGATTCGAGCAAACATGAAAGCATTGACGTTGCTCGTGGGGAATATTCCCTTAACTTCAGACCGCCGCCCTGCGTTTCAGTCATAGCCGAAATATGCTGTGACTGACTCCATAACCTGCCCATAAACAAACAGTGCACAGCTCTAAGAACATATTTTAACATCTGATGTAAATAGATTTACTATCTTTATGAATCAAATAATTTGTTTTATTAAGGGATCAGGCGTTTCATTACGCAAAAAGAAATGATAAAACTTACACAAACCTGTATTTCGCAGAAGAAATGCACCAAATTGGCGGCGCTGAGAACTCTCCAGAAGAGGATGCAAATGCCCGCACTCTTGCATCCAAATCACTGTAAAATGTGGGCTACCGTGATATTGCCGGAACTTGAATGGTGCAAAATAAGTTTAAAATGTATAAGAACTAAGTATAATAATATGATTTTTACTTTTTAAGTACTTTAAAAATTAATTACCTTTGTACTTTTACTAAGGTAATTTTGAAAATGGCCTAATTATAATTTTACTGGAGTAATATTTTATTGGGGTATCTGTACTTTTACTCAAGCACTTGATTTGTGTACTTCTTCCACCACTACAATGCTAAAGTAAAGCAAAGCACAGCCAGTAAAGTAAAGGACTTTAACGAGTTACGAGAGCTCGTACTGCTTGAAGAGTTTAAGGGGTGCTTGCCCGATTGTGTTGTGGTTTACCTTAACGAACAGAAAGTAACTTCGTTATCCCATGCAGCCGTACTAGCGGATGAGTTTGTTTTAACCCACAAAAATGTTTTTGCACTTGCACGTCCAGAGAGATCACAGCCTGTTCCTCTGCAAAACCAAACGTTACGCTCCAAACACAGCCCAACTCGTACTAGAGAAGATCGCGAATGTTTTTATTGTCACAAACAAGGACATGTGATAGCAGATTGTTTGACTTTAAAACACAAACATCAGCTTAAAAGTGTAGGGTTTGTGACAGCTGGTAAAACGACTGTTATTGTACCTAGTGAGGAGACAATTGAGGACAGTTACCAACCCTTTATCTTAAAAGGGTTAATTTCTTTACATTGTAATCGTGAGGATCAGAAAGAAATAAGGATGAAATAAGACACAGGTGCAATACAATCATTTATTGTCGCAAATAGGTTACCATTGTCTGAAGATACTTTTTGTGGCTCAAGTGTAATTATGTACGAATTATGTACGGGATTAGTGAGAGTGGCGATACGTCCTTCTCTTCCTGTTCAGGGCGTTGATTTTATTCTTGGAAATGACCTGGCCGGAGGGAAAATATTGCCTGTGTTAGAGGTTGTTGACAAACCAGACGCGTTTAGCCAGTCAGAAGATTTGTCTAATAGCCTACTTACCCTGATGTTTTCCCCGCCTGTGCTGTCACTCGCACTCAGTCGTGTAAAGTGGGTAATATGGTGGATCTGTCTGACTTTTTTTTTCTTCCTCTCCTTGCTGGTGATAAATCACTGCGTACTGTTACGTCAATAAGGCAAAACAATTCACAGTCAGAGAACATCAGTGGAAATTTGTCTGACGCTGATACCTTAAAATGATCTGTGTCATGAGATAAAATTATTGCTGCACAGAAAGAGGATAAGTCTCTCATCACTGCTTTTAATTCTGCTATCTCTCTTGATTTGGCTAAAGACAAGAAAGTTGCTTATTTTGTTGAAAATTATGTGTTGAAGAGAAAGTGGTGTTCTAACACTAACGATTCAGATTGGAATGTTGTAAATGGACTGGATTTATATAGCGCTTTCACAGACCCAATGGCCACCAAAGCGCTTTACATTTTGCCTCACATTCACCCATTCACTCACTCATTCATACACCGACGGTGGTGTCTGCCATGCAAGGCGCCCTCCAGCTCGTCGGGAGCAGCTGGGGTTAGGTGTCTTGCTCATGGACACCTCGACACTTGGTCAGGTGGAACTGGGGATTGAACCACCAACCTTCTGGTTTGTAGACAACCTACATGAACCACTGAGCCACAGCCGTTGTATATCAAATTGTCATAACTTCTTATCATCAGCATGTTCTATGTTTAGCGCATGATCATCAGCTTGCTGGTCATCTAGGGATTACAAAGACGTACAATAGGATATTACGACACTTCTTTTGGTCAGGGCCATACCTGTCAAACTGTTGGGAAGCCGAATCAGGTGATTCGACCTGCTCCACTGTCTCCCATACCAGCTATTGGGGAGCTGTTTGAGCATGTGCTCATAGACTGCGTTGGGCCATTGCCTAAAACTAAATCTGGTTCTGGTTTTTGTTAACCATAATGTGCATGGCTACTAGATTTCCGGAAGCAATTACATTAAGGAAAATCACCGCGCACGTTATTATCAAAGCGTTGGTGAAGTTCTTTTCCACTTTCGGACTTCCTAAAATAATACAAAGTGATCAGGGCATTCATTTATTATCAAGACTTTTTAAACAAGTGCTGGAGTCTTTGGCAATTTCTCACAGAGTTTCAAGTGAGTACAATCCACAAAGCCAGGGCGTGCTTGAACGCTTTCACCAGACAAGCTTTCACCAGCTTTCACAAGTCGATGCTTAAGAAATATTGTATGGACACTGCTAGAGACTGGAATGAGGGCGTTCCCTTGGGTTTTATTCGCAGTAAGAGAGACTGTACAAGAATCTCTTGGTTTTAGCCCAGCCGAACTCGTATTCGGACATCAGATGAGAGGACCTTTGAAAGTTCTTAAAGAGCAAATTTTAACTACTGATTCGAGTCCAAAAGCTAACGTACTGGATTATGTAAGTACATTTTGAGATCGTTTGTATACTGCTTGGTCACTTGCTAAAGAATCTCTAGAAAATGCTCAGAAAGGCATGAAACGCAACTTCGATCAGAGAGCAGTTGTGCGTTCGTTTTCGTCTGGTGATAAAGTGTTGGTGCTTTTACCTGTTCCTGGATCATCTTTGTGTGACCACTAGGGGGCGCTCTCTGGCATGTAAATTTGGATACATAAGCTAGAAAAACCAAACAGCGCTCCCCTTTAAACTATCTAGGCAGGTTATGTCCAATAAAGGGACACAAAATGGGACTGATGTACTCAAACGTGTAAATTTATTAAACAATACATTGGCAATCAGGGCAAGCAAATATTTTCCGTAGGTAACAGTGGATAAAGTCTCATAGTAAATTAGTTACAATGTATAAAATAGCATAATGCATAGGCTATAGTGAATAAATAGTCGAATAAATAAATACTACTCACATACACACACACCAACACTGCAAGAGACACTTCACCCTAAATAGGCAGCACACACACTAAAACGACATTTCACACTAGTGAACAAGCACTGTCTCCACAGGATACATTACACAATGCCCATAGGCCGAATACGGCGATACAAATTACTATTGCCAAACAAACAGACAAAACATTCAAATTTAGCCGGATATCACTGGTAGCAGGCCTCCAACCTATGCCCACCTAGCTCCAGATCCGCACGTCACGATGGGGACAAACCTCCGAGGCACACACATACACTCCAAGAAATGAAAAATAACACAAAATAACTAAACCCAGGAAAAACAGTGGCTCGTTGGACAGACGAAGGCAATTCTCCTGTAATCAGAAGCATGAGTGATTTAAGATGCAATGTTTGGTAGCATCGTGACAATTTAAGAAAAGATTAAATTGAAAGACAGAAAAAGATTAAACGGACTCACGATTCGAAACCAGCCAAGATGAATTGGCGCTATCTGCACCGTACAGATACTTTAACGGTGTGGATGACCAGTAACTGTGCACACTCTTGTCAGCATTGCTTCTATTAATAAGCAATATCAAACAGAAAGTAAACAGAGCTACAAACACTACGCGTTACGTTAAGTCAAGTCAAGTCATCTTCATTTATATAGCGCTTTTAACAATGGATTGTTTCAAAGCAGCTTTACAGAGATAAACATATAATTTAAGGTAACAGAGATTGTTTTGGCGTTATAGCGGTTCTTGAATAATGTTACTTCCAGCTAAAGTTAACTTTGATTGATTCACCTCCATCAAAATGATCAGACTTTAAACGCGAACTTTTGATTAACGCTGACGGCGTTCACATGCTCATTCAGAATTGATTCTGTAGTTATGTGCTTTTTAAAATATGTGCGCAGGATTGTAATTCATACAACCCATGCCTAAACAAACTAGCCTACTTTCTTGCCTATAAATTTTGATACAGAATTTTGTTTTATTTTATTACTTCGGGGTACGCGAGCCGGAATTCACAACGCTTTATCTGTAGAGTGGGAAAGGGATCCTCCATAGGGAGAGGATAGTGGATACTTCAGCACTGCATTGTCATCGGGTCCAGGCGGATCTCCTTCGTCAGATCTGGACACGGCCTGGATCCGGCAGGCTGCGGGAAAACCTCTGGATAAACAAAGACACTAATATTAGCGTAGATGCCATTCTTCTTATGATGTAGCGAGTACATCAAGATTTAAGGGAAGTGTTCCCAGTTCCGGCTGACCTAATCTATGCAGCCTAACATTGAATTATAGAAGTCTATAGTGTATTATGTGTATGCTAGGTCAAAGAGATGTGTTTTTAGTCTAGCTTTGAACTGACAGAGTGTGTCTGCTTCCCGGACAATGGTAGGAAGACTGTTCCAAAGTTTTGGTGCTAAATAGGAAAAGGATCTACCGCCTGCAGTCGATTTAGATATTCTAGGTATTATTAACTGGCCGGAATTTTGAGATCGCAATAGACGTGAAGGACTATAATGCGTTAAGAGCTCGCTCAAGTACTGCGGAGCTAAACCATTTAGTGCTTTGTAGGTAATCAACAATATTTAAAAATTTATATGATGTTTAATAGGGAGCCAATGCAGTGTTGACAGAACCGGGCTAATATGGTCATATTTCCTGGTTCTGGTAAGAACTCGAGCTGCGGCGTTTTGAACTAGCTGTAGTTTATTTATTAAGCGTGCAGGGCAACCACCCAGTAGAACATTACAATAATCTAGCCTTGAGGTCATGAACGCATGGACTAATTGTTCCGCATTTCCCAATGAGAGCATATGGCGTATTTTAGATATATTTTTAAGATGGAAAAATGCAGTTTTACAGATACTAGACACGTGCCTTTCAAAAGAAAGGTTGGTATCAAAGAGCACACCCAGGTTCCTAACCGACGACGAAGACTTGACAGAGCAGCCATCAAGTGTTAGACAGTATTCTGGGTTATTATGTGTGGAAGTGTTTTGTCCAATAATTAGAATCTCTGTCTTTTCAGAATTTAGTAGTAGGAAATTACTAGTCATCCAATTTTTTAATTGGATGGGGACTGAAAATCCTCGCAGATATAATTTCTTTCTAGAAAGGAACATAGTTGTGAAGATACTGCTTTTTCTAATATCTTTGACAGAAAAGGCAGATTCGAGATCGGCCTGTAATTGACTAATTCTGTAGGATCAAGTTGTGGTTTTTTAACAAGCGGTTTTATCATAGCCAGTTTAAAGGTTTTTGGTACGTATCCTAGAGACAAAGATGAATTAATGATATTAAGAAGAGGATATATGACCTCTGGAAACATCTCTTTCAGTAGCTTAGTCGGTATAGGATCTAACATACAAGTTGTCGATTTAGATGAATTAACGAGTTTGCAGAATTCTTCCTCTCCTATAGCAACAAATGAATCAAATTTTTCCTCAGGGAGACTACAATGCACTTCCTGATGCGTTAGAAGAAAAAGGGGTTAGTACACTTACATTGCTACAAATACATGTAGAATAAACTCACTACTCGCGATTAGGCAAGCAAGAATTTTTGTAGACTCGTGACTGCGTGTACCATTTACTGGTCACCATACTCACAAACGCCAGGCCGAGCTACAAACAAAAGGCTGTTAGGCGCTTCTCAATGGGAATAAGTTTAACGTTAAAGACAGACAGGCGTAACCTTCCAAAAAGACTCACGTTCTCCCGTTTGCACAGCTGATACTCCGAAACTCACTCTTCAATGCACACCGCATTAACGCTCTCCTGTCCATGTCGCACGACACATTTAAAGGGACGCATCATTTGTGCCACCTGGCCCAAATAATTAGTACCAGTGGGCAGGGCTTCAAGCTACACTTCCCGTCTCAACCACCCCACCCGCTACATTTGTCTGCCCGTTTCTTTGGTCCTTATGTGAAAACATGAAACATAAAATGAGTGAAACTGATTGTACGCTTTCCACACCTGACAGAAAACGTCAAACCCAAGTTTGTCACATAAACATGATTAAAGCTTACCATGACAGGGAGATGCCTGAGGTGAAAGCTTCAGAGGAGACTGCAGGGCCCGCTGTCTCGTCTGTCGCAATAGCCATGGAACTGATACCATCTTCTGGTATCTCGGGGGCTGACGAGGACGGTGTCGTGCTTCGCAATGCTCCTCAGCAATGTGCAAGGTTAGCCAACTCAGAGATTTTTTTTCCCAATGTTTATTTTTTTCTTTTACTAAAAGATTATGAAAAATATACATTATACAGAATAGATAAGCCCCAACCCCCAACCCCATGTAACAGTCAGACCAGATAAGAAAAAAAAAACATTTAAAAATAAATAAATAAAAACACAATAATAATAATAATAATAATAATAATCATCATATACAAACATGTACATTCAGAAAAATTCTTTAGCAGAAGTGTTCTCCACAAAGGTCAGGAACGGTTGCCAAGTGATGAAAAATCTCTTATTTGACTCTTTCATAGACCATCGCAGCTTTTCCAATTGTATGTTATACATCCAATACATCTTAAATCCAATGTTCATATGTTGGAGGTGAAGAGTCTTACCATTTGTACAAAATTAGGCTTCTGGCAAGAAGCGAACAGAAAGCAATAACATCAGACTGGGATCTCCATAGATTATAATCCAACCTGGGGCCCGTTCTTCGTATGTTGCTTAAAACATCCGAGATCAAACAAGACATCCAAGATAATATCATCGTGCTCATCATGATCCGGCTAATTAGGTTCTTCGAACACTCCTGCCGGTTATGATTAGTATAGCTGGATTGAGTTATCTGAGATAATTGCGCGTTCATGCGCTGGGTTAAAAGGGGATATGTATCGATAGTAGAAACATTGATCAGCAACGCTGCTATTGGCTGCTCACCGTGGCCAAAAAGTGCGCTCAGTTTTTTTCTCCACAGAAGAGCAAGAGTTATTGCTTGAAGGATATGCTGAATTTGAAAACTTAATTAAAACGCCAGGGAACACCTTAAAGTGTGCAAAAGCCAGGTGAGAGGGCTGGCAAAAAGTAGCAGACAAATTAAGTTTGGATGTTTTTATCACTTATTACAGTATATATTTTTATATTTTAATAATTTCTAAATAATTAATAACTTTGTTTATTGTAATGTCAGAGTCACCACCAGGGCTGGACTGGGACAAAAAATCGGCCCGGGCATTTTGGCCCAGACTGGCCCACTACATATGATAATAAACACAAACGAACTTTGCACGCCCTTGAATATGTGAATAGGAGTGAGTAAGAGTTAACAGATGAAATAACTACTAAGTTGAACTATCCTCCACAGTAATCCTAAAACAGGCTATTAGCTGCATTGGGATAGCAATACCGATTTTTCCCACAGGATTTTGGGAAATCTGTGGTGAGTGCACCTCTGTTCCTAGGGGGGTTCGGGGGCATGCTCCCCCTTAAGAAAATGTTGTGCTTTTTAATGTTAAATTCATCAATCTGGTGCACTTTGAGAGTTCAAAATTAAGAGCTCCAACCCATATTCAATGTGCAAATTAAACAAAGAAAAACTCAAAACTCTTTTAGTTGTGATAGGCAGTAATAGCCTGAAAAATAAAAGCAACTTTCATAATTAGTTTCGTATTAATTTCTATACTTGATAGAGATAAGCACATGATCTTTTATTTTGACGGAAACGGCATCGATCTTTTATTTTGGCGAAAAACATGGTTTACAAACTCATCTCATTACTATTCTAATAAAATGCGTTATCGTCAAATATGCAGATGTGGAAATAATGCGTAACTGGGTAGTGGGTTCCTACATATCCTAAGTGTTCTGAAAGTAGTCTAGTTCTGCTTACCACAGTTCTCTGCACTCACTTATTTCTCTCCTTATCCTCCTCACTATCCTCATCAGCCACTTGAAGGGCCTTTGAAGTTTATTTTTTTCAGAGATGTATAAAGCACTAGAGACACAGACTTGAGTAAAAGTACAATTGCTCTATCAAAAAAGTGACTTGAGTAGAAGTTGAAGTGCTCTTTAAGCACCATACTTAAGTGGAAGTACTAAAGTATTAAAAAAAAAATGTACTTAAGTATTGCAAGTAGGTTTTTTTTTATATTTACTACTCAAGTACTAAAAGTAAAAGTACAAGTATTGTATTATGTAGTAAAGCATCTCACCCTTCTCTTCCCTGCTTGTGCCTTTTTTCTCCACAGCTTATTGGGTATTTATCTGCATGTTACAGCGATATCTGAAAGCTTTGTTTATGTCAGGGACTTCCTGGAATGTAACATATGGCTCTTCTTCATGTGTTCCAGATATGGACTAAATGTGCACAGGGCGCCCTCAGGCTGCCGGTATGGATTGAAAATACAGTATATCAGATTATCCAAAGCTCATAATAATTTCATCGGCCCATTTTGGGTATAAATCCAAATAAATATTATTCCTCTCTATAGGGATCTGACGTAAACCTATGAAAATCTATCAATATTTGTCAAAAACTGCACAAGCTAAAAGCCAGAGGGACATTGTTTTGTCAAGCGCTGTCATGACGACTACACAGGAGTTTTTTTTTTTTTTTATGGGAGCGGCTGACGCTCATAATTCATAATAAAGGTATCGACTCATTTTTTCATTACATAACTCCTGACACAAATTAAGAAATAACTGTCACTGTAAGTTTTTCAGAATAAAATAGTGGTCAAATACTGAAACTTGAGTCTTCTATATTTTTAATGATGTATAGTTTGTCAAGGTACTAACATTAAATCTAATAGTAACTTTGAACTATTAAAAACAAAGAACTATTCAGTGCGCCGGCGTCCTCGCACATTCTATCAAGTCAAGTCAAGTCATCTTCATTTATATAGCGCTTTTAACAATGGATTGTTTCAAAGCAGCTTTACAGAGATAAACATATAATTTACGGTAGCAGATTGTTTTGGCGTTATAGCGGTTCTTGAATAATGTTATTTCCAGCTTAAGTTAACTTTGATTGATTCACCTCCGTCGAAATGATCAGACTTTAAACGTGAACCTGTGATTAACGCTGACGGCGTTCACATGCTCATTCAGAATTGATTCTATAGTTATGTGCTTTTGAAAATATGTGCGCAGGTTTGTAATTCCATACAACCCAGCCTAAACAAACTACTTGTCTTGCCTATAAATTTGGTACAGAATTTTGTTTTATTTTATCACTTCGGGGTACGCGAGCCGAAATTCACAACGCTTTATCTGTAGAGTGGGAAAGGGATCCTCCATAGGGAGAGGATAGTGGATACTTCAGCACTGCATTGTCATCGGGTCCAGGCGGATCTCCTTCGTCAGATCTGGATACGGCCTAGATCCGGCAGGCTGCGGGAAAACCTTGGGATAAACAAAGACACTAATATTAGCGTAGATGCCATTCTTCTTATGATGTAGCGAGTACATCAAGATTTAAGGGAAGTGTTCCCAGTTCCGGCTGACCTAATCTATGCAGCTTAACATTGAATTATAGAAGTCTATAATGTATTATGTGTATGCTAGGTCAAAGAGATGTGTTTTTAGTCTAGCTTTGAACTGACAGAGTGTGTCTGCTTCCCGGACAATGGTAGGAAGACTGTTCCAAAGTTTTGGTGCTAAATAGGAAAAGGATCTACCGCCTGCAGTCGATTTAGATATTCTAGGTATTATCAACTGGCAGGAATTTTTGAGATCGCAATAGACGTGAAGGACTATAATGCGTTAAGAGCTCGCTCAAGTACTGCGGAGCTAAACCATTTAGTGCTTTGTAGGTAATCAACAATATTTTAAAATTTATACGATGTTTAATAGGCAGCCAATGCAGTGTTGACAGAACCGGGCTAATATGGTCATACACATTCTATATGAATTGTTTTTCACTTCGACAAATGAAAACATGGACTCTAAGTAGGGCCAGGGGTCTCCTTCCTCACTGCCACGATCACTCGAAGTTGAATGATGTTTCTGGTTCTTCCATCTCGAAACAAACTAACAAATCTCAAGTGTCCTCAATGGAGGCAGGCAGCAGAGCGAAAGACAGAACAGGAGCACGCACGGTCTTCTTGATCGCTTGATTCCCTCAATGATGAGCCAGCTTCATTAAACCTGGTGACAGAGCCATCTACCGCTCTGGCAGTGATTATGTGGGTTTGGAATGATTCGTAACATTTTTATAATTGTAACGAGTAACTATGCAGTACATAAAAATGTATCAGAGTAAAAGTATTAAACTCATCGAAAATATGTATTGAAGTAAAAGTGGAAGTAGGACAAAAAAATTATACTCTAGTAGAGTACAGATACACCCTTTTAGTACTGAATTACAGTAGTGAAGTACTTCTACTTCGTTACTATACATCTCTGATTTTTTTCCACGCTATTTCTCTGCACATTCCTTGCGTTTCTTCTCCATCGCTCTGACTATTTTGACAGATACACACTGACACTGCTCGCTCACTCAGAGCTCAAAGGGGGAGGTGTTTAAAGATGTGATTGGACCAGCTCAGTGTCAATCAAGAAAATAACCAATGGGCCGCTGATCTACACATTTCATGTGCCGGTGTTGTGCCTAATTTCGAAATTATTACCCCCCACGTTGAAGTCAGTACCTGATTGCCTAATCCCAACCCCACCCCTAATCCTACCCCCTCCCCCACAACTAATCCTAAATCAACCAATGCTAGGGGGGTAATAATTTGGCGGGGGTCGAAATTCGCCACAACACCTGTTGTGAAAAAAAAAAAAAACTACGCTGTGTCCAATGCATTACACCGGCACAAAGATCCCAGCGCCGCCAATTAAGCAAAACGTCCTCGGGTTACGACTGTAAGAAGGGAACAAGAACTGCGTCAAGAACTTTGGGGGAACGCCCCTCAGTGTAGCGCCTCTGAAGTATGAATGAAACTAAGCCAATCTCCGATTGGTGTTGCGTCATGACGTAATGCGTGACGGCACATTGGCGGAAGCTATAAAGGGACACCGGCACACATGAGATATCAGCTTCTGTGATGAAGCAAGCGCTCCCAGGCAGGGGAAGGTGTGGCCAAGGGACGCAGTTCTCGTTCCCTTTCTCAGGGAACAAGGGTTACAGTCGAAACCCGAGGACGTTCCCTTTCGAGGGAACTCAAACTGCGTCGAATGACACTTCGGGGGAACGAGTGCCCACTACGCCACAACGCGCCCTGCCTGCCCTAGTGTGAAGCTGCTCACAGGCACACTTAGGACGAGAGCACAAGAGAGCCGGGTGTTGACGGAATGTCCAGACTATAAAACCTAATAAAGGTATGAGGTGTGGCCCATCCTGCTGCATCGCAGACCTCCTGGATGGGGGCCCCCGCGAGAAGGGCTCTAGAGGACACCATGCCTCTGGTGGAATGAGCCCTCATGGCCAAAGGTGAAGGCATACCGCGCACCTGGTAGGCCGTGGAAATCGCATGGACAATCCAGTTGCTGATGGTCTGTTTTGAAGCGGGAAGCCCCTTCTTGGGCGACCCGAAACACACCAGCAACTGGTCCGACTTCCGCCATGAAGAGGACCTCTGAATGTAAATTCTTAGTGCTCTGACAGGGCAGAGCATGTGAAGTCTCTCTTCATCCGTCGTCACGTGAGATGGAGGATGAAAAGCCTGCAGAACCATAGGCCGTGCCACACTGGACGGTACCTAGGCAGATAGCCGGGCCTAGAGTGAAGGATGGCCTTAATGTTGCCTAGAGCATCGTTAGATATGGAGAGTGCCTGGAGATCTCCTACCCTCCTCAGAGAAGTAATGGCCAACAGAAAAGCGACCTTCAGCGACAGGTTCTTGGCCTCAGCCGACTCCAGCGGTTCGAAGGGGGTCTCAGCCAGCCCTTCGAGAACCACTGCCAGGTCCCATGTCGGAACCCTGGTACGAGCCACAGGTCTCATCCTCCAAGCCCCACGGAGGAAACGTACGACCAACTGGTGTCTCCCCAGAGGCCCATCACTCAGAGGAGCGTGGAAAGCCGCAATGGCAGCCACATACACCTTGAGTGTGGACGGGGTTAGACCAGTGGAGAAGCGATTTTGGAGGAACTCCAGCACTGAAGCCCTGGGCAGTTAACTGGGTCCACCTCACGCTCTCTACACTAAATGGTGAAGGCATTCCACTTTAAGCCGTACAATTTCCTCGTGGAGGGAGCTCTAGAGCTAAGTATGGTCTTCACTACTCCAGCTGATAGGCCGGCCTCTAGGTACTGTGCCCCCTCAGGGGCCTGACCCACAGTTTCCATAACTCGGGCCGAGGGTGAAATATTGAGCCCTCCGCCTGTGTCAGCAGGTCCCTTCTGAGGGGAATCTCCCATGGAGGGCCATCCAGGAGCAATATAATGTCTGAGAACCATACTCGGACCGGCCACAACGGAGCTACCAGCAGTAGACTGATCCAGTCGCGACGGACCCTCTCTAGAACTCCCGGGAGCAGAGCGATCGGGGGAAATGCATACAGACGTAGCCTCGGCCACGTCTGCACCATGGCATCCAACCCCAGCGGGGCTGGACGGGTGAGGGAAAACCACAGTGGACAGTGGGTTGTCTCTCGAGACGCGAAAAGGTCAACTTCCACTGGGCCGAACCTCTGAGATATTGACTACACCACCTCAGGGTGAAGTCTCCATTCCCCGGGCCTCAGCCCCTGTCTCGACAGGATGTCTACTCCCTGATTTTGACTCCCAGGGATATATGTTGCTCTTAGAGACAACAATTTCCCCTGGGACCACAGGAGGATCTGATGCGCCAGTCTGCATAGAGGGCGAGACCTCAGGCCCCCCTGATGGTTTATATAGGCCACTACCGACATATTGTCTGAACTCACAAGGACGTGATGACCCTTGAGGTCTGGCAGGAAGCTCCTCAGAGCCCGGAACACCGCCAACATCTCCAGGCAGTTTATGTGCCAAGAGGAATGATGGTCCTGCCATAGGCCTGTCATAAAGCGGCCGTCCATGACCGCGCCCCAGCCCGTGAGGGAGGCGTCTGTCGAAATGGTTTTCCGGCGACATGGCGCTCCCAACACTGGACCTTGGGACAGAAACCAAGCTTTCTTCCACATAGATAGGGAACGAAAGCATCTGCGCGTAACCCTGATCATGCGGAACGGGTTTCCCCTCGGGGAGAACCCCTTGGTTTTCAACCACCACTGAAGGGCCCTCAGTCATCTATATAGTTGAGCACCCTGATGCCCTGGAGCCTCAAAGGTGCTAGAGCTGCATCCATACATTTGGTAAATGTGCGGGGGGAGAGAGCTAGGTCGAACGGAAGAATCCAATATTGGTACGCTTCACCCCTGAAAGCGAACCTCAGGAACTTCCTGTGAGATGGAACGATGGATATATGGAAGTATGCGTCATTTAGATCTATCGTGACAAACCAATCCTCGGATTGAATTTGACTCCCGATGGTGGGATTGGTGAGCATCTTGAACCTGAATCTCCTCAGAGAATGGTTCAAGTGCCTGAGATCTATTATTGGACGCAACCCCCCATCCTTCTCGGGAACTATGAAGTAGCGGCTGTAAAACCCGGACTCCCTGTCCAGTAAAGGAATATGTTATATAGCCTCCTTTGCCAGCAGGGAGTTTACTTCCTGTTCCAATACCCGACCCTGCACTGGGTCGACTACAGTCCAGACCACCCCGTTGAATCTGGGTGGGCGGAAACCGAACTGCAGCCTGTACCCATTTTGAATGGTGCGCAGGGCCCAAGGGGAAATATTCGTCAGATTTTTCCATGCATCGAAATATTTTACCAAGGGAACCAGGGAACTCTGGAGCCTGGCTTCGGATATTAATCGGGATTCGTTCTCGACCCCCTGAAGCGGATTTCCAGCAAGGCTGGACCGAAAGCGATTCTCGATGGGCGGACGCGATTGCTGCCTGGCCGCAAACCTGTGGGGCAGACAGCGCAGCCTGCATTCGCTGGAAACCGATGCGTCCCGAAACGTGTTTAACGGTGGGAGATTAACATCGATTTCCTGCGGGCTCCGTGAAAGAGACGACCTCGGTTGCTCCACCACGGGTGGGGCCGCCCGCAGAGAACTTAGGGTGGCTAGGACCTCTTTGAGGAAGCCTTCTTAGCCTGCAGGACGACCCTCAGGTCGCCCTGCTTAGGCTGAGGCTTTGCCTATGAGTGCCGTCTATGCCCCCAAGCTCCTTGAGGAGGGGCTCTAGAAGCGGTACTCTTTCACCAAAAAATACTGTTTTAATATTATTACAGTCTCGTAATCTACACGCTGCCTTGGCAAACGCAAGAATCGAGCCGTAACAATATATTTGGCTTTCATCCCTCGAGAAGAAAGTCAATGGGCGCGAGGCTGAAACACCCGAACACACGGCTGTGTGTGCGTCGAGATATTTCTCAATGAACACAGCCAGCGCCCTCAGGAGCTGACTGTGCATGCCTCGCACCCACACAGAATCTTTATTGCAGAGTAGACCGAATCTACGCGCTGCCTCGACAAACGCGAGATCCGAGTCACTATAGATTCTTTATTACAACGCAGACCTTAAATCTACGCGCTGCCTCGGCAAACGTGAGATCCCAGTCACAGAATCTAATTGCAAAGTAGACTCGTAATCTACACGCTTCCTCGGCAAACGCGAGATCCGAGCGACTATAGATTCTGTATTGCAATGCAGACCTTAAATCTACGCGCTGCCTCGGCAAACGCGAGTTCCCAGTCACAGAATCTTTATTGCAGAGTAGACCGAATCTACGCGCTGCCTCAACAAACGCGAGATCCGAGTCACTAGATTCTTTATTGCAATGCAGACCTTAATCTACACGCTGCCTCGGCAAACGAGAGATCCCAGTCACAGAATCTTTATTGCTGAGTAGACCCGTAATCTACACTCTGCCTCGGCAAACGCGAGATCCGAGCCACTAGATTCCATATTGCAATAATTTAGGACAATTCTTATGGGACAAACAACACCAAATAGGACTGACAGTTTGACACAGAGCGCTTGCTGAAGAATAAAAAGCTGACATCTCTTGTGTGCCGGCGTCCCTTTATAGCTTCCGCCTATGTGCCGTCACGCATTACGTCATGACGCAACACCAATCGGAGATTGGCTTAGTTTCATTCATACTTCAGAGGCGCTACACTGAGGGGCGTTCCCCCAAAGTTTGAGTTCAGTTTGAGTTCCCTCAAAAGGGAACTAAACGCAATGGGCCGCCGATGTGCGAGTTTTATAGGCTGTTCAGACAAAAAAAAAATTATAGTATGAGATGTATTGATCGGCCCACAAAGCACGTCGGCCCACCGGGAAAATGCCCGGTATGCCCGATGGCCAGTCAAGCCCTGGTCACCACCCACTACTAGAACATGGGAACAAGTAAAAGTGAAGTATTAGAATTGTAGGGTATCTGCGTTGTCCGGATGACCCATTAAATTGTTGATGTCAAAATGCTCCTAACCTCTCTCTAACTCTGGTCCATAAATATGGCCTAGCACCGCATAGTCTTGAGTACTGATTGCCCCACTGACAACTTTGCGTGCCCCACGCATGCAGATTCACCCCGGAAGACATTCCAACACACACAAACACACACACACACACACACACACACACACGCACACACACACACACACACACACACACACCTCCCCCACAGCTGACACTCACACTCAGGACAGAGCGTGGTGTCCGCTTACAAGACATTAAGACATTTTATGACTGATCGGAATGTCCCACAGGAAGTGGATTCTAAAGAGAAAAGAAACTTCTTTTCTCTTTTTAAAAGACATTTAACCAGATATATTCGATGTGTTTTTATGTGTGTCTGTTTGTCCATGTCACATTGGAATAACTATGAGTTTATCGTAGCATAAAGTGAATTATAAATACCTTCATTATGCATTTTAAATATAACTGTATATTCCTTTAACTTTTACATAGCGTTCTTACTACCTGGAGAACCCTCGTGGCGTGAACAACGCGAATTTGCATAATGTCATAGAGTCAAATGTATTTTTGATAAGTTTTACTATCATTGAAGATTGAAATGTCTTTAGACTGTAACCCCTCCCCACACACACACACGATTGCTCTTAGACAAAGAGTAATACAAACTAAATTCCCGCCTGTGACTTCCAACTCTCTGATTGGCCAAGCCGACGGGAAGAGGTTGGATTTCTCCAAGGTGATAAATGTCACGCGCTCCACACTCGCTCTCTCTCGTACCTCACCTCGTGGATTCACCATGTAATCCTCTCTCGTGATCCCTGCCCCGGGGATCTTTTCTGTTCTTTGTTTTGTTTGTTTCGTTGAGTTTGTTTTCTGTGTTCGACTCTGTTTACTTCCACGAAGGGAAATGAACTTAGTCTGAATTATTCCTTTGGTAACTTTACGTCAAAGACCGTTTAAGCTTTAAAATTGTGCGCTCTCCGGACACACCCGCACACCACGTGACGCTCCAACGCCACACGTGTGCGCTCCTCGGACGAGCCGCAACCACGTGACGCTCCAACGGAACACACAAGACACGCAGCTCATTCACGCAGCCGTGTTCAGCCACATAAGAACCAAATGCAAGTATTCGTTTACGAGTCTTCAGAGCAGTAAGATTGTGTTTTTCCGGGTGTCTCTCAATGGTCTTAAAGTCTGTAATTTGCCACTGATACCTCCAGTCTCTCTCCATCTCTCTCTCCCTGTTTCTTTCACTCTCAGATCCTTTTAGTGTGTTGTTCATTGTCGTTGTATTGTGTTTGTAAATACATGTATTCCTTGTAACGCTTAGCAACCGTATACGTAGTTTTCCTTATTAAATTCACTATATTCATTCATTGATTCTGAATTGTATGCTCATTTTTCAAGTCCCTTTAAGTGTCAAAGATCTTATAGCTACAGGCTTACAAATTAAAGATACTTTACAGAGTATTTGCTTATAGGGCAGGAAACCCCATTCTTGTGGCCACAGAATTGCGTTTCCTGAAATCCTATACAGTAGGATGATATTGTGGATCAACCACAAATATTATCCTGACAATTGAGCTAATTTTAACCTGTCTGTAAAATATCTGTACCTCGGTGGTTGATCATAATCCCTTGTGGTTAAAATCTGATGTATAGATATGAATGCAGATGCAGGTAACAGATCATCCCCCTCGTTGGGCGATTTAACATGTATAAGTATCTGGTTCAAACCCGTATGAATAATTATTCATTATTAATTATTAATTATTGAATGCATATTCCCCAAAACGACCCAGATACCTTACAGAATATTCTACATAATAGTAATTTGTACTAACTAACCTCTTTTAAAAAGGCACTGTTAATTAATGTTTGCCTATTTATAAAAGCAGCCAAGAAAAAGGCTGAGAAATAAAAAGAAAAGGAAAAACAAACAGGTGGTGGTCCTGCACCCCCACATTATACCCCGGCAGAAGAGCTGGCCCTTGGGTTAAATGTGAACCTTGCGGAGGGCATCCTTGGGTTCAGCTCTTCCTCAGACCCACAGGCAGGAGCAGCAACACCTTCACTGCTGGTAAATGAACTTTAAATGATCCTAGTACACTGTAAAATAATTTGTTGCTGCATTAAATTAAGTAGGCCTATAATCCAAATGGCTGTCCAGTCATATCAGCTGTTAAACCTTTAGTAGTAATGAATTGCTTTGACTTGTGAAAGTCTACATGTGTGACTGTGAAACTACAAAGTTAATGTAAAAAAAATATGTTGCCATGAGTTATTGATCACATTTCTCCCCAGTGTACTTCATTGTAATGAAATTGTGTTTTCCTCTTTTGTGCAGTATTAAACAATACACCAACACTTTTATGTGTTCCCAAGCAAGTAGTGACTGAAGCATGTGCAGTGAGTGGACTTTTTCTAATGTTACATCAAAAGGGAAGAAAGTACAATACTTTGTAATGCCCATTTTCCCCCCAATGCACAGGACAGTGAAGACATCCTCTCAGGTATCTTTAAGTGCATAAATAACTTTACTTAATTTACACTTGAGTACCTATTATTTCTGAATGCAATATGAGTTGCAGGAGTCCACATCTACAGAAGAGTCTGCACAAAGCAGTGATGCAGAGGTGGGCAGTGTTGTACTTTTCCTTTCAAAGATACAATATGTCATTTCTAATACAAAATTAAAAAGAAAAAATATTATTGAACAAAAATAGATTGCATTGGTTTTACTGGGATGGAGAAAGTTTTATTTTTAGGTGTCCGGTCACTTCTGACCGGGAAGATAACAAGTGTGACTCCGAAATGAAGAGCACCTGAGGGTTAAATTATGAGCAAAACATGGGACACGGCGAAGGTGGAGTAAATGGGTGCTTAGGACCATGTTGGATGCGTTGTCAGTCACCATACACTGAACTTTGGAGGTTATTCCCCACTCAGCCATTAGCAAGGCTTTAGCCTCCATGAGATGCTGGGCTGTGTGGGTTTGGTAAAACCTCCTTACACCCAGTACAACAGTTGCCATTTTTGCCTCTGGTGTTATGTAATGGCAAGTCACACCAAGATATCCGTCCATATTAAAGCCGAAGGTAACTTTAAACTCTCCAGGCAGGACAGGCCCTGTCTACATTTCATTCATAAGTTGATAGTTGTGGTCTTTACGGAAGACTTCTTTGTATTTTTTATGTCAGTTGAATTCTGTTTCAGGTTGAATCCAAATGAGCACTGTTAATATTCCAAATGGCACAAGCTCTTCCTTGACTGATTTCAGTCTGTGTTTTTAGTTTTTATGGCACATAAATGGCAGTTTTATTTATTTTTTTGTCTGGACCAATGCATGTGAAAATTAACAATTTCCTAATCATAAGGCACTCTTCTTGATAATCGTTCAAGGCACACACTAGCGTGCCATCATGGCATACTGGTTGAGGCATACTATCTTGATCGCTGATCGATTGCTCCTGTCTGCCTCGCTGCCTGCTGTGTGTTTGTTTGCTTCGAGGGTGTAAGCTTCGCCTGAGCCTAGTATTTCTTTATGTTTTGAGCCATCATTTACTATCTAGTTGTTTATACTACTAAATACAGCTTACCCAACATCTCAGATTAACCTTACATCTCTAGCTTCCGTTATTGTTAACACAGCACGCTAGTAACTCGCTAACGTTAGCCTGCTAACGCGCCACCCGTGCGCTCATTTATTTATTTATTTTCTCTCGCGCGCCCGCGCCTTTGAGTTCATAAAGTCCAGGTAAGTAAGAAATCAGTCAACAAACACGGTGAGTAATGTCTTCTTGTCCTGTTATTGTCACCTGTGTCACATGTCATATGTTTAGTATAGCCTTCTCCGATGGCAATATAGGATTTATATGTGATAAATGCAAGGAGACAGTCAGGCTGACGGAGAAGATTTCAGAACTAGAGACACGCATCCAAACTTTAATTGAGGATGGTAAGAACCCAGCCAACACACCCATTTGGGGCCCAAAGGGGTTACACTTGGGCTGATATCTGGGGCCCACCTGGGCTACCCAACTGGGACCCAGGTAATTTTGTCCTCAGTTTCCATGGAGGCCCCACATGAGTTAGCCCAGATGGGTTGATGATGGGATCTTGATGGGCTCCATATCGGGCCCATATGGGTAACCTAGGTAGCTCCCACTTAGGGCCTACGGGAGTCTGCCCACATGGGTTGATGATGGGACCCAGATAGGTCTTATATAGGGCTCTTATGGGCCACAACAGGTACATATACGGGCTACTATATTTGTCTGTTTGGGTTACCTTATTTTACAGTAAACCCCTAAATACAAACATTAACATTTTAGTGTAGTTTAGTGCATTACATGTAAAGGTTTTCAATGATCAGAAAGCAGTAGTTCATGCTTTTCTTTATTAAGCAAGTTTAATAATTTTAACAAGACTATTAGAACATTGCACATTTACAACTTTATAAAACACAAGTATCAAAATGTTAACTATAAAAAAAAGTTAAAGCTCCTGACAATTTCCAAAACAGCTTCTCACTTCTCTGTTGTCGCTCTCCCAACGGCCCTTTGAAAAGAGAAAATAAATGGATCAACCATTATGCCACTTTTTAAATTTCTTTTTCACAGTTCAAACAGATGTGTAAGGTTAGCCTTTTGGTGCCCCACATCAAGTTTATCAAAATAAGGGGTTTGCAAACCTGTCCTGGAACACCATCTGCACATATTGAATGCACAAAATGTACATTTTGAGCCACTTTTACCACTTTTGAAGTCATTTCAATATTCAAGTCATTAAATGTTCACTTTGTTGTTAAACCGTTATGCTGCCTTAGCCTGACTACGTCAGACTTCCTACTTCCGCTAATTTCATTTCGCTCCTATAGTCAGTCTGAGATAGCAGCCTATCTTTCTGTTTTCCACCGGCCTGAAAACAGCCGGCCAATCAACGAACAGAGGGCGGGCTGAAAGCCGTGACGTAGTCGGTAAGCGCCGTGTTTAAGATTAGGTCAGGGAAATCGAAAACGACCGCTGATATGGAGACGCGGATGCAATTCGCTCTGTTGTGGAGAATATTCCCGGCATTAGCAAACTGAAGCCCGAACACGAAGAGTGTGTATTAAACATTTTGAATGGAGGTGATGTTGTGGCCCTACTCCCTTTGGGAAAAGTTTAATTTATCAACTATTACCGATCGTCAGCGAGAAACTGGGGAGCCTTTTGACAGGTCAGTGTCTCTTTTCTCTTCCAGGTCTTAAATACCGTAAAACTTCAAATAATAGCCCGGGCTTTTATTTGCCCAAATCGTCGAACTGCACCGGCTTGTACTTGAGATAGGCGTCTAACTTATATGAGACAGGCCTTTATAGTTGAGATGTTGTTCATTGAGATGTTGTTCCTAGAGTCTATAATCTCTAAAAATCTCCAAATGCTCCACGTGAAACCGCGGTCTTCCGACCTCTTACTATCTTGTCGATTGATTTTTATGAATATGCGCGAGGGAGAGAGAGCAAGACAGCGCTCGTGTTGTTTGTAGAGGTGGGAGTGCGCGCGCGCGACCGGGGCGCGCTCTCTCTCTCTCTCTCTCTCTCTCTCTCTCTCTCTCTCTCTCTCTCTCTCTCTCTCTCTCTCTCTCTCTCTCTCTCTCTCAGCAGTCATTCTATACATCACTCACAGATCAAAAAAGTCGTTTACAGCCATGTTCACTCGGGTATTTCGCTCGCATCATCAAGTGTTTACAGTGGAAGTTCGATCATAGATTTGAGTTCGATGCATGATGTCTGTGGTTCGATGCGGCTGTGTCGGCGCATAACATACGTCATAAACAAACTTATCTGATTGGCTTACGGGTAACCAATGATTTTAAACTTCAGTACGCGCCCCCTAGCGAGAGAGAAAACACTTCTCTATTATGCTATCCCAGACTCTGTGTACGAAGCAAAGTGAAGTAGCAGAGTCTGGTATTACCAGGCTAATGCTGCCTCATAAGTCTGTCTGAAATCAGTTTTGTGAGGCACCTTAGTGTGTAAACGCTGCCTGCTAAGACATTGCCTGATAGGGCAGCGAGGCAATGAGTCAGCTGCCTAACTAAGTTTTCGGATGCAGCCTTTGTATGTCTCCCACATTAGCTCATTAGTAGAAACTGCAAGACCTGAAGTGGGTGTGCAGTGCTGAGGGTTCCCAGGACAAGTTTGAAAACCCCTGATTCAATATCTTTTGGCAACGATCATTCTTGTCTTTTTAAATTTTGTATTTCCAAAAACAAGCATATCTTAAGACTTTTACCCATCTTGCTCTCCACCATGTGCCCTCGCAGTACGCTTTCTTCCCCTGTCCCTGGCACCGATTAGCCACTTTGACACTGCCTTTTCGGCATCTCTTCTGGCAATTTGGTTTGTAAGGGCATTTTTTTTCAAGCCTCCTGAAAAATACATAAAGATCATTAGAGTGAGATTAAATTCCACATTTGAGCCCTTGCAGCAAAGCAGTTATCTTCACCTTGACATTTTTCAGGAAATACAATAGTATTGGATATAAATTCATTGTCAAGACATAGACTATACAGTGTAAAGATTGGATAAGGCCATCCTCAACCTTACAGTAGGCTACTTGTATGACACTCCATCTGACACGATTTCTGTTCAGCAATCAACGATTGTTGTTATGCACTGGGCTAACGTTAGTTAGTTACCGAACTAAACTGCCAATGTGAAAGCACCCTCAGTCACTTAGCCTGCGAATCCCTAGCTAGCAGTTACTGGCGTAAACAAATAGGCGCTAACGTGTACAGTAGGCTACTAAAGTTGGCTTACTTGAAAAGTCTAGGGTGCTTTCACACTGGCAGTTTAGTTTGGAACGGAGCACTGTTTGCATGAAAAATCACTAATGTGAACGCTGTCATGCGGACCCGGGTGCGCACTGGGGTACCGAACCCGAGACAGCCTGGAGGAGGCGCTCTGAGTTCGGTTGCACCCGATCCGTACCGCGGTTCGCGTGAATGTGAAAGCAACACGGACTCGGGTGCGCACTTGTTCAGGAAGTAAAGTGACCTGCGCATGCTTTTTAGCTGATTATGATGTATTTAGTTAAATAAAACACATGTGAGGGGTGATAGTGTTGATAATTTACCTTGGATAAGAGCGAGAGTGAGTCCACCATGCCAACCTAAGGAAAAACAAGATTATCATTATGGGTGAGACAACACTGAATCGCAATTACATTTCCTCCCAAATCGTGCAGCCATAGGTTAATCGATGGCTATTTTACATCAGAAGTAGTAATCTATTGTGTGTATTGTGTATCGAGTTATACACTAGATAGATAGACAATACATACAATACAATATACAATACATACACTGACATTATGGATTCAGAAGGCAATAAAATAACGACTTACCCCTGTAAATGTTTAAAATAATGTACATGTGTGTTACCAAATCCATCAAAAGGAATTACTAATTATTTGAAACAGTATTCTAAAGTGTAACTATATTGGGTATCTTTTGTGCAGTTGTTTTTGAATTAGCACTAAATAAAGAAAGGAAAAAATAGCACAGGAATTCAAAGGGTTGCCGAGATGGTGTTAAAGCTTCTCAGATCTCATAATTCAGTGAAAACTAGTTGTTCTGTGACAAAATAGACATTTAATAAAGATTTATTTAAAATTAAACATCAAGAATGTAGCCTAAATATTTTATTGAATGTGCACACTTTTAGAATAAAAGCTAAAATGGTCGCTGTATGGCGCTGATCTGTGATCACAATATAGACGGTAGCAGACAGATTAAACAGGCTTGTCTGGCAACGTTAATTAAATTCGAAATATTAATAAGTCCTGCTTTCATTTTGGGTGTTTAATGTGCACATCTTATGAACATTAAGAAATTGCTGCCATTGTGGGATTTATATTGTAAAACAGTGGTACAATTTTTAAGCTGGAGTCTCAACTCCAATCAACTTGTTATAATACACAATACAGTATTATTTCGACTATTTTTGACTGACAAGAAGCCGGCGGCCAGAAACAACAACAGCTAAAATACGGTCAATCTTAATACTGGCGTTTCCATCATAATTAAGTTATGCTTTTAAACGAAGGTTTGCCACGGGTAGATTCACAAAAAGGCCCTAGGTTGCATTTTAGGGAGAGTTAACTTTTAACAATTATAAGAAACTAAGAATGGTACTATAATAGCGTGCAGAGCGCCAGAAATAAGGGAAAATGGCGCGATCTGAGGGAACTCGAAATTCTAACTGAAATTCTAACGTGACAATAAGCTTTTGGTTAACATTATGTTTTGAAAACAATGTATTTTAATTAACATTTCAGTTTTTAAATGATTGTAGTTCTTACCTTGAATACACTGACAGCAAGAATCTCCTCCCGAAAATGACAGCAGAATGAGTGAGAGTGCAATGGCGCCCGCGCGGTTCAGGGCGTGGAGAGGGGGATGGGAATTGCTGAATGAAATCTCGCGAGATCCATCCTGCCAAAGTTTTGTACACTTTCAAGTCTTTTTTTTTTTTTTGCCCTTTTTCTCTGTATCCGCAGGCTCTTGGTCCTTTTAAATTGCAAAAAATGGGTACAATTGCAATTGTGTTGTTATTTATAGATTTTTAATATATTAAAGTCACATGTTAAAGTGTCAAAATAACAATAATTTTTTTTTCAAAGGTGCAGTGTAATCAATCTTTGGCATTGACTGTTTGCACTTGTCTTGGTAAACTGAATTAGTCCCCTTGTAGCCCATTTTCAACCCATGCACTCAATTTCCCATTAGTGAACCAACTAGGTCCCATATGGGGAGCCCACCTGGGTTTGCCCATGTTGGACCTACTTAGTTGACCCAAGTGGGCCCCAGATAAGATGCCCATTTTTAGCCCATGCCCACTCTGTACCCACGTAGCCCATGTGTAACCCATGTGGGCCCCACATACACGTGTTTGCTGGGAATGTTAGATCTTTAGATAGTGTTTTGGATGCGCCTAGCATAGTGAACTCTTTACATGATTCGGTTCCGGCTGAAGTAGAGCCCGTGCAGCAGGGCAGATGGGTGACCATGAGAGATCGTTCTAGTCGCGGATCAAAGAACCACTCTTCCGTTCCGATTCCCATAACAAACCGATTTGCCCCACTCAGTGAAACACCCACTGAGAATTCTGTTGATTGTGCCCTGGTAATTGGTGATTCGATCACACGGAACGTGAAAATAGAGACACCAGCCACCATAGTCACATGTTTGCCGGGAGCCAGAGCGCCTGACATCAAAGCAAATTTAAAAGTGCTGGCTAATGCTAATCGTAAATTCTCTAAGATCATTATTCATGTCGGCACTAATGATGTTCGACTCCGCCAGTCGGAGATCACCAAAATTAATATTAAAGAGGTGTGTGAACTCGCAAGTACGATGTCAGGCACTGTAATTTACTCTGGCCCCCTTCCTGTACGCAGGAGTGATGAGATAGTTAGCCGATTGGCCTCACTGAACGGTTGGCTGTCGAAGTGGTGTCCGCAGAATAATATAAAATTCATAGACAATTGGAAAAGTTTTTGGGGCAAGCCTGATCTGTTGAAAAGAGATGGTATCCATCCCTCCTGGGCTGGTGCTGCTCTTCTCTCTAGTAATTTGGCTCATAGTCTTAGAGATAAAACATGACAATCTGGGGCTCAGGTCAGGAACCAGACAGACTGGCTAAACCGACCGTCTGCTAGCGGCCTCACGTCACCAAGGTCAGATAAATCCCATCACATAGAGTCTCTTTCACCTAGATGTCATCACATAGAGACTGTGTCTGTTCCCCGAATTTGGAAATCCAAAAAACGTCAGGTTAAAAATGTAATTGATGTTCAACAAATAAAAAACAGATATAATACAGATGAGCAAATGATAAAGCTTGGGTTGCTGAATATTCGATCCCTTACTTCAAAATATCTCATAGTTAATGATATGATTTCAGATTATAATCTTGATATGCTGTGTTTGACAGAAACCTGGCTAAAACCAAACAATTACATTATTTTAAATGAGTCAACCCCACAAGATTACAGTTATAAACATGAACCTCGTCTGAAAGGCAAAGGGGGAGGTGTTGCTGTAATTTATAGTAATATTTTCAAAACCACTAAGAAATCTAGCTTTAAATATACTTCTTTTGAAGTATTGGTGCTTAATGTAAAAATATATAGTGTAAACGATAAATCACATTTGAGAATTATGCTGGCTACTGTATACAGGCCACCAGGGCACCATAAAGATTTTATCAAAGAATTTGGGGACTTTCTATCAGAATTAGTATTGGCTGCAGATAAAGTACTAATTGTTGGTGATTTTAATATACATGTAGATAATGAAAAAGATGCATTGGGATTGGCATTTAAAGACATTGTAAACTCAATTGGAGTTAGACAACACGTGTCAGGACCTACTCATCGTCGTCATCATACTCTAGATCTAATATTATCACATGGAATAGATGTTGATGCCGTTGAAATTCTGCAGCAGAGCGATGATGTCTCAGATCATTATCTAGTCTCATGTAAATTACATTTAGCCAAGGCTGCAAAGCCGACTCCGTGTTATAAATACGTTAGACCTATAACTTCTGCCATTAAAGATTGCTTTATCAATAATCTTCCTAATCAGTTTCATCATCTCAGCATCCCGGATAGCTTAGAAGAACTTGATATTGCAACAGAAACGTTTAACTCTCTCTTTTCCAGCACTTTAGACGCAGTTGCTCCGTTGCGCTTAAAGAAGATTAAAGAAAATAGCCCAACGCCGTGGTACAGCGAGCACACCCGGGCCCTTAAGAGAGCAGCCAGAAAAATGGAGCGCAACTGGAAGAAAACTAAACTAGAGGTATTTCGGATTTCGTGGAAAGAGAGCTCGATTGCTTACAGAGAGGCTTTAAAAGCTGCTAGATCTGCTTATTTTTCAAACCTATTAGAAGAAAATAAACATAATCCAAGGTATTTATTTGAAACAGTGGCTAAACTAACGAAAAAGAAAGCTTCAAGCTCAGAAGTGTCCAAGCAACACAGCAGTGATGACTTTATGAACTTCTTCACTTATGAGATTGATAATATCAGGGACAAAATTATAACTATGCAACCGTCTACCACAGTATCACATCAGGAAGTGCATTGTAGTCTCCCTGAGGAAAAATTTGATTCATTTGTTGCTATAGGAGAGGAAGAATTCTGCAAACTCGTTAATTCATCTAAATCGACAACTTGTATGTTAGATCCTATACCGACTAAGCTACTGAAAGAGATGTTTCCAGAGGTCATATATCCTCTTCTTAATATCATTAATTCATCTTTGTCTCTAGGATACGTACCAAAAACCTTTAAACTGGCTATGATAAAACCGCTTGTTAAAAAACCACAACTTGATCCTACAGAATTAGTCAATTACAGGCCGATCTCGAATCTGCCTTTTCTGTCAAAGATATTAGAAAAAGCAGTATCTTCACAACTGTGTTCCTTTCTAGAAAGAAATGATATCTGCGAGGATTTTCAGTCCGGATTTAGACCGTACCATAGTACTGAGACCGCTCTCATTAGAGTCACAAATGATTTGCTCTTATCATCCGATCGTGGTTGTATCTCTCTATTAGTGTTACTCGATCTTAGTGCTGCATTTGACACAATTGACCACAACATTCTTTTAAATAGACTAGGAAACTATGTGGGCATTAGTGGAATTGCACTAGCATGGTTTAAATCATACTTATCTGACCGTTATCAGTTTGTAGCAGTAAATGAAGAGATGTCTTATCGATCACAAGTTCAGTATGGCGTACCACAAGGCTCAGTACGAGGACCGCTGCTGTTCACTCTGTACATGCTACCATTAGGAGATATCATTAGGAAACATGGAGTTAGCTTTCACTGTTATGCCGATGATACTCAGCTGTATATTTCTTCAAAACCCAACGAAACTTACCAATTCACAAAATTAACGGAATGCATAGCTGATATAAAAAATTGGATGACTAGTAATTTCCTACTACTAAATTCTGAAAAGACAGAGATTCTAATTATTGGACAAAAAAACTTCCACACGTAATAACCCAGAATACTGTCTAACACTTGATGGCTGGTCTGTTAAGTCTTCGTCGTCGGTTAGGAACCTGGGTGTGCTCTTTGATACCAACCTTTCTTTTGAAAGCCACGTGTCTAGTATCTGTAAAACTGCATTTTTCCATCTTAAAAATATATCTAAAATACGCCATATGCTCTCATTGGGAAATGCGGAACAATTAGTTCCTAATTGTAACTACAGCTAGTTCAAAACGCCGCAGCTCGAGTTCTTACCAGAACCAGGAAATATGACCATATTAGCCCGGTTCTGTCAACACTGCATTGGCTCCCTATTAAACATCGTATACATTTTAAAATATTGTTGATTACCTACAAAGCACTAAATGGTTTAGCTCCGCAGTACTTGAGCGAGCTCTTAACGTATTATAGTCCTTCACGTCTATTGTGATCTCAAAACTCCGGCCAGTTGATAATACCTAGAATATCTAAATCGAATGCAGGCGGTAGATCCTTTTCCTATTTAGCACCAAAACTTTGGAACAGTCTTCCTACCATTGTCCGGGAAGCAGACACACTCTGTCAGTTCAAAGCTAGACTAAAAACACATCTCTTTGACCTAGCATACACATAACACACTATAGACTTCTATAAATTCAATGTTAGGCTGCATAGATTAGGTCAGCCGGAACTGGGAACACTTCCCTTAAATCTTGATGTACTCGCTACATCATAAGAAGAATGGCATCTACGCTAATATTAGTGTCTTTGTTTATCCCAAGGATGCCTGGATCCGGCAGGCTGCGGGAAAACCGCAGCCTGCCGGATCCAGGCCGTGTCCAGATCTGACGAAGGAGATCCGCCTGGACCCGATGACAATGCAGTGCTGAAGTGCCCACTATCCTCTCCCTATGGAGGATCCCTTTCCCACTCTACAGATAAAGCGTTGTGAATTCCGGCTCGCGTACCCCGAAGTGATAAAATTTATAGGCAAGAAAAGTAGTTTGTTTAGGCTGGGTTGTATGAATTATAAACCTGCGCACATATTTTAAAAAGCACATAACTATAGAATCAATTCTGAATGAGCATGTGAACGCCGTCAGCGTTAATCACAGGTTCGCGTTTAAAAGTCTGATCATTTCGACGGAGGTGAATCAATCAAAGTTAACTTTAGCTGGAAATAACATTATTGAAGAACCGCTATAATGCCAAAACAATCTGTTACCTTAAATTATATGTTTATCTCTGTAAAGCTGCTTTGAAACAATCCATTGTTAAAAGCGCTATATAAATGAAGATGACTTGACTTGACTTGAGAAACACTGCCCTAGGCAGGTCCCTGGACTTTACTTTGAGAAGTAGCTCACCTACTTTTAGGTTTGTTCTGAGGTTGCTACACATAATTTGTGTATACTCTGTGCTGTGTCTTCTGATCAGATATTAAAGCGAGTTAACCCCCTGGGGTCTGAGGTGTTTTTGGAGTCCTTGAGATGTTCTGACATGCTGTGACATTTGTGTTTTTTTCAGTTGCTTATAAACATATTAATGGCGCAGGTGAAATTACACTATATTTAGCACAAACATGGCTATGATAATATGTGATATAATATGTTTGTACATGTTTGTATATTTGAGAGAATATTGTTTATGCGTGGTTATTGAAAAAACTAAAAATTAAAGTTTCTGAAATAAGGCTACAAAACACATAATAAATATGTGTCCACAAGACTTTTGACTAATGGATGTTGTTGCCTAGTGTTTTTTCTTCAAAATGATCTGAAAAACATCCTGCCTAATCATTCACATAAAACTGTGAATTGGGTTTTATTGTGAAAAACTTTTTTTTGTTTGCCAAGGCAATATGCGAATGGAAGTGAACAGTCCAAGCCCCATCATGAATAATTAGGTGATTCTCACCTGACCCGCATAATAATGAGCCTTTCATTCAGGTGTCACACAAGCAAAAATTGAAAGGACAACATACATATATATATATGAAGAGTTCAGATGCAAAAGCCTCTAAGTGCCATTTGAAATTTTCTTCTAGAATAATAATTTTTATCAAGCTTGTATATTTAAGTTCAGTAATTTCACTTAAATGGCAATGAAGATTACCTAATAATTGTCATTTAAGTGAAATTACTGAACTTAAAACGTACAAGCTTGATAAAAATTATCATTCTAGAAGAAAATTTCAAATGGCACTAGAGGCTTTTGCATCTGAACTCTTCATATAATCAAAATATAAATGAAAGTCAAAAACCCATTTTTAGTCATACCTGGAAACAAATCCTGGTCAAAGAGGTTATATGGGTCATTGTATAGAATTGGTTCAAAGTTAGAGTTGGAAACATCTTGAAAAGATTTTTTTTTCCATATAAAGTAGGCTATTATAAGCTTGCATTGGATAACAGTTGATTAGTTTATTTTTTACAAAACATAGGCTACTATATATTTAACATATGAGCAGAAACTGTCTAACTAAAGCTTATTTGATGTCTATTTTATAGTAAAAACTTTCTAATCTATTTCGTCTGTAACAGTAGGCTATGCATCTGTGCGTTCGTTTGTTCACACACCCAGACACCCGATTCATATTTAAACAGTCTTTTTGGTTTTACAGATACTATTCTATATTGCGATTAGAAAAAATCTCAGTAATCTTACTAATGTAGGAGCGAGAGTGAATGAACGCACAGCGCGCGTGCGTCTGTGAATTCGTCCATTCATTCGCACACAGACACGCATTTAAAATTTAAACAGTCTTTGTGCAGTTTACAGACAATATTCAATAACACGATTAGAACAAAGCACTTAAGAATAAATGACTTACTACATCAGCTGAATCCGTGCTCCTCGAATGAAACAGGTAACTGAGTTAACTTTTCCAGGAATTATTCCTCAGTGCGCAGCAAGACGAGATAAAGGTTAGCGCGTTCTGATGTGGGCGTTTTCATGGCTTGCCTCAACATTAACGTTTGAATAGCGCGCGCTCTCAGTGGGCGTGGTCACATTAACACGTCATACGCTATAATTAGGTGAAAGGAAAAAGACAGACATCTCTCTCTTTTCATACAGATTACATCAACTGAGAATAGTTGCTTTTTTATATAAGTTACTACATTTAAAAGAAGAGAATTTCAGCTTCATAAAGAGAAATCTTTCGTGTCTCTGTGACAAGTATTTATTGAGTTACAGTTCATTTTTCGGACGCGTTTCAGAAAGATTTTTGCGGAGACAGTGTAAGCTGAAAGCGCACCCTGTTTATTTGATTTATTTTACAAAAACACAAGGTTTTGATGTTAATAAGAGTGTACACAAAAAAAGAAGACATTTAACAGTATTGAATGATGTGTAACACTTATATGTAAGATCAAAATCAACAAAGTATTTTGAGTTTGTTTTGCACTGATAAGAAAAAAAGTGAGCAGATCACGCCGGCGTGATTGCTGACCCCAGAGGGTTAATACAAACAAATTTGTACTTATTCCCTCACCCAATGAGAATCGATAAGGAATTGGATCGATCAGCAATATCGATAATGGAATCGGAATCGTAAAATTCTTATCAATTCCCATCCCTAGGTGCCTTGACAAATTTCGTGAAGACGTGAGGGGGCATGGCTAACCCGAATGGGAGAACCGTGTACTGGTATGCCTGCCCCTCGAAAGCAAACCGTAGAAACGGACTGTGTCGAGGAAGAGTGGAGACATGAAAGTACGCGTCCTTCAGCTGCAAACCAATCCGAGGGACGAACGCAATCAAAAATGCGTTTGGCTGTCAGCATCTTGAATGGAAGCCTGTGAAGGGTTCGGTTCAAGACGCGCAGGTCCAAGATTGGCCGTAACCCACCGGTTTTCTTGGGTACAATGAAGTAGGGGCTGTAGAAGCCGGACTTCATTTCGGCTGGAGGGACGGTCTCAACCGCACCATTCGCACGGTAGGGTGAGGACCTCCGCACGCATGACAGGGGCATTGCCACCCACCATGGTATAGCGGACTCCTCGGAAGCGAGGAGGACACCGTGCAAACTGAATCGCATAGCCAATCCTGATGGTTCTCGCGAGCCAGTGGGACAGGTTGGGAAGCTCTAACCAGGCTCCCAAGAACTGAACCAGCGGTGTCATGCGAACCACAGACGTACCCTCGATGGGATAGCGAGGCGGAAGGCAGTGGGGGCCTACTCTGACCGGGTTCTGGCGACAGAGGGGGACCAGAGTGGCGAGGCGGAGTGTCACATACTGCCATCCGCGGTAGAGTTCTCAACGGGCCTGAAAATTACAACCCGACCCGACCCGACCCGGCCCATGGCTTTTAAAGCCCGACCCGATGTAACCCGACACATCAACATGAATTATCTGCCCGAACCCGGCCCGCGGCCCGACGCCGCCGTCTTTTTTTTTTTTCTCATACACGTATTACCATGACCAGCAGACGGGAATCCAAATTAACCTTTAATGTTCACACCTTTTAACAACTGAAACAATACACTTTAAATATATAAATAGGCTATATAAACATGCCTTAAATAAAAATATTCACACAATAATAAATAAAAAGAACTCAAACATGTACCCAGCCAGCGGGCAGGCTACTTTTCTCACCACACAATTTTTTTATAGTTTTTAAACAAAATAGGCCTAGCCTATTACAACATAATCATATGATTATAAGGCATCGTGGAGGAACAGTAGTGCGCCCACAGTGGATGGACTGAGGCGTGTTCTCCTCTCTTCAATGGTACGGCCAGCCACACTGAATACCCTCTCGCTGCCGTGCCAACTGAGCCAGTTTGGGATACACGCTGCTGTTGGTCTTCCACCAGCCCAGCAGGTCCTGATCGTCGGTCATTGTTGGCCTTTGGCGGACATAACTGTCAACCTCATCCTCTTCTGATTCGGTCTCCCCCCCGACCCCCCGAATACATTTTCCCATTCATCAAAGCGCGACGTTTTCTTTGCGGCGGGTGCCGGTGCCGGGGCTGCTGTCGATGACGAAGCACTCGGTTGCTGCGCAGCTGACAGGCGGGACTTGACATATTGTTGCACATTTACCCTTTGGTCAGCGGGCAGCATCCGCAACTGGCTAAATTTCGCCACAGGTATGTTGCAGCTTTGTGGAGATCAGTGACAGACTTGGCCATTTTTTCCTGCAACCAGTGCGCATGGCGTTGACGCACAGCCGCCAGCTGGGCAGTATCATTGGCATTTTGCTGGCAGTGGTGTCGGAGTCGCTCTACCCATAGCAGCGCAAGATGCAATGTGGGATATTTGTCCCCCTCCAGTTCACGCTGAGCATCATAAAAGGGCTTCAAAAATGACACCAGCATCCCCAAAGTGTCGGGGGTTACTTTTTCAATCCTGCCACTCTCTCCACGCGCTTCCAGTTTGTTCTGCAGCTCCACGTAAATGTCACTGATGGATTTAAGGGTCAAATACACAGTGCTGAACAGTATCTACCATCTGCAAGATGGTCTTTGAGAGCTGCGCTGCCATTCCCGACTGCTTTACATATCTGTAGAGACAATGAGAGAGCGTGCTGCTGTTACACAAATGAGTAGCCTAGTAGTGATAATCAGACACAAACTAAAGACTCCGTATTTTCCTGACTATAAATCACACTTTTTTTTAGTCCTGTGCGACTTTTTTTTCACGACACATTTTTTGACTGATGCGACTTATAGATTAATAATAGGATACTAATAATATTATAAGAGTAAAACATTTCTACTGTAGCATACTACTTTACCTGACAAGCGCCTTTGATGCTGTCACTGTTTCAGCGAAGTCAGGGGCCACCTGCATCAGTGCATCATTATCAAGTCCATGGCGAAGGACAATGTTGAGGACGTGGTCCATGCAGTCTTGTCTCATGTATGAACTGAGAGCATTAATTACATTTGCTCCCTGGTCTGTAACCCAAACAATGTCTTTTAAAGACAGTGGGTTGAACCCAAACTTGGTGACCAAGAGCTTGACCAGCTCCCTTCTTGATGTTTTCGCCCGTTTTTTTTCTCATCCCCGGGAAACATTGCTGTGGTCAGATTCTTTCCGATTAATTCAAAATCTTCTGTAACATAGTGGCACGTTATTGACAGATAGTGAATCTTTCTGAAGTCGTCTGTCCACATATCTGTAGACATTCCCACTTTTCCTCCTTTGCTCAGGATCTCTTTCACCTGCTTCGCAAGCTCTTCTCTTTTTTCCTCTGCCAAATTCCGACAGTGTGTTGCTACTGTGTTGGGAGATGGGAGGACAGAGGTTGCATCAACTCTGCCCGTGCAAGTTCTAAAAAGCCGTCTCCTTGAACAAAATAAAATGGCCTAATGTCCTTGGCGCACATGTAAACACATTTTTCTGTTACTGCCTGTTTTGTTTTAAGGGGGACATTTTTGGCAAGGAACTTCATCATTGATGATTGCTGCTGCTGCGTCGTGGTGGTGGTCGAATCATGCCCAGAGTTTAATGTATGGCGGCTCAGGCTGGACGACCCTGTTTTTTTGCTGTCATACTTCATCAGCACCTTGCATTTTGAGCATTGCACATAACCTGTCGAATTTCCACTAGAATCCAGCACCACTCCAAACACTTTCCAGACCTCTGATTTTCCCACTCCTTTAGTAGAGACGGTGAATTCACCTGCGGCAAGTTTACTTTTTACAAACTCCATCGTCTTCTCCAGGCTAAAGGCGTGCAATCCGTTCATGCAGCGGCGTCAGGTGACAGGTCTGCTCCCGCGATACACGTTACAATGCACGCAGGCGCAGCAGCCAGACTTTCTTTATGGTGAACAGCAGAAATTATTAATAAATGTTATTTTTTTTTTTTTTTTTTTACTGAGTGGAAAAAATTAAGCCCGAGGTCCGACCCGACCCGAGTCATTGCTTATATTTTCGACCCGAACCCGGCCCGAACCCGCGGCTCCCGTCGGGTTTGTCGGGCCGACCCGACCCGTTGAGAACTCTAATCCGCGGCCTCTGGGAGCTCAGAGATGGGGGTGTCAGTTCTTTCTTTAACCACATTAGGGTACTTCCGGCCGTGAGACCAGCAGTGGGGTTGGGAGAACAAAATATTCTCCCCCAGCCCTCCACCCCTGCTACCATCTCCTGGAAAGAACTGCAGCCCATCTCTGAGCAGTCCGCATCAGGAGCGCCGTTTAGCTTGGCGTTTGGCAGGCTGCGGGACTGGAGCGGACTGGGGAGCCTTCCTACAGCCACCTCCAAGGCGCAGCCTTGGTGAAGGCTGCTGCCGGGGTCGGGCGGGAGGGACAGGAGCCATAGGAGGGCGCCCTCGGCGGCGAGCAGACTGAGGGATCTGAGCCGGCGGCTGGGTGGAGGCAGCAGCTGGCCGCCGGGGCAGAATATGTTTGATTGCCTCAGTCTGCTTCTGGGCGTCCGAGAACTGCTGGGCGAAGTCCTCGACTGTGCCGCCGAAGAGGCCAGCCTGGAATATGGGAGAGTTGAGGAACCGGATCCGCTCAGGCTCTCGCATATTGGCCAGGTTGAGCCAGAGGTGTCTCTCCTGGACCACAGCTGTGGACATCACCTGACCCAGGAAGCGTGGCGGCACGCAACTCTTCCATAAGCCCTGGATCAGCTCTACCCTCGTGTATGTCCCTGAGCATTCGGGCCTGGTAGACCTGCAGGATGGCCATGGCATGTAGCGAGGCAGTGGCCTGCCCCACAGCTCTATAGGACTTCGCCACCAAGGTAGACGAAAACCTACAGGCCTTGGAAGGGTGCTTAGGATCACCACGCCAGGTAGCACTTCATTACACACAATTACACACAAAATTACACAATTACATCACAAAAGAGCATTCCACCGGGGTGACCCCAGTGTACCTTTTGGCCGCAGTCCCATCGAGGGTAGAGAAGGCAGAGGAGGCCTCCGAACAATCACAGGAAGACAATGGAGACTTACAGGACCTTGTGACCTCCACATGCACCTCCGGGAAGAAAGGTATTGGGGGCGGCAAGTGCTGACACCCATCAGCTGACACAGCGCAACTGTTTTTTTTCTTCTTCTTAGCAGGCTTGAAGTTTAAAATGTAATAATGTATAACGTAAATGATTTGGACATTTACAGCCAAGGTTTCCTATTAATACACCTTTCAAGTCTGCAAGGTGAGTCTTTGTGGGCGAACCATGCCCAAGCTTTACAAATGCTGCTGTATTTTCTTAGGTTCAAATTTGCATGTTTAACTTAAATGGGTAGGTTTGGGATTAGATTTAGGAAAAGAATTTGCAATCTGTATGCATTTAAAATGGTTGCTGAATGAACTGACCGATACATTTTAAATACATACTTGATACTAATTATTTTCCTAAAACCTAATCATAAATCTTTACCTAAACTTACCCATAACTTATTAAACCTAATTATCACATATTTTACTTTTCATTTTAAACAACCAAAAGACCTGTCGGAATGCTGTTGCTAGACAACCAATTTAGGTCACCGGGTAAATTTTGAGTACCAGATGCATATAAAAGATGACTTTTGGGTATAGAGAGCCTGCCAAATGAAAGCATGAACTTGTGCTATAGATACGCAGCCAGGAGATCGGCTGAAATTAATAGTAATTAATACTATGGAATTAGACATGCTGTCTTGCCAAACAGGTCATTTGCTTTTTTTTTTACAATATTTTTTTCCTTATTTAGTAACATTACAAAGAGAAAGTTTAAATATATTTAAATATTTGAAACATGGATTGAACACTGGGTTGTAAAAATATTGAGATTCACTGTCATTTGTGGAGAATGTGGAGTAAAGACGTGTGTTTGGACTAAGAATTGAGACTCTCTGCTGTCACCACACCTGACACTGAGCTACAGATTTCAAAGCTCACAAATCACCATGGAAACACAACTAATAATGGGAGAGGCAGCGTGTGACTATATTCATTGGTAAGTGTGAGATGTGTGTGCCCGGGATGGTCGGGACTTGTAATGGTACATCCCATTGAGACTCTCTACATTTAGGATGCTATTTAATGTGTGTGCCCTTATAGTGCTTTTGAGCAAGGGCTACATTTCAACAGCTAAATCAGTTACCCAAATTTATTAGACTGACGATGCTTTCTAAAGCATGGCATATATACTAATTTATTTGAGCTCTAAAAAGTATATTTATAATTGATATATGATAGAGCATTACATGTTTCAAACACTTAAAACATTCAAGTTGTTTAACATGTTTTGAGGAAATATGACCCGCAATAGCTTGTATATTTGACTGTAAATGGAATGGATTTTTCAGTCCCTTCTGTGTGTGTGTGCCATCATCTCACTGAGTTCATCTGGATGACTGGTCGAGGGGGGAGAAATGTTGATGGGAATACGACGGAGAGACAGCCAGAATGGAGAGAGAAGGGTGTCATCACAGATTAGTGTAATGACGGCGAATGAGCCGCAGGAATCTAATGACTGTTTTACTCTGCATCACAAATCAGGGCAATTCTGAAATGATTCAAGATGGAGGGCCTCCCTGACACCCCTAAGGGAGGGTGACTCTCATGGTGCCAAGAAATTTGATTCTGAACTGGATTATATAACCGCAATACAAATAGAAATTAAGCCCAGTTATTTTCACACATTTAATATACTTATTATTTCTATACTTAACATTTCTAGCAAACATCATGTACACACAGCAACAAGAAGCAAAAGAAACAACAACAACAAAAAGAACAGCAGAGTGGCAAGAATTTCTTTTTTATGTTATGCAATGCAAAGCCACAAGGAAGAGAAATTGGAATTTATTTTTAATTATTTAATGATGCTTATGCAATAAGCATCATTAATGCCTAATGGCCTGCTTTAGTTTTTATTTTATTTTTATTTTTATAATAATGATTAGTGACCCAATTTTGACTAAACGCAATTATCAAACGCAAAAGCAAGTAACTTTGTGGGCGGATCTCGGGCGCCTGACGCAAATCTAAAATGGGTTGGTCTGAAGTAGCTACATTACTCATAGGTGTGGTTTGGGCGTAACGTGCAATAAACCAATCAGAGCGTCATCTTACATTCCCTTTAAAAGCAGGCGCTTGTTCCATGGCGGATTGCTATTATAATGGCTGATTTGCCAGGCACACGCCAGGAGCGGTTCACAGCCGAGGAGACCGACGTTCTCGTCAGGGCCGTAAAACACAGAGACGCGACATTGTATGGGGATAGGAGATACCCACCCAAATTAGCTTCGGTTAAACAGGCATATCATAATTTGGGCAAATGTGTAAGCTAGATTTATGCCTATTTTTTCACATCTTCATGGACACCACAATGATTTCCCTCGTGTGGTAATATGTTTCCTTGTAATTATGTATGGGTTGCAAAAATGGGAACTTCTGCGTCTGTACATGGAAAGAACCTATATAAACATATGTTTTAATATAGGTTTTGATATAGGATTTCAATATATGTGACATATATGAAATTGGCCGTTTTCCTATATTATATGTACATATATGCACATACATTTACATATGTGTACATATATGTGTGCATATATGTGTGCATATACACGTCCATATATGTACTTATATAGGTGCATATATGCCAATATATAGGTGCATATATATGTGCACATATATGTACCTATATACATATATGCACACATATGCACCTATATATGTACACATATATGTAAATGTATGTGCATATATGTACATATAATACCAGTGACAAGGGAGGTAGCTATATAGGTACATATATGCACGTATATATCCAGCTATATGTACCTATATATTAGTATAATTATTAAAATCCATAGCTACTAGGCAACATAAATAATAGCCCAAAATGTAGAAATTTAAATTATTTATTTACTCAAGAACAATCAAATAGTACAAGAACAAAAATAAGACAAAAAACTGTACAGAAAAAAAAAAAACAATTTATCTTGTTGAGCTTCGAATTGATAGGTGTGCCTATCTGCCCTCGGCTGGCTGCCGGCCACTTCTTCAATGTAGCATCTAGAGAAGACAAAAATAATAAGACAGTATAATAATAATAATAATACAAATAATAACAATATATTGCTTCATCAGGAACCCAAAGTGCTTACAGTACAGCTGCGATTGGACACACATTTTGGATAAAGGGCTGATCATAATAAAAAATGCGTCATGTAAACACGTCAATTGGAAGATTCTGATTGGATTCTGCTAAATCTGAAAGAAATTCTGATTGGAAACATCGTCCCTTTTTTTTAGCGGCATCGTTCTTTCATATGCACATGTCCGTCATCGGGACTGCATTGTTAACAGTCACACGGTCAATCATGTGCATCCAAAGCAGAGAAAATTCATGGATAGGAAAATTTCAGAAATGTGGCTTTAGAAGAGGGAAGCTAGATCTTGATAGGTAGGATCAAGAAGTGATCAAGCAATGAATTAGTATTATAGGTTCCAAGCAGATACAGTAACAATAATGGGTGCCCTACATTATACAGTCTCCATTGATGCCTAATAAACATTGATACAAGTAGGCTATGGTTAAAGTGGTGAACTTATAAAGTCTTAAAAGTTTTCTTTTCCCTTCTCAACGCATTATGCATTTACTCACCAATAATGGCTGCCTTTTTAATTTGGTCAAGGGCGACCAGCTGCTCCCCATCCCCTCTGGTTGGCTTCCCACCTTAAAGTAATATTAAAAAATTATTATGAAAGGGGGGTAAAATGAAGGTGGTGAAAACAAAAGATTTTTTATATACACATCACATTTTCTTGAGGTGCAAGGAAATACAAAAATGGCAAGTAAAAAAGCGATGGTATGCCCGCACACAAACATAATTTATTCCACAGAATATGACTGACTTGTTTTTTTCAAGGACAGAAGAGATTAGGAACATGTTGTTTAGTACCATTCAGGTTGCTTTTCAGCAAAGTATCCAAATCAAAGGTGCCCAGCAGCAGATCCCGCACCATGGCAGTGGCAGAGGTGGCAAGGCGGGCTGCTTTCCACGCTTCTGCCTGGCAAAACACCCAAGAGCCCTTTATAGCTTTAATCTGAAAAACAATTTCACATCACAATATTAATTTATTGGCAACTTTTAGAAACTTTTTCATGTTTCATATTGATTCTTATGCTTAGCTTCCCAAAAGTTAATAGGATATGATGTATAAATGCATTAATGATAAAGATATGAAACAAATTAAACATTGCCCTAAACGTTATTAAAGGAGAGAAGGAGGAGGTTGGATGGAGAGTAGGGAAGGAGAAAAGACAGTGGGTGTAGGGGAGCGAAGGGGGCAGGAGGAAAGGAATTATTGTCTCTTATAACACTAATTGGCTCCTACAAAGCACACAGTTTATACCCATCCTTACTACATAATGTTATTCACCTGTGTTTTCACTGTGGTCTCAGATGTTGCTGCAGTCTTGTTAGAGAAGAAAAACATTGTTAAACTCAATTGTAAAACTTCAACAATTGTATGCATATGGGGCAAGTAAATTACATATTACCACTAACTATCCCAACATAAAAATCCCTATAGCTCAGTTGGAGCCTTAAGTAAAATAAGTACAGAAAAATCTGAGGGTTACACACACCTGTGGTGTCTCTCGAAAGCAATCAGTCACCATGGGACTCTCTTTAAAGGGCTCGGTCTCCTCTCTGGAGTCTTAGAGAAGAAAGAAACTTAGTAAAACTCTACAACAATTTTTATTCATCCAAGCAAGCCACTATAGATTCTTATTTACAGGGCGGGCTTGGAAAACATTAAACATGTAAATAAATTCATAGCCAAACATAAAAAAAAAAAAAAAAAAAAAATCAGCCAAACATCATAAAAATCCATATAGCTCTGTTTGAGTAACAAGTAAACTAAATAAATAAATACAAATGCAAGGGGGTTAACGTTACTCACCGGTTGCACTTCTCCAAAAGTCGAGAAGGAGACATCTAGATCCTCCATAGGACTCCTTCCAGTCTTGTTCATAGAACAAAAATATAGTCATTCTCTTCAATAAATTAAAGTGCAAATACATCAAATAATTAACACTATCAATCAGCCCAACATAGTGTTGTAGTACTCGAGACCGGTCTTGATGGTTTTTGACCACTTTTTGATGGTCTCGGTCTCGTCTCGGACTCGACCGCATTTGGTCTCGGTCTTGTCTCGGTCTCGGACATATGAGGACTCGGGATTTTTTTTCAAGACCAGACTAGACCATGACTGTGAAAATATCACAAATTTGCCAGTATATTGACTAATTTTTTTGTTAACATCCTTGCTTTTATTGTATGTAAAACGTACTGATTCAAATCCAAGCAATAGGAGCGGGAGAAGGTGTCTGCAAAATCTTCAGTAATAAAATTCAGCTACAAAAATCATAAAGAATATATTTGCAAAACAACATCCAGAAGAAAGCATACAGCTTCTTGTAAATTCTGCAGTGCTTCGCTTTCAGAGACGGTGGGGACTACGTCAAACTTTTATCGTCATTTAGAAAGGAAGCACAAAGAAGGTAAGCTATGTGTAAGTGATGTTAGCAAAGCTGGCTATCTAACGTTAGCAATCTGCCTCATACCAAATAAAATTACTCCTCACACAAAGAGATTTTGTCAATATCAGCTAACGTTATACATATTATAGGGATGGGAATTGAAAACCGGTTCCACTCGAGAACCGGTTCTAAGTTGTATGAACCATCGATATTGAATGCCCTCAACGTTAACGAGTCCTCTTATCGATGCTCCTGCTCCAAAGCGAATTTTTGTCCTGCCATAGTCTTATTTGATAGATGAGTAATGTAGACGAACAGAGCAGAGAGAACGCCCCGGTGGCGCGCGCGCACTTCTTCTCTGAAAAGCGTTCACATCCGAGTGACAGTGCGCCGTGCGCGAGCCACACGAGAAAACACCGTATCCGTGCCACTGATCGCAGCGGCAATGAGCACTTTGATCACTTGATTTAAAAATCACATATCATGTACAGTTTTTGATGTATTAATATTTAGTAAAACATATATCAGTGACATGATGGGTTTTAACTTCATTCAGGAGATTTTGGGTAACTGCACAGACAGATGACTTTGAGCGCACCGCCAACGGTGTGTGTGTGTGTGTGTGTAACCATAGCGCCAAAACAACCAACTTTCGGATCCTGCACTTACGCCGCCTTCACACTGGCAGTTGAAATCAGCTCCGATACGGCACCGAAACGACCGGAAGTCATTCATTTCCTATGGAGATTCGCAGACCGCATGCGAATGGGTCCGAAACGGGTCCGACAGAGTGCGGTGCGAAGAAAATCGCGTCCGTTGGTCATCCGGATGCGTTCAAAAAATTGAACTCTTGCGAAAAGCTACGGACGGTTCCTATCCGACAATTCCAGCGGAAGTTGAGCGTTGCTATGGTACTGATAAACAAACCTGATTTCTAAACTTTTCATACAATAAATAATGATTTTAGAACGATAAGTTGTCATGTCATTTTTTTTATTTTCATGACTTAACGTTATTAGGGCAGTTATACAATTAAAATGTAGGCTATAATTAAATCATTAAAATGGCTATAATTACATATTGTAACATCTGTTTGAAAAAAAGTAACAACCTTATTTTTATTTGGTAAAATGTAATCTGACTTTTTGAGTTTTATTCAAATTAACCTTTGGTCATCCAGTATCATGCATTTTAGATCATGATAACCACAGATAAAACCATGCATAGCCTATAGCACCTCACTATCATGGCAAAATGTAACTGTATGGTTTCTATGGTATTTGTATGAAAAACAGTAGCCTAACAATACATTAAATACTGTAATTTTATTACATTAGTCCTTTAATACATTGTCTACATTAATAATATAATACAATTCAATATGTATATCCCACATTTCATGGTGGAAATAATATAATAGGCTATAACGTTACAGTAAATCCATGGTAAATGAAGGGAATTTGTAGACGGAAAAGTTTTCTGTATCGTTGCGCACAGTGACAGACATCGAACTATTGACATTATACCACTAAAATATCACATTTTTTAGCCGACCTGACATCTCAACGTCCTGAGTGACTTTCCTCCACGCAGCAGCCTTCCTATTAATATCTCTGTAGCCCTCATCAGAGAGATCATACAGAATCGTACATTCTGACACGGACAAAATCAACCTTTCTAATCTCTCCGCCATTTTTGTTCTACCCGCTTCCGACGCTTTTCGCGGTGTAGTACGACGTCCGCTGGGGGCGTATTGCGAATTACGGAGCTGATTTCAACTGCCAGTGTGAAGGCGGCGTTAAGCTTATAATTTCGCTTGTGTGCTGTTGGGGACGTTTTCAGCCACTACGGGGTATTTTTGAGTCTTAATATGGCCATAACTTTCTCCGTGTTTCAGCAAATGGAATGATTTTTGGTGACAAATCTTATTTTGACACATATTTTGGGAAAATGCTTTGAAATTTTTCAAAAACTCAACAGTACACTGTGGGCAAATTCACTACCCTTTCGTTATGTTCGTGGCTGAAAACAGCCACTACTTTAAACTGCTGTAAAAATGTATCAGATAAATATTTTTTTTAAATTTTTTTTGCATAAATCTATTAATCAACCTCAGTCCTGTTCAAAACTATTAAATGTTTTTAAAAAAATCAGGATTTTAACTCTTTAATTGCCAAATTTATAAATCATGTCACAGATTTGGAAAAAAAAACAAACAAAATGACTTATTTTCAATATAAAATGTGATTGTGGACTGGATTTTTTTTTACCTTTTATCACAGTCTTGGACATGTCAAAGATTAGAAACAACATTGGTTTTGATGCATTGTTAGTTTTTGTGCAGCATCAGATTTTAACTTTTTCTCCCTCATTTACTGTTCGTGGCTGTTTTTGCCCCATTGACTTCCATTATAACCACATTTTTTGATTGCAAAGCCATGACACCATATAATCATTCTTTTTTGATTGTTGGTGGTTTTCCCTGTTGGGAAGAGGTAAAATTTGTAATTTTTACTGTTGATAACCAGGTGGCACCATTAACCCTTTAGATAGGCCTGTTAAAAAAAAAGCTTAGTTTCTGGCTTTTACATGGAGTTGTATGGAGTATAATAGCATATTAAAGTGTGTGTGTGTGTGTGTGTGTGTGTGTGTGTGTGAGTGTGAGAAAGAGAGTGTGAGAACTCACCTTGATGCGTCTGAGAAAATCAAAATATGCACCTCAGCTCTCAGAACTACATGGAGTAAACAAAAACAAAGTAAGTGTATTTATGCATCTGCTGCCTTTTGATGGTGAGAAATGCAGACTGAACAAAAACAAATCAAGTGGATTTAAAAACTTGCATGCAAGCCTGCTGGTCATTTGATGGTGAGAAGAGCAGCAAAGCAACATGAGAAAGGGCTTGAGTTGTAGTGAAGTGTTAGAGATGATGCAGCCTGACCCCTCCAGCGAGCTGCAGGATGTATTGTCTTCTCCCTCTGACACCACAGACTCAGGAGAGTCAGATCCTGATTCGGATGTGGCACCCTCATCATCCTCTCTAGCTTCCACTGAAGGTGAGGAGGATTTGGAGGATCCTGGATCTGGGGAGAACCGGCGAAGTGTAGTTTTCCACCAACGCGGCGACAACTCCCTTTCTTCAGCCTGCCAGAGGCGTGACTCCAGGGCCGACGCGCTATGCCATCGCAAGGGTCCAGAACATGGATTCTGTGTTCAATCTGTTTTTTTACAAAGATGATTGACCTCATTGTCAGCATGACCAACCTCCATGGGCGCCGCATAATGAGAAACTGGACCAGGGGTGGACTCCACAGATCTCCGTGCCTACATGGGGCTACTGATTTTGACCGGCGTCTACAGGTCCAGAGGGGAGTCCACACATTGCCTGTGGGATGATCGCAGTGGTCGTGCGATTTTTAGAGCCACCATGTCCCTCTCAAGATTCTCCCAATCCACCCAGATCCAGGATCCTCCAAATCCTCTGAATCCTCCTCGCCTTCACTGGAAGCTAGACAGGATGATGAGGGTGCCACATCCAAATCAGGATCTGACTCTCCTGAGTCTGTGGTGTCGGGAGAAGACAATACATCCTGCAGCTCGCTGGAGGGGTCAGGCTGCATCATCTCTAACACTTCACTACAAGTCAAGCCCTTTCTCATGTTGCTTGCTGCTCTTCTCACCATCAAATGACCAGCAGGCTTGCATGCAAGTTTTTAAATCCACTTGATTTGTTTTTGTTTACACTGGGAGGAGACCCCGGGGAAGACCTAGGACACGCTGGAGGGACTATGTCTCCCGGCTGGCCTGGGAACGCCTCGGTGTCCCCCCGGAAGAGCTGGAGGAAGTGTCTAGGGAGAGGGAAGTCTGGGCATCTCTGCTTAGACTGCTGCCCCCGCGACCCGGCCCCGGATAAGCGGAAGAAGATGGATGGATGGATGGATGTTTTTGTTTAGTCTGCATTTCTCATCATCAAAAGGCAGCAGATGCATAAATACACTTACTTTGTTTTTGTTTACTCCATGTAGTTCTGAGAGCTGAGGTGCATATTTTGATATTCTCAGACGCATCAAGGTGAGTTCTCACACTCTCTCTCTCACACTCACACACACACACACACACACTTTACTATGCCATTATACTCCATACAACTCCATGTAAAAGCCAGAAACTAAGCTTTTTTTTAACAGGCCCTATCTAAAGGGTTAATGGTGCCACCTGGTTATCAACAGTAAAAATTACAAATTTTACCTCTTCCCAACAGGGAAAACCACCAACAATCAAAAAAGAATGATTATATGGTGTCATGGCTTTGCAATCAAAAAATGAGGTTATAATGGAAGTCAATGGGGCAAAAACAGCCACGAACAGTAAATGAGGGAGAAAAAGTTAAAATCTGATGCTGCACAAAAACTAACAATGCATCAAAACCAATGTTGTTTCTAATCTTTGACATGTCCAAGACTGTGATAAAAGGTAAAAAAAAATCCAGTCTACAATCACATTTTATATTGAAAATCAGTCATTTTGGGTGACATGTGACATGATTTATGAATTTGGCAATTAAAGAGTTAAAATCCTGATTTTTTTAAAACATTTAGTAGTTTTGAACAGGACTGAGGTTGATTAATAGATTTATGCAAAAAAATTTGAAAAAAATATGTATCTGATACATTTTTACAGCAGTTTAAAGTAGTGGCTGTTTTCAGCCACGAACATAACGAAAGGGTAGTGAATTTGAACAATGCACAAGGGTTAAAAATATAATTATGTATTTAAAAGTTTCAGAATGCAAAATCTTACAAGTTATTGCTTAGCTTCAACAACACTAGTCTGTTTTTTCCCCCTCCGGTCTTGACTTGATCTCGGTCTTGGTCTGTCTTGGTCTTGGTCTTGGTCTTGGTCTCGATACCCTCTGGTCTTGGTAGTGTCTTGGTCTCGGTATAGGCGGTCTTGACTACAAGTCTAGCCCAACATCACAAGTCTCTACAGCTCTGCTTGAGAAACAATTTTAAAAAGCAATGAAAATCACTAGAACTTACCTTTTGAGCAATAATGGCGAGGTCACTTTTCATTTGAGGGATTTCTAGAAAGAAGTTGTATAGCCTAAAGAAAAAACAATTACAATCACTAAAGCAGAATAGCACCCAGCAACTCAGTGCCCTAACGTTAAACGTTAACGTACTATTCTAAAGACATTTCCTGCAGCTGTGAACGCAAGCTACAACCCTCCAAAGCCCATTGATAAGGCTCTGGAGAGGAAACCTGGTTGTGAACGCAATTAAAAAAAAATGTCTTTCTCCAATTCTCCCAAATTCAAATTCCCCAGGGTTTTTTTTCTGGAGCCAATTGACTTCTTGAGCCGTTGAAGGCAGAGAAGCATCATTTATTCTCATGAACTGTACGTTATGTTCTCTAGGCCATGACTTTTGTTAACCCTCTACGAATTCCTCTAGAAAGAGACACATAAATATAATTCTAATTTGAATCTTATCAACTGCAAACGTTATGAGCACCCACACTAACTTTACCTCAGTTAACAACATAGCATTTATTTTGCCAAACACGTGTTAAACTTTCAGCCCATACAATTTCTAAGTTTATACTTCTCTGCCACCGCAATATCCATCTCCAGAAAAAAACCCTGCTAATAAATATTAGAATTAGGAATACTTACGATTGATGATAAGTAGGACATAGCGGATCTCCAACGCTGATATCGCCATTTTCACTCCCAGCCGATATCTTTCTAGCCTGACTACAACATACTTCCTACTTCCGCTAATTTGAAGTAGCAGAGTCTGGTATTACCAGGCTAATATCTTTCGGGTTTCGGCGCGAATCGTCAAATGTCAGGCGGCCGCGGATGACGTCATCAACTACATTTGATAAGTATGAGTTGAAACAACAATAATTTGGAAAAAAAGAAAAGAAAAGAAAAAGAAAAAAAGATAAAGGCCATCTCAAACATATATTAAATTCATTTAGCAGAGATACAGATCTTTGGGCTTTTCGATTTTTTAAAAACTTTACAGACTCAAAATGCTTGTCTTCAAATTCATTAACCATAGTGAAATGCTCAGATAGATGGGATGATAGTAGTAATAGGATACACCTTCTGTCAATTTGATTGATTGACAGGTGGGCGTGGCTATCCTTTGATCTTCCCCCGCCCCTTCTGGCTCCTCCCCTTCCTGTCCCGCCCCTTGCCCCTCCCCTTCCGGTTCCTCCCCTTCCTGTCCCGCCCCTTCCGGTTCCTCCCCTTCTTGTCCCGTCCCTTCTTGTCCCACCCCTTCCGGTCCCACCTCTTCCTGTTACCTTTGACCCAGTTCCGCCCCTTCCTGTTAACTTTGACCTAGCTCCGCCCCTTCCGGTTAAATCTTCTGTCAAAATGATGGATGGTTACCTTTGATCTAGTTTCGCCCCTTGCGGTTAAACTTTCTGTCAAAATGATGAATTGTTTGAAGTTTGTTTGATATAGTTCCGTCCCCTTCCTGTTAAACTTTCTGTCAAAATGATGAATTTTTTGAAGTTTGTTTGATCTAGTTCCGCCCCTTGCGGTTACAGCTTCTGTCAAAATGATGGATGCTGACAGTTTGTTTAATCGTTTGAAGTTTGTTTGAGATGTATTGGACTTTGTTGTTACAGTTACAAAGCGATGGATTGTTTGAAGTTTGTTTGATCTAGTTCCGCCCCTTGCGGTTACAGCTTCTGTCAAAATGATGGATCCTGACAGTTTGTTTAATCGTTTGAAGTCTGTTTGAGATGTATTGGACTTTGTTGTTACAGTTACAAAGCGATGGATTGTTATTTTTTAGCGCATCCCCGCGCTATGCCTAAGCTTATCATAGCAGGTGTGTGTGAAAGTGATAAGAAAAAACTGGTATAGTTTATCTGACACAAACGTAAAAAATAAATGTATTCAGTGAAGCATTTCCGATTAAAAAACGGAGACATTAAAAATGTATTAGAGTTGAATAATATGAAACATACAGTTTATGTAATAAAATAAAACCTCACACAAAAAACACTAAATGTACTAAATAAATGTAATAATGTAAAATAAAATGGAGTCACAAAAAATATTCCAAAAAGTTAATAATGTATTACATAGTTGAAGAAAAAACATACACCTTATGTAAAACCTCACACAAAAAGTTTAAATAAATGTACAACTATTCACTGCATCAAGCATTTCAGTTTAAATAAAATGGAGCCACAAAAATATTCCACACAGTTAAAAATGTATTACAGAGTTGAAGAAAAAACATACACCTTATGTAAAACCTCACACAAAAAGTTTAAATAAATGTACAACTATTCACTGAATCAAGCATTTCAGTTTAAATAAAATGGAGCCACAAAAATATTCCAAACAGTTAAAAATGTATTAGAGTTGAAGAAAAAAACACATACAGCTTATGTAAAACCTCACACAAAAAGTTTAAATAAAGTGGAGCCACAAAAAATTGCAAACAGTTAAAAATGTATTAGAGAGTTGAAAAAAAACATACAGGTGAGGACAATATGTATCATATATTTCACACTAAAGTTGAACAACATTATGTTCATTTAAATGAAATGGTTATAAAATTTACATTTAGTCATTCACATATATTTGACACTGACTCAAGTTGAAAAACCATGCTGTTCAATTAAAAGTATATAAATTAAACAAAAATAAAATCATCTTACTGTTTCACCATGGTTGAAAAAAAACCCACAAGTGTTTCCCCCTGAAGTCTTTTCTCTCTGTCACACCAGCGTGTGGCTGGCCTGGTATCTGTTTTTGTGACACGTTCCTGACCCCATTGAGAAATATCTTACACAACAGTTGAAAAGCATTGTGTTCCTTTAAAAGTGTATAAATTAAAATATATCATATATAAATTAAATAGTTTACTAATTTAACTAAAGTTGAAAAGCATGTTGTTCATTTAAAATCTTACTAAATTACTGAAGTTGAAAATCATGCCGTTCATTAAAAAATCTTACTAAATTACTGAAGTTGAAAATCATTCTGTTCATTTAAAATAAATATTTTACAAATTTACTGTGCCAATTATGTTAGATTTAGATAAAAATAAAATCATCTACCATTTTCACCAGGATTGAAGAAAAAAAAAAATCAGACAGGTAGTGCCTGCCAGCATGGACAGTGTGCATGACAAATAAGTGATATCATCGCTGTTTTCGTACCACCGGTAATAAATTACTTTTAATTCATAAGACTTATTTTCAGGAGTCACAGTTATCAGTGAAATATGGCGCTCGTGTAATCAAAAGCTCTGCCTGGGAATGTGAATTGGCCTTGAACCTAAACACTTCCATTCATAGAGTACTGAAAGAATATAGTGGACACACAGCTCCGCCGTTTTCCCATAGTTTTCCACAGGCTCTTACTGTAAAAGGCTATAAAATAGCCAAGACACATGGACGTGTGCCATACCCCATGTATGGACCAAAAACTTTTAAACCATCTGTTCTATGACCACCTCATCAAAAATGCAAAACAGTGAGTACTTTCTCTATAATTCATTTATGCTACGGTGCTGTTTATCTGTGTTATGCAATGATGTTTAATTTGAAAAATTGTTTATACATAAGGAAAAGACGGTATAATTCATTAGTGATTTAAATAGCCCAGACTAGGTATTTGTTTTATCCACATTATGCTATTAGTATTTTTATCTGCTGTAACTGGTGATACAGATATTAAAATGCATCTACTATATTAATTTATCAAAGTATGGGTTTAAAAGTATGGAGCATTGTATTATGATATCGATGTGATACAGATATTAACATGTATCTACTATATTAATTTATCATAAAGTATGATTTTAAAAATGTACAACATTGTTTATGTTCATTATGCTATGTTTTTTTTAAACCATATCACAAAAGTATCAGTTTAACATGACTGTTTTACAGCAATGTTTATTTTGCATTATGCTATGTTGTTTTAACTGTTGTATTTTTTATCTGATGTAACTAAAATCTCCAGCATCGTTTATTTAAGCTGCGGGGTTTCCATAAGGACCTTAAAATAAATGTTTTGGATTTATTCAGTTTTAAATCTTATTTCGAGATAATTTTAGTCAGACATGCTTATATGTGCATAGTGCTATTTAATTCCTCTTCAGTTACTTACTTTTTAAATTTTGGTAGGTTACTTTTTAATTCTTCTTTTACGCTGTCTTTGATTTTAACTTTTAGCAATTTGCATGATAAATTGTTTAACATGTAAGCTATATGAATGACACTGTCACAATGTGATAAGCAAAACATATAAAAATCAAGTCAAAGCTATTTATATAGGCTAACGCTTTTCATTGCCATTTAAAATAACATGGTCTTTCCTTCTCTCTCTCTCTCTCTCTCTCTCTCTCTAGAGACAGCAAACACTGCAGGACAATCAGGCATCCAAGTAACATGTTAGTAAGGTTTATATTTTATTTTTAATGAGAAAACATTATAGAGTACAACAGGTGGTTTCTGGGAGTAAAAACATTTACTTTCTCCATACGGAAATTAATTTTAAAGACAGATCTACTGTGAGCTAAGAGGTTGTTAATACATGGTATTTGCTTCTGATAAAGCCTTCAGCTTATTTTTTGTAAATAATCGTGTTTCACAGTTGAACTCCTGGTGAAAACTACATTACCCATGAGCCATTATGCTGTAGTGAAAATTATGTCAAACATAGTTTTTAAAAAAAGCAACACACTCCAAAATAGCTCTGGCCACTCCCATGACGCACTGCGAATGACATAATCTCCATACCCTCTCAAAATACTGAAATCTTTGTATAAGCTATATATGCATATTTTGCATATTTATATATAAATATATATATTTTTTTAAATCACTATAGGAAATAAGAATGAAAAGTGGTTGGGGAGGCACTGTTGCACTCTATGTATAATGAACAATTGACAGATGAACTGACAGATATTTTATGTAAACAGGCAAACTCTCTGCATCTGAGGATGGCCATGTGTCTTCGCCGATCATAACTGGTTTAACTCTTGACTCCTTTGAGATCAATATGACTTCTGCCAAACCAAATGTGCCTGCATATTATAAGTGTAATACACGAGAAACTATTAATACACGAGAAACTATTAAACCAGTTTTCGCCTATGTAATGTATAAAATTATTCTTAATTAATCAGTCGTAGTTAACTATTTGGGACCAATTTTAAGGAAGGTTACATTCTGGTCTAACAGTGTCATGTACAAATTTGCAATACAGAATTGTTTTTGTTTTTTTTTGGTACTATTGGGTCGAGTTTTGTAGAATTTATTTTAATGCGGTGTAATGCTCCTGGATTATTCAGACTCAGGTTTGTAACTATTACTATAGCCTTTATCAGACATTTATTTTACTGCAGACTTATCAACCTCATTTATTTACTGCAGATTTGATCAAAGCCAAATACTGCCCAAACGGGGATATTGGGAAAGAAGAGAAACAGGATAATACAAGGTTAGATTCAATCTTTATATTCTTTCCCATTTTGCCTTCATTTTCCTTTTTCCTGTTGGTTATGAATCAATGATTCGGTTACAAATGTGTGAGCGAATCCAACACACCAGATGAAGACGAGGGAACCGCTTGACTATGTGAATTGTGAAAGCATTGCCAACGACCTGGTCAACGCTTTGTTCAAGCATGAAGAATCTCTCATGAAGAAACTGCAATAACAACTGTTGTAGCCAATTGTTTGGCATTATGTACTTAAACAGTTTTTTAAAAAATAAAATGTTTTTAATAATTGATTGCTGATGGAGTTTTAATTTTTGTATTTAGAACCAAGTATATTGTACAAGTAAGAAGAAAACAAACTGGCCATATAATGATATATTGCACATAATAAACAATGGCAAAGTTTGTATTCCTTAAAAAAACAGCCAATGTTTGAGAACCCTAATATTGGTGTAATCTCTGCGAGGTCTCAACCACAAACGCAAAACTTTGTGGTGGGTGATACGGGCATAGCTTTATTAAAGGAAAATATTATGGATAGGGATGTCCCGATCAGGTTTTTTTGCCCTCGAGTCCGAGTCCGAGTCATTTGATTTTGAGCATCTACCGATACCGAGTCCCGATCCGATACTTATATAATACATAAAAAAAAGAATAAAGAAGAGAGAAAAAACTGATCCAGGATGTTCCTTATTTTTTATTAATTAACCTTATTTTAACATTCAACAACTCTGTTAACAAACAGAGTACTTCTGTGAGGTAGCTTGTACAATCAAGTAATAAACAACATAAAATCTTCACTTTTGGACTTTAGTGCAACAGTAAATATAGAAAAAGTCTAATATAAAAACAAATAGCACCTCAACTTAAAATACCCGGCAGGGCAGGCAAAAAAATAAAAATGTTTTAAAAGTGTATAAAAAATAATGATAATATATATATACATTAGGGGTGTAACAGTTCACAAAATTTGCGGTTCGGTTCGATACGATACAGCAAAAAGAAAGAAATGCCAGAGAAATGTCCTATTTATTAAAAGAAAAACTATTTTTAAATAAGTTTGAGTTTTTCTACATCTTGAAACTTTCAGGTTTATAAATGGGGGTAATCTATGAAGGAAGAACAAATAATGTTTTGGTAATCACTTTAAAAATAACATTTAAATATATATATTTATATAATATTTGAGTTTCGAAGTGCAACATTAAATCCATGTTCATTCACGGCACAATGTTTCTCCTGGTTCCCACGTCAGCGCTGTTTGCTCTAATAGAGATCTACGGTTAATAACGGAGAAATTTGAATGCTTCTCACTAGATCTCGCAGCAATGTTATTACTTCAGTGGCGAATTCAAATGTTTTCTTCACTGGATCTCTTAGCACATTGTCGCTTGATCTCCGCGCTGCACAGATGTTGCTGGTCCGAACTGATAAACGGCCCGTGAAGCACAATATAATGAGGAGCGCAGTTTCGTTCCGCTTTCATTACGTTTGCCATTTGATGTTGCGCAACGTTGTGGTGATCGCACCAGTGCGGATTTTGTCTGCAGGAAAAATGGTCCTAGGAATCGTTCGGTTTGTATGCGTACCGAACCGGAAGCCTCGTACCGAAACGGTTCAATAATTACGTGTACCGTTACACCCCTAATTTACATATATCCGAGTCCTGATCGGGAGGTAACGTCCGATTCCGATCGAGTCTGAAACCACGTGATCGGGCCCGATTTCCGATCGCGTGATCGGATCGGGACATCCCTAATTATGGAAGTAATTTTCAAACTATATTTTATTTATTTATATTATGGTTTTCATGTTGATTTAAAGTTTTTGTTATGAACTAATACCTTTATTTTTTTACATCCAGCACAAAATTGTGTTAAAAAATCGTTCTCTGACCCCAAATAATCAGATAATGGTGTGTTCACAATCTACAATTAGATATTATCCTGCTTAGTATGTATGTAAATAGTTGTGCTTAAATGTTTGGATGTATTTTTACACGCCAACATATTTTGTCACACCGTAGTGATGCAAAGTTCCACACTCTTGTAAAGACTATGGTCTAACTTTAAAACATAATCTTTATACATGAATTCAAAAGACCAAATCACTAAGAAAGGAGGGGTGAAAAGCACCGTTTATAATAAATAGACAAAAGTTTGCAAATGATGGTTTTATTACTATTCAGATAGCTAGCCGATGTCACTGTTTCACATGTTGGACCGTATGTGTTTTAGGTAAAGACTTTTCTTTGAGAGCCGTCAACATTCAGTGTTTATAGGAATAAATGACCGTTGATAATTTAAGTGATACTATTTCTGTTTGAAAACTAAATTGATACTTTGTGTGATTCCACAACATAGATAGAGGGAAGGTTGCACTAAACAAAGTATTGACATGCTGCAAGTATTACTTACTTAAGTTACTTATAAGTAAGTATTAACGCGAAAAGTAAGCGCATGCTGTTTTACACTTAAACTATTACAACAGAATCGCACCTGACTATTGCACTGGGAGAGGCGTAATCATTAAGACTGTTAAACAAAGTTTGGTGTTTAAAATTAATTCTAGTGATCAACTTGCTAAAAAGTAAATACAACATGAGCCATTTAAAGCAAATACGAAAAACCACTTGTGATCAGTTTTGTATGTTTGTAATTGACATTTTATATACTAGTCAATTAGGCCGTTTACATCTTACTTCTTTTTGTTTTTGTACAGTTTGCAAAAACTATAGTCTCCGAGCGTGGTCAAACATATAGGAATTTATGAAAAACATGCACAAATATAGCATAAAGAGAATTACGGTCCTTCTACATGAGTGTTTAAGACTAAACAAATCATATTTCTTTTAGAATATTATTTCTAAAATTAGTTATTATTTTCATATTTCTGCTATGTCTACGAAACAACGACATGAAAGATGAGTATTGCTGTTTTTCTGTTACCTATAATACTATTATACTTCAAACTCGTCTAGCTATTGCCCATTTCACAGCACAGTCGGTTATTTTTTCTACGTGGCTAAACAACTGTTAAGCTAATGAATTACCGTTGATATTTTTACGTGAAAGGTAGGATGATTCATTTTTTATTCCGTCTACACCGTTTCTTTGACACAAGAGTTTTAGTCAGGGGTCTTTTAGGCCTGATCCAGAAAACAGACGGTAAGCAGTAAGTTATGAAAACATGTGGTAAGCAGTTTTTGGCCTCATCATCAAAATGTTTTAACATATCGTAAATATCAATTGTTAGATAAATTATATCTAACTATCAGCAGTTATATGTGAAACACGCTCAGTCACATTAGAGTTGGATTCTTGTTTATATTGAACATTGTTATTGAACCGCATGTTTAACAGTGCTAGTGTTCACCACGGTTTCATTTTTAACAACACTATCGTAACCCTTATCATATTTTGTATGGTGTCTTCTTTACACTTTCACCCATGGATATCTGTTTCCTACAGTTAGCTGTAGTGAACTCTAGGGTCTTCTCTTTGATCATATACGACAGTATTCACATGAATTGGCTTGATTTAATAAAATGATACCACATTATTTTATTATACCATTTTTAAATAACGCTTAAATGTACATTTTATACTTTAACCCTAGAATACCGCACAAGGATCTCTGAAATATTTTTCCTTGTAAAACATCTAGGTAGATCTATGTTTTTAAAATCTATGTTCTAAAATCTCAAAATCTGGGCCTACAACAAAACACAGTTCATCAGAAAATTACTTTTGTCGCTTTGTTTGAAGAAACATTTTAATCAGCTGGTGCTTGATAACTATTAAAATTATTAAACAACCCTCAATTCGGTAATGATGCGATATTGATATCACGTTTTAATTTCAACTCAATGTGCTAAAGGTCTATAACTGAACTTTAACGTCTTAATATTTGGTAAAAGTTAACTTAAAGCCTTACTTTCTAGACGCTTTTTACGGAACTTGTTGCGAACATTCACCCATCCCTATGTTAAAAAAAATTGTATATATATATATTTTTTGGTGTAATTAATAGAATTCTCTCTGGTGGTATATGCATAACTTCTCCATGACTTTACTTATGATTCAATGAGGCTTTAATCCTCTGTAGCGATTCACGACGTCATGACGATGACACCCCTATACAACTCCTCCTGCGGGGCGGGCTGAGCACTATCAGTTGTCCTGATAAACTCTACACAGAGCCCAGCCTCAGTTATCGCACACAACCCCTGGCTCTAGCTCTAATAATCGCGGACTGCTGTGCTACTGCAACATTGATCAAAAGTCGAAGGAATTGATCAGAAGTTCATGTTTGTCTGAGCCTGCAGCAAACTACACTTTTTTCGACTCACATTTCTGACCCAAAAACTTTGTTAACGCACAAGGCCTGTAAGATTGTGCTGTAAGGACTTCCAGGAGATTCCAGGACCTAACAGAATCTTTCACCATCGAATAGGGAACCGAAAAATCTGAAAACTTCAGAAATGGCGACGCAAAAGCTGATGGAGAGCAACTCCCCGTTGAGTTCTGGCGTAGCGGGGACACTGCGTCATCCGGCGTGTGAGTGCGCCACGGGGAAAGAGTGTCGTTTAAGAGCCACGCTAGACTCTATGTTTAAAGATCATTTTAGAGGCCCGATGGTTAGCTTGATGCACAGGATCATCGAGGCTGCGTTTGATGAGAATAACGATTGTGCGAGGGATACCAAACGTGTAAAAAATCTCAAAAAAGAAATGGATGTCATAAGAGGCTTGGTTGGATCCTGGACAGATGTTACGCCCATGTTTATAAACGGCAAAGAACCGGTCGGCGTAATCCTCAGAAAAGTTCTGGATGTGATGCATGAATCTCGTGAGGAATTCGAAGTTGACGATCTACTCTGCATTTGTATGTTTGTAACAGATCTCTGTGTGTCACTGTTGTCAAAAAATGTAAAAACAGATGTTGATGAAATAGTTCAAAGTCTGGTCAGCTATGCCCTAGAGCAAAACATGATTGCGTGCCGCGACTTTGTATTCTGGCTGGATCACCTGTAAATGTCGTCATTGTTTTACTTTTTTTACTTCACTATGTTGAAATAAAAAAATGACACAATTGTATTTTGGGGTCATGTCCGAGCTCATAAAAACAGTATTACACAACTTATTCTATAGGAGGTAAAAAGTTATTATATATTAGAAAGTAGCTAGGATGTATTTTTATTTTGCGCATGCTTTAAGTTAACTTTTACCAAATATTAAGACGTTAAAGTTCAGTTATAGACCTTTAGCGCATTGAGTTGAAATTAAAACGTGATATCAATATCGCATCATTACCGAATTGAGGGTTGTTTAATAATTTTAATAGTTATCAAGCACCAGCTGATTAAAATGTTTCTTCAAACAAAGCGACAAAAGTAATTTTCTGATGAACTGTGTTTTGTTGTAGGCCCAGATTTTGAGATTTTAGAACATAGATTTTAAAAACATAGATCTGCCTAGATGTTTTACAAGGAAAAATATTTCAGAGATCCTTGTGCGGTATTCTAGGGTTAAAGTATAAAATGTACATTTAAGCGTTATTTAAAAATGGTATAATAAAATAATGTGGTATCATTTTATTAAATCAAGCCAATTCATGTGAATACTGTCGTATATGATCAAAGAGAAGACCCTAGAGTTCACTACAGCTAACTGTAGGAAACAGATATCCATGGGTGAAAGTGTAAAGAAGACACCATACAAAATATGATAAGGGTTACGATAGTGTTGTTAAAAATGAAACCGTGGTGAACACTAGCACTGTTAAACATGCGGTTCAATAACAATGTTCAATATAAACAAGAATCCAACTCTAATGTGACTGAGCGTGTTTCACATATAACTGCTGATAGTTAGATATAATTTATCTAACAATTGATATTTACGATATGTTAAAACATTTTGATGATGAGGCCAAAAACTGCTTACCACATGTTTTCATAACTTACTGCTTACCGTCTGTTTTCTGGATCAGGCCTAAAAGACCCCTGACTAAAACTCTTGTGTCAAAGAAACGGTGTAGACGGAATAAAAAATGAATCATCCTACCTTTCACGTAAAAATATCAACGGTAATTCATTAGCTTAACAGTTGTTTAGCCACATAGAAAAAATAACCGACTGTGCTGTGAAATGGGCAATAGCTAGACGAGTTTGAAGTATAATAGTATTATAGGTAACAGAAAAACAGCAATACTCATCTTTCATGTCGTTGTTTCGTAGACATAGCAGAAATATGAAAATAATAACTAATTTTAGAAATAATATTCTAAAAGAAATATGATTTGTTTAGTCTTAAACACTCATGTAGAAGGACCGTAATTCTCTTTATGCTATATTTGTGCATGTTTTTCATAAATTCCTATATGTTTGACCACGCTCGGAGACTATAGTTTTTGCAAACTGTACAAAAACAAAAAGAAGTAAGATGTAAACGGCCTAATTGACTAGTATATAAAATGTCAATTACAAACATACAAAACTGATCACAAGTGGTTTTTCGTATTTGCTTTAAATGGCTCATGTTGTATTTACTTTTTAGCAAGTTGATCACTAGAATTAATTTTAAACACCAAACTTTGTTTAACAGTCTTAATGATTACGCCTCTCCCAGTGCAATAGTCAGGTGCGATTCTGTTGTAATAGTTTAAGTGTAAAACAGCATGCGCTTACTTTTCGCGTTAATACTTACTTATAAGTAACTTAAGTAAGTAATACTTGCAGCATGTCAATACTTTGTTTAGTGCAACCTTCCCTCTATCTATGTTGTGGAATCACACAAAGTATCAATTTAGTTCTCAAACAGAAATAGTATCACTTAAATTATCAACGGTCATTTATTCCTATAAACACTGAATGTTGACGGCTCTCAAAGAAAAGTCTTTACCTAAAACACATACGGTCCAACATGTGAAACAGTGACATCGGCTAGCTATCTGAATAGTAATAAAACCATCATTTGCAAACTTTTGTCTATTTATTATAAACGGTGCTTTTCACCCCTCCTTTCTTAGTGATTTGGTCTTTTGAATTCATGTATAAAGATTATGTTTTAAAGTTAGACCATAGTCTTTACAAGAGTGTGGAAATTTGCATCACTACGGTGTGACAAAATATGTTGGCGTGTAAAAATACATCCAAACATTTAAGCACAACTATTTACACACATACTAAGCAGGATAATATCTAATTGTAGATTGTGAACACACCATTATCTGATTATTTGGGGTCAGAGAACGATTTTTTAACACAATTTTGTGCTGGATGTAAAAAAATAAAGGTATTAGTTCATAACAAAAACTTTAAATCAACATGAAAACCATAATATAAATAAATAAAATATAGTTTGAAAATTACTTCCATAATATTTTCCTTTAATAAAGCTATGCCCGTATCACCCACCACAAAGTTTTGCGTTTGTGGTTGAGACCTCGCAGAGATTACACCAATATTAGGGTTCTCAAACATTGGCTGTTTTTTTAAGGAATACAAGCTTTGCCATTGTTTATTATGTGCAATATATCATTATATGGCCAGTTTGTTTTCTTCTTACTTGTACAATATACTTGGTTCTAAATACAAAAATTAAAACTCCATCAGCAATCAATTATTAAAAACATTTTATTTTTTAAAAAACTGTTTAAGTACATAATGCCAAACAATTGGCTACAACAGTTGTTATTGCAGTTTCTTCATGAGAGATTCTTCATGCTTGAACAAAGCGTTGACCAGGTCGTTGGCAATGCTTTCACAATTCACATAGTCAAGCGGTTCCCTCGTCTTCATCTGGTGTGTTGGATTCGCTCACACATTTGTAACCGAATCATTGATTCATAACCAACAGGAAAAAGGAAAATGAAGGCAAAATGGGAAAGAATATAAAGATTGAATCTAACCTTGTATTATCCTGTTTCTCTTCTTTCCCAATATCCCCGTTTGGGCAGTATTTGGCTTTGATCAAATCTGCAGTAAATAAATGAGGTTGATAAGTCTGCAGTAAAATAAATGTCTGATAAAGGCTATAGTAATAGTTACAATTCTGAGTCTGAATAATCCAGGAGCATTACATCGCATAAAATCAATTCTACAAAACTCGACCCAATAGTACCAAAAAAAAACAAACAATTCTGTATTGCAAATTTGTACATGACACTGTTAGACCAGAATGTAACCTTCCTTAAAATTGGTCCCAAATAGTTAACTACGACTGATTAATTAAGAATAATTTTATACATTACATAGGCGAAAACTGGTTTAATAGTTTCTCATGTATTAATAGTTTCTCGTGTATTACACTTATAATATGCAGGCACATTTGGTTTGGCAGAAGTCATATTGATCTCAAAGGAGTCAAGAGTTAAACCAGTTATGATCGGCGAAGACACATGGCCATCCTCAGATGCAGAGATTTTGCCTGTTTACATAAAATATCTGTCAGTTCATCTGTCAATTGTTCATTATACATAGAGTGCAACAGTGCCTCCCCAACCCCTTTTCATTCTTATTTCCTATAGTGATTTTAAAAAAAATACATATTTATATATAAATATGCAAAATATGCATATATAGCTTATACAAAGATTTCAGTATTTTGAGAGGGTATGGAGATTATGTCATTCGCAGTGCGTCATGGGAGTGGCCAGAGCTATTTTGGAGTGTGTTGCTTTTTTTTAAAAACTATGTTTGACATAATTTTCACTACAGCATAATGGCTCATGGGTAATGTAGTTTTCACCAGGAGTTCAACTGTGAAACACGATTATTTACAAAAAATAAGCTGAAGGCTTTATCAGAAGCAAATACCATGTATTAACAACCTCTTAGCTCACAGTAGATCTGTCTTTAAAATTAATTTCCGTATGGAGAAAGTAAATGTTTTTACTCCCAGAAACCACCTGTTGTACTCTATAATGTTTTCTCATTAAAAATAAAATATAAACCTTACTAACATGTTACTTGGATGCCTGATTGTCCTGCAGTGTTTGCTGTCTCTAGAGAGAGAGAGAGAGAGAGAGAGAAGGAAAGACCATGTTATTTTAAATGGCAATGAAAAGCGCTAGCCTATATAAATAGCTTTGACTTGATTTTTATATGTTTTGCTTATCACATTGTGACAGTGTCATTCATATAGCTTACATGTTAAACAATGTATCATGCAAATTGCTAAAAGTTAAAATCAAAGACAGCGTAAAAGAAGAATTAAAAAGTAACCTACCAAAATTTAAAAAGTAAGTAACTGAAGAGGAATTAAATAGCCCTATGCACATATAAGCATGTCTGACTAAAATTATCTCTAAATAAGATTTAAAACTGAATAAATCCAAAACATTTATTTTAAGGTCCTTATGGAAACCCTGCAGCTTAAATAAACGATGCTGGAGATTTTAGTTACATCAGATAAAAAATACAACAGTTAAAACAACATAGCATAATGCAAAATAAACATTGCTGTAAAACAGTCATGTTAAACTGATACTTTTGTGATATGGTTTAAAAAAAAACATAGCATAATGAACATAAACAATGTTGTACATTGTTAAAATCATACTTTATGATAAATTAATATAGTAGATACATGTTAATATCTGTATCACATCGATATCATAATACAATGCTCCATACTTTTAAACCCATACTTTGATAAATTAATATAGTAGATACATTTTAATATCTGTATCACCAGTTACAGCAGATAAAAATACTAATAGCATAATGTGGATAAAACAAATACCTAGTCTGGGCTATTTAAATCACTAATGAATTATACCGTCTTTTCCTTATGTATAAACAATTTTTCAAATTAAACATCATTGCATAATACAGATAAACAGCACCGTAGCATAAATGAATTATAGAGAAAGTACTCACTGTTTTGCATTTTTGATGAGGTGGTCATAGAAGAGAGGGTTTAAAAGTTTTTGGTCCATACATGGGGTATGGCACACGTCCATGTGTCTTGGCTATTTTATAGCCTTTTACAGTAAGAGCCTGTGGAAAACTATGGGAAAACGGCGGAGCTGTGTGTCCACTATATTCTTTCAGTACTCTATGAATGGAAGTGTTTAGGTTCAAGGCCAATTCACATTCCCAGGCAGAGCTTTTGATTACACGAGCGCCATATTTCACTGATAACTGTGACTCCTGAAAATAAGTCTTATGAATTAAAAGTAATTTATTACCGGTGGTACGAAAACAGCGATGATATCACTTATTTGTCATGCACACTGTCCATGCTGGCAGGCACTACCTGTCTGATTTTTTTTTTTTCTTCAATCCTGGTGAAAATGTTAGATGATTTTATTTTTATCTAAATCTAACATAATTGGCACAGTAAATTTGTTAAATATTTATTTTAAATGAACAGAATGATTTTCAACTTCAGTAATTTAGTAAGATTTTTTAATGAACGGCATGATTTTCAACTTCAGTAATTTAGTAAGATTTTAAATGAACAACATGCTTTTCATTTTAGTTAAATTAGTAAACTATTTAATTTATATATGATATATTTTAATTTATACACTTTTAAAGGAACACAATGCTTTTCAACTGTTGTGTAAGATATTTCTCAATGGGGTCAGGAACGTGTCACAAAAACAGATACCAGGCCAGCCACACGCTGGTGTGACAGAGAGAAAAGACTTCAGGGGGAAACACCAGCCCGTTCTCATCCTTTGGCGTCATATAGGTGACGCTATATGACAAAACGTCGAAATACTACGCACATGGCACCCTTTAGCGTGAATATAACACGCGAACCCAAGGCGTCATAAAGTTGACTGGCATCCTTTAGCGTGAATATGAGACGCAGACCCTACAACACACCTAAACCTACCCATCACTTCGCGTGTTATATTCTCGCTAAAGGGTGCGTAGTGTTTCGACGTTTTGTCAGGCGTCACTTATATGACGCCAAAGGATGAGAATGCGTTGGAAACACTTGTGGTTTTTTTTTCAACCATGGTGAAACAGTAAGATGATTTTATTTTTGTTTAATTTACATACTTTTAATTGAACAGCATGGTTTTTCAACTTGAGTCAGTGACAAATATATGTGAATGACTAAATGTAAATTTTATAACCATTTCATTTAAATGAACATAATGTTGTTCAACTTTAGTGTGAAATATATGATACATATTGTCCTCACCTGTATGTTTTTTCTTCAACTCTCTAATACATTTTTAACTGTTTGCAATTTTTTGTGGCTCCACTTTATTTAAACTTTTTGTGTGAGGTTTTACATAAGCTGTATGTGTTTTTTTCTTCAACTCTAATACATTTTTAACTGTGTGGAATATTTTTGTGGCTCCATTTTATTTAAACTGAAATGCTTGATGCAGTGAATAGTTGTACATTTATTTAAACTTTTTGTGTGAGGTTTTACATAAGGTGTATGTTTTTTCTTCAACTATGTAATACATTATTAACTTTTTGGAATATTTTTTGTGACTCCATTTTATTTTACATTATTACATTTATTTAGTACATTTAGTGTTTTTTGTGTGAGGTTTTATTTTATTACATAAACTGTATGTTTCATATTATTCAACTCTAATACATTTTTAATGTCTCCGTTTTTTAATCGGAAATGCTTCACTGAATACATTTATTTTTTACGTTTGTGTCAGATAAACTATACCAGTTTTTTCTTATCACTTTCACACACACCTGCTATGATAAGCTTAGGCATAGCGCGGGGATGCGCTAAAAAATAACAATCCATCGCTTTGTAACTGTAACAACAAAGTCCAATACATCTCAAACAGACTTCAAACGATTAAACAAACTGTCAGGATCCATCATTTTGACAGAAGCTGTAACCGCAAGGGGCGGAACTAGATCAAACAAACTTCAAACAATCCATCGCTTTGTAACTGTAACAACAAAGTCCAATACATCTCAAACAAACTTCAAACGATTAAACAAACTGTCAGCATCCATCATTTTGACAGAAGCTGTAACCGCAAGGGGCGGAACTAGATCAAACAAACTTCAAACAATTCATCATTTTGACAGAAAGTTTAACAGGAAGGGGACGGAACTATATCAAACAAACTTCAAACAATTCATCATTTTGACAGAAAGTTTAACCGCAAGGGGCGAAACTAGATCAAAGGTAACCATCCATCATTTTGACAGAAAGTTTAACCGGAAGGGGCGGAACTAGGTCAAAGTTAACAGGAAGGGGCGGAACTGGGTCAAAGGTAACAGGAAGAGGTGGGACCGGAAGGGGTGGGACAAGAAGGGGCGGGACAAGAAGGGGAGGAACCGGAAGGGGCGGGACAGGAAGGGGAGGAACCGGAAGGGGAGGGACAAGGGGCGGGACAGGAAGGGGAGGAGCCGGAAGGGGCGGGGGAGATCAAAGGATAGCCACGCCCACCTGTCAATCAATCAAATTGACAGGTGTATCCTATTACTACTGATGATGATGATGATGATGATGATGATGATGATGATGATGAAGATGATTACTTCAATGTATCTTCTTTTTTTTTTTTTTTTTTTGCTACATTTAGACTGGAATGACCTTTCAGCCATATTCATATAGAAACTGCATTAAGACAATACATTGCATTTTGCATTGCATTTGGTGGAACGGTGAATGTGTGGATGTGTACAAGCTGTAATGTAAATCTGGAAGTGACTTGAAATTGGAAAAAGGGCTTGATTGACAAAATAAAAAAACGACAAACCATTTTGTTATTTCCTTCTTTTCCACTATCTTCATACAAGAAAGAATTTACCTTGTAATAGCTTTCCATCTCCTCTCACTTAATTGCCATAGTTAAATTCCATAACATGCCAATTACATGTGATACCAATTTCACATGTTCGCACATATACAGTTCTTGCATAATTTCTTTTTTTAGTTAGTTCTAGTTATTACCTCGATAATAGAAAATATGAGCTAGGCATCATGACAGTTGCCAAAGTGAGGTATAATGACCAGATCCTGCCATGAGCTATATAGGAGTCATGTATGCACATATGTTGATAAAAAGAAGCAATACAGGAGACCTATATGCCTGTATATGCACATATATGCACCTCAGTTTTGCCTATATGTGCAATATATATGCATATATGCAGCATATATATTATCATATATGTGCATATATGCTGTATATATGAAGCATATATGTGCATATAAACTGCATATAGGTTTCATATGCGCATATATCCTCATATAGGTTCTTTCCATGTGGATGAGAGAAGCAAAGTGTATGCGCGTTGTGCACACGCTACATTATGGCCAAGCATGCGCCCTTAAAATAGCATCTGAATAACGTGCCACTGACTTTAGACTAGGTTTTTCCTGATCTGTGGCGGAATTGTTTTCTGAAACTGCTAAATAGCACCAGGGAATGTATGCACTGGAACATGCCTCCTCTTTTCGCTAAACTGCCCCCGGGAGCGCAAGTTCATTCCCTAATTTACCGACATGCGTCTGTGGAGGGAAAAGTCCGCTGTGCATCGGATGCAAAATAGGAATGATACATGTGTCGGTGTACAGTCAATTGTGCTGGGTGCAAGATAGGGCCCTATGTGTGTTACCAATGTGCCTCATGTTAACCCTCCTGTTTGCATTTTTTATGTTTGTGATAATTTAAGGCCATTGGTTTTTCAATGAGTTAATTTGTTATGTCTGAAGACAAAATCTGGTTAACAAATCTTTAAGGGATTATCTGGAAATATTAATGATTAGTGATTGCAGAGATTACAAAATCATAAACATTGTGGACACCACTTTGTATCTAGCTGAAGGATAACAAATGTCTCTTGATTTTTTAGTCTTTTCCGAGTTCAAGTGAGGCTTCTGAGTTCAAGTGATTTTGCTGTCAGCTTCTGAAAAGAAATTTGAATAGCTTTGTGTGTTTGCAGCTTTATTATGTAGCTGAACAGTTCAAAAACGCCAGTGACAATGGTCAACCTATTTTGATGAAGTAGCTCATACTGTATGCTTTTTGTAATTTATAATTTTATATAAAGATCTTTAATTACCTCATAAACCAAATGTGATTTCTCTGGTTGACATGCTCTCAAACTGGCTGTTAATCTGTCAGAGGGTTGGATGTGCATTCCCAGAATCATCAGAAATGCAAGAGACATGCTGAGAGGCTGCTCCATGTCTGTCAGTCATGAGAATTTCATCCCAGCTGGGAGAACTCTGGATGTGGAGATGTCAGCTTTTGAACATAACCTTGATTTGCACTGATAATGGGGCCTCTCTGGCTGTGAGTATGAATATTCACCAACTCTTTTGTTTCTTCCTGCGATGAGGAGGCTTAACATTCAGCTAGCCTTTCAACAATACAATTAGCAACTGCATCTTTAACTGTGACAGCAATTCTTGGGAATATTATTCATGTGCAATTTAATAGTAAAAAAAAAAAGAAAAAAGTATGCTTCTTTCAGGATGATATTAAACTATACTGTTCAAAAGTTTAGGGTTGGTTTAACTTTAATGTGTTTTTTTTTTTCCCACCATGGCTGCATTTAATTAATTACAAATACAGTTATAACATGGTTTTGGTTCAGTTTGTGGGTTTGGTATGAATTTAGTTCAGTTTCCTATGTTTCAGTTAGTTTCCTTGGTTGTTTATTGTCTGATCATATGTTGCACCTGATCCAGGTCCTGGTCCAGGTCTGTTATCAGTCATTAATAAATGTTTATATACTGCCACTTTTCCATTCTGCCTTACATGCTGTGGTAACACCATATATTTAAAAACCCTAATCTTGATCCTTTTTTCTCTTTCCAGTTTTTGGCCTTGAAGACAAAAATTTCATCTTTGAATATAATTTCATTATTTGATATTATGTATCTGTATTATTATTCTATAGTATTCATAATCAGTTGTATTATCTTATGAAGTTTAAAATGCATGAGTTAGACTATAGATTGCATGGACACATGTGTTTAAGGAACATATTTTAGACACAGAGGATTATGTATTCTGCTTAAAGGTATGAGTTTGTTTGTTTGTTTTATTTGGATCCCTATTAGCTTCAGAATAAGCTAAAGCAATACAGCATGTTGAGATTGACCTTCTCAGTCATAGTTACAATTTCATCAAATATACAGAAATTAAATTGTGAGGACTTACTTATGGTCTTCCCATTGCCTTCAGAAGATCCAGATGATTCAACTTCCTGTTAAAAATGTGTCTTGTGGAATATTCCAAGTTTTTCAGAGGGGGGGATGTGTTAGGGTAACCGGACTGAGTGAAAACCCGGGGACTAAAATTTGGATTTTATCTAAAATATTAAATAAAATATTTTTTTCTCATGAAAAAAAACAAACATTTTAAAGCATAGATTGGATATAAAGTCACACAACAATGCAAAAAAATTAAGATTTCTGAAGGATTTTAATCATTATATTTCATAGTAAAGTTTAGAGATGGAGAGCGGGGACATGCAGAAAATGTTTTTTTTTGTGTTCTATGTAGTTTTTATTAATGTTTTTAATTAAACATTTTAAATTTGTAGTTGTAGTAATGAGCAGGACATTTTGATTAATAATAAAATGTATTTTAGAGTTAATTTTCATCCATTTTTAATACATATAATGTCCTGGGGACAGAAATGTCACCCTTTCGGTGGAATGGCTCATATATATATATATATATATATATATATATATATATATATATATATATATATATATATTCACATTTTAGCACTGCGCGGTTTTTATTCCCATTGTACGCACAAAACCCAGTGGCCAGGGCGTGTATTCTATTTAGCCTATTGTCTTATTTGTCACCGTGGTTTTGCTTTAAAATAAATCACACTTTCAGATTTATCCGATGTTTTACTGAAATACAGTGAATTATTACATCATTTATGTAAAATAAGTTGTTTATTCACAGATCCAAATGGAAAAAAGTAGAAGCATAAATTATATAAAATTACGGAGCCCTGCATGACATGCGGAAAAATATTGTCTCAGCCTATAAAATATCTCTCCTTATGACATTTCATGCAGTCATGCTCATTGCCCACTAAAAGCGGCACTGATTTATCGGGTAAATTAATCTAATATTATAGCTAGGCTGCCTAACTCTCAATTAGTGTATCATTTATCAGCAATATATTTTGTGATATCGTCGTCTAGCTATAATAAAACTGCTCAATATTAAAGCTTACAAAATTACTCATTGTAAAGCTGCTTTGAAACTATGTGAATTGAGGGCTATACGCATCTATTTTGACCTATTTTTTACAGTCTATGATTTTGACAGTAACGTCATCTTACTAAGTTGATTCGTAAGTGCATCAAAACATTATCCAATTGATCGTTACTGAAACATGGTTGTCACTTAATATTTTTGTTGTAGGCTACGGTCAAACAGCGTCGTTGACAGTAGATCATTCATAAACTCGTACCAGACTCACACATAAAGGAATGCACATGCTCAACACGTCTACCCCAATAAGATTGCTGTATTATAAACCATAAAATCGGTTGTGTATTTTGCATTCTACTAATTCAGCTATAAACAATCAATATTTGACTAAAACTTGTCTATTAATACCTGTTAGCCTGAACTTTAACTTTGAAATGTTTTAACTGATGCCCCGCCTCTTACTTCTCAAACCTATTACTTTATGCCGTTCTATGGTATCGTGCTGGGAAAACAGAAAATAGCATTGTGCTTTGCGAATTACCCATCGCTTGTTGGTCATTGGCGTGTAGCACTGCTTGCTTTGCTGATTGCTAGACGTGATTGGCAAACGGTTTGCCAGTATATACCCTGACCCTTATACATACTGTACGAGTTTCAACTTGGCTAATACAGTCACTGTATTACGAATAAAAATTAGCATGGTATTACCATGTCAAACCATTACTGTACCATAGTACAACCACAATACTTTTCTTTTGTAAGGGAGGTGCAAAATAATCCTGGGACATAGATGAGAAACTGTCTTCTTATTAATAATGTCTTGGCATTTCATACATCTCAACACTTTAGACTCTGCTGCTACTTACTCTTTGACAGCGGAGAAAGACAGAACTGATCTAATTAACAGATTAACCAAACACATGCTGCGTCCCAATTCGCATACTATCCGTCCTAAATAGTATTCGAAAATAGAATTAGTAGCCTACATCCCAAATCATAGTATGTTGAAATGAGTGTTCCAAAGATACCCGGTTGGTCTACTATTTCCGGTCAGAATCCGAAGTGCAGATATATGCGCACTCTAATGATGCGTTCACGTGCTATGGTAATTATGATAAATACCAAAACCCGACGTGGAAAATGCACATGAACACCTCTACATGTGGTATTTTCCACTGGGCAACTCGTAGAATATTTTGATGCACGAGTTGCCGAGATGAGATAACCTTTGACCTTTTCAAAATGGTGGAGAGCAATGCGAGAGTCGTGAATGGTAAAAATATGTACTATTCATGATCTAGAAAATATACAGCATATTATTTACCGTTTGAGTTTTGATAAATCATTTTCTTGCTGTAGCAGATGGCTTAAGCAATCTAAAATAGTTTTAGCTAAATAACAGGTCTGGATCTCCATCTTTTTACCACATTACGACAACAAAAGCACTTGAACACAACACTCTAGTAAATACCAGTTCACAAGTGGAAAATATCATATTTTCCATAGCACGTGAACGCACCATAACGGCTAATACTGCCCACAACCCATCGCGCCTTGGATGAGGATTCGATTAGAACTATAAACACGAGTGAAAAGTGTTAACAAAAACTACAGACATGGAGGACGTGTGAGTCCGGCGTTTATGTAGAGAGGTTTAGATAAAGAGGTTTGAGTGATTAATTATTAGGGATGTCCCGATCCGATCACGCGATCGGAAATCGGGCCCGATCACGTGGTTTCAGACTCGATCGGAATCGGACGTTACCTCCCGATCAGGACTCGGATATATGTAAATTAGGGGTGTAACGGTACATGTATTCGTAATTATTCCGGTTCGGTACGCATACAAACCGAACGATTCCTATGATAATTTTTCCTGCAGACAAAATCCGCGCTGGCGCGATCACCACAACGTTGCGCAACATCAAATGGCAAACGTAATGAAAGCGGAACGAAACTGCGCTACTCATTGTATATTGTGCTTAACGGACCATTTATCAGTTCGGACCAGCAACATCTGTGCAGCGCGAGATCAAGCGACACTGTGCTAAGAGATCCAGTGAAGAAAACATTTGAATTCGCCACAGATCAAACAGCGCTGACGTGGAAACCAGTAGAAACATTGTGCCGTGAATGAACATGGATTTAATGTTGCACTTCAAAACTCAAATATTATATAAATATATATTTAAATGTTTCTTTTAATGTGATTACCAAAACATTATTTGTTCATCCTTCAAAGATTATTACCCCCATTTATAAACCTGAAAGTTTCAAGATGTAGGAAAACTCAAACTTATTGAAAAATAGTTTTTCTTTCAATAAATAGGAAATTTCTCTGGCATTTCTTTCTTTTTGCTGTATCGTATCGAACCGAACCGCAAATTTTGTGAACCATTACACCCCTAATGTATGTGTGTGTGTGTATATATATATATATATATATATATATATATATATATACACACATTCTCATAATTTTTTTATACACTTTTAAAACATTTTTATTTTTTGTTTACATGCCTGCCGGGTATTTTAAGTTGAGGTGCTATTTGTTTTTATATTAGACTTTTTCTATATTTTCTGTTGCACTAAAGTCCAAAAGTGAAGATTTTATATTTATTACTTGATTGTTCAAGCTACCTCACAGAAGTGCTCTGTTTGTTAACAGAGTTGTTGAATGTTAAAATAAGGTTAATTAAATAAAAAATCTGTTTTTTCTCTCTTCTTTATTCTTTTTAACTCGGACTCAGACTCGAGGGCAAAAAAACCTGATCGGGACATCCCTATTAATTATCAGTATCTAACCTGACGAAAATGTATTTATTCAATGTTGGCTACATTATATTGCATCTGCTACAGCATTGTGAACTTTTGTAAAGATACGTTTAGCCATTAACTTTTAAATGCATCACTATATTCAAATTGCAAACACATGAGGAGAGTCTTCGCACGAAAGACCCACGACTGGCAGGTGAGCGTGCAAGTACATTTCTCTCAGAAACGGTAAAAAATTTAATTAGATTGAATGGAGTATTTTAACTGTGACAAGATGATTGACAGGGCAGTTTACGGTGATAGGATGCACGCGACAGAGCTGTTCATTAAAGATGATGAAGTAGTATGTCCCAAAGCTTGCCTACTCTTTTGATACACACTCAAAAGTATGTACTCTTTCTTCACAAAAAGGATACATACTTTTAGGGCGTAGTATAAGCAGGCGAATTGGGACGCAGCCACAAACAAGAACAGAAATCAAAACAAACTGACAATGTAACACAGGGTCCTCACTCAGCTCCATAAATCTATCCATCATTGCCCCTCCATATTTCTTTAAGATTCAGCATGAAAAAACGACATGGAAAATAGCTTATCCTTTTGAAATCTATGTTAGCTTTTCCTATTGGGAAAAGGTGGGATCAGTAGTTTTTGAAAAACACTTTTGGCCAATGTTGATATTTGAAATCACCAAAACAAACACGCCCCTACCCCAAAATGATCTCACCCCTAATTTGATAGCTCCACCCATAGACTGTAAAAAAATATGGACGTAGTATACGTGACGTCACCCGTAGGTTTCTGAAGAGCGTTTTTGAAGCCTAAAGTGGGCGGGGCTGGCCGTCGCCATCTTGGCAGTGCGTCACCTCTCGTCACTACCGGATAAATTAAAATGGGCAAAGAGGCGGGACGTGGGTGGAGCTGAGGTACTAATGATATGCTACTGCCCTCACACTGAAGTGACAGCCGATTGAAAAAGTATAGTCAATGAAAAAGTCAATGGTTAAAGTTCATGTTTTTGCCCTACGAAATATTATAATAGTTAAGACGTAACTAAAAGTGAGACTATTTACTTTACTTTTTTTATAAACTTTATTAATCCCGCAAGGTTAAAGGGTTTGTTCACCCAAAAATGAAAATTAAGTCATTAATTACTCACCCCCATGCTGTACCAACCCCGTAAGATCTTCGTTCGTCTTCGGAACACAAATAAAGATATTTTTGATTAAATGTGACAGCTGGATCACTCCTCCATAGGCTGCCTAAGGGATTGAAACCTGACGGCCCAGAAAGTCAATGAAGAAAATGTTTAAATATTCCATGTCACAACAGTGGCTCAACTATAAGTTTATCAAGCGACGAGAATTTTTGTGCGGAAATAAAACAAAAATAACGACTTTATTCGACTATTCCTTTTCTTCCTTGTAGGCCTGAAACGAGACTTCAAGAGATTTCCATGACGCATGCACGAGAATTGCGATCTCCTTCAACTACTTCAGTTAAGTTCTCGCGCGTGCGCATCGTGTCGTGGAAATCTCTTGAAGTCTCGTTTCAGGCCTACAAGGAAGAAAAGGAATAGTCGAATAAAGTCGTGTTTTTTCGCACAAAAAGTATTCTCGTCGCTTGATAAACTTATAGTTGAGCCACTGTTGTGACATGGAATATTTAAACATTTTCTTCATTGACTTTCTGGGCCGTCAGGTTTCAATCCCTTAGGCAGCCTATGGAGGAGTGATCCAGCTGTCACATTTAATCAAAAATATCTTCATTTGTGTTCCGAAGACGAACGAAGGTCTTACGGGGTTGGTACAGCATGGGGGTGAGTAATTAATGACTTAATTTTCATTTTTGGGTGAACTAACCCTTTAAGAGCATGTATACAATAGTACATAACACAGATCACACACATTTCTCACAACATACAAGCAGTCAACTATGTGTATCGTGATGCATTATTATTCTGCTTGTTAAAAATGTATTAGTAACTTACAATATTGCTCTAAGTTTGTGCATGTGAGTGACAGTGATTCAAGCACATATGTCAGTTGGCATCTCACGTCAAGTTCATAAAGAGCTTTAATTCTCTGATTTTGGCCGCCTCTCAGTTTCTCAGATGGGTCAAACCAAAGATATTACCTCAGAAGTTCAAGTAAATGAACTAGAAATCCGCGCTCATTCAAGGGTGTGCATCTATTGCATGGATGGAGAGAACACACTGAGATCATCAGAAATCCATTAGTCCATGTGAGGGAAACAGCTGGAAACACAGCGCTGGTTGTTCTCTCCATACTCAACACGACGGAATCCAAGGGCGTGCACGGGCGAAGGTATAATACATGTATTAAATTGTATGAAATAATCCCGTAAAAAGCAGAAACACAGCTGAGGGTGACGCTAACAGACAGCAGACAAACTACTAGCAGTGAAAGCAGCTGCAATCCACCTGTCACTCAAGTGGCCACGCCCTTAATTATGCAGAACTTTAAGGCTTAAATATAATTTAAACAGATGAGTTGTAAAAAAAATTCACCCCCCTCACAGTCGTCATGAAGGGCAAAATTAGCAAATAGACCAAAAAGAACTATTTGCCACCAGGCTGTAAACATGTTTTTTTCTGCTGTGAAGTTAGACATTTTAACATGGGGTAGATACAGATTTGACTCGCTTTTGCAGTCAGCCTCAAGCGGCCACTCGATGAATTGCAGTTCAATTCACTTCCGTGTTGCCTTCAAGAGAGAGACGGGGAGGTTGCCCCTTGGCTCCACCTCACACTTACGTACGCGACGGTAACCCAGGCAACGACTATGGCGGAAACTGCTGTACCTGCCGCCCAAAGGGTAAGTGAAAGCAATGTAATACTATGGTAATCCATGTTGAATGTGTTTTAGTAGTAATGTGTGTTTTAACGTGTCAATGGTTCAGCTCCGTTTCACGTGGAAGACGAGGCTCAACACTCACAAAGTTATCATGATCAACTCAATAGCACGAGCACGACAGTCATAACGAATATATTACAACTATAACAAGATTAGGGGGTTATATCGGTCACTAAATGAACCGAAGGAAACAAACATTAGTAGTATATTATCTTACTTTTCAGACACACTTTGGGAACTGACGCTTGAAACAGACAGTGGAGGAGGTTTAAACGCGCCAGGCTTATATGTGTCTTTTTCATAGCTGAATCGTCGAACGAATAATATCGCAAATGAAAAAACATGCAAAGATGACATGAGCATAATCAAGCAATGGCCAGCAAATATTTGTCCTGTGAAACAAATCTAAACAATGTTACTCACCTATCAAGAAGAAGTAAATCAAACTCGGCGTCCAATGTTAGGCCTTTAAGCTCCTCGAGTTCTCTCCAGCACTGGTAAGCTTCTCCGATATTAACACGAGTTCTACCTCTTGCCTGATCGTAAGCCTTCTTTTTAATTTTAAGTTCCCCAGACATTTTCCTCTTTTGTTTTTTATATGCCATCTCTCTTTCTGTAGTCGTTCGGCTAATGTCTGTGCTGTGTGCACTGAGCTCTCTCTCCTCCTCATCATTAGTAGACAAGCCCCTTACTGCTGATTGGTTACAAGTTTGTTTTGGTACTCAGACCGACACAGTTTTCAAAAGTGTTTTTCAAAAACTACTTAAGACATCGGTTTATCTGAATATCAGATATTTGTGTTGGTTCCTTGACACCTTTATCTTGTTAACACAGGAATGTGTGTTCTTTTCAGATCAAATATATGAAATATTTTTCTAAATTGAATGGTTTCAGTGTCCAAGTAAACTTTTTAGATGAAAATGTGAAAAGATTACATAACAGCCAGTTAGTCTTAATAAAAAGCATCTTTCATTGTTTACATTTTCTGAAACCTGGGGGATAAGCAGAATGCCTGCTGTGGGTCTCCATATTTGTTTGAGTCAGTTTTCACATCTCAGACAGTATTAAAGGGTTAGTTCACCCAAAAATGAAAATTAAGTCATTAATTACTCACCCCCATGCTGTACCAACCCCGTAAGGCCTTCGTTCGTCTTCGGAACACAAATGAAGATATTTATGATTAAATCTGAGAGGTTGATCACTCCTCCATAGGCTTCTCCAAGGGAACGAAACTTGACGGCCCAGAAAGTCAATGAAGAAAATGTTTAAATATTCCATGTGACAACAGTGGCTCAACTATAAGTTTATCAAGCGACGAGAATACTTTTTGTGCGAAAAAACAAACAAAAATAACAAGTTTATTCGACTATTCCTTTTCTTCCTTGTAGGCCTGAAACGAGACTTCAAGAGATTTCCACGACGCATGCGCGAGAATTGCGATCTCCTTCAACTACTTCAGTTAAGTTCTCGCGCATGTGCGTCGTGGAAATCTCTTGAAGTCTCGTTTCAGGCCTACAAGGAAGAAAAGGAATAGTCGAATAAACTCGTTATTTTTGTTTGTTTTTTCGCACAAAAAGTATTCTCGTCGCTTGATAAACTTATAGTTGAGCCACTGTTGTGACATGGAATATTTAAACATTTTCTTCATTGACTTTCTGGGCCGTCAAGTTTCATTCCCTTAGGCAGCCTATGGAGGAGTGATCAACCTCTCAGATTTAATCATAAATATCTTCATTTGTGTTCCGAAGACGAACGAAGGCCTTACGGGGTTGGTACAGCATGGGGGTGAGTAATTAACCCTCTGGGGTCGGCAATCACGCCGGCGTGATTTGCTCGATTTTTTTCACATAGCAGCAACATAGACTTAAAATACTCCGTCATTTATGGTCATACAGAAAAAAGAAACATGAAAAAAGAATCTGTGAGATGTCTATTTTTGTATGTGTCCACTTACAATAAAAACAAACCATTGTGCTTTTGTAAAATAAAGAAAATAAACGGGGTATGCGTTCTGTCTCTCCGTCTCGGTGAACTTTTTTTTTTCTTGAGCACGTCTATAAACTGAAACAACTCAGCGAATACACGTCTCACATTTATGAGCCATGTATCTTTATAAACATGTAAGTGTGTACTTTAAAATTATCTGATTCAAAACAAAAACAGATATTCTCTGTTTAAGTAATTTGTATAAAACCAACAAGATTTCCAGTTTCTCAAACGCTTGCTCATTATTTTTAATTCGACCACACCCACGCGCGCAAAAGAGATTGATATGCAAATATCCATGCGAAGGAACGCGAACGCCCTCATTACCTCAAAAACAAAGCAGCAAACTTCATCAGTCCAATGCTTTTCGCCGAGGTTGGAAAACACGCTGTGATCTTACATTGGATTTAACTTACCTCAGAAGAAGAAGAAGATCGCGATTTGAAGACAAGAAAGATGTAAGGTAAGAAATGTATTATGAATAATATTAGTTAGTGTTATTGTTGAAATGCAGTTAAGCTGTTGTTAGACTAAAATGTATGAAATCGACAGAAACATGTTGAAATATGAACTATAGACAGGCAGGCATACCTTTCAATGTGAAATTTATATTCATGTACGACACATGGTTGTTCTTATGTTTGATAATAAAACACAGCATGATATAGTAGGCTAGTAGCCTAGTGTTTACTCTACTATGGTGAATATTATAATGTTTAGATCCGGGTTTACTGTTAAATACAGTGTTTGTGGATATCTGCTCAAACGCAATGTTAGATATGTATAATATGTTAACAATAATGTTTCATAGTTGCTCGATCCAGTAAATTTTCTCTGCGCGCGCTCTGAGTTTGAAAAGCAAAACGCACCAAACATTAGGTTTCATGGTTTACGTCAGAACGTCATAACGATTGTAAACATTTGAAGTAACATATCAATAAATGTTTCTCTAGTGTAGTGGTACCAGGCCGCCTGCTATAGGCTATTGTTATTATTTTATGCAGCCATACACGTTGGCTATATGCATTGCACAACACACCTGGTGTTCATTATATACGTGTGTGTGTGTATTTTATAAATTGTAAAATGATATTTTAACCAGAAAAATCTCAAATGTATTCCCAAAATTGTGCAGCCTTTCTCTTGATATCAGCATTCACAGTTGTTTTTTTGTTTGCTGTTGTTTTGTTTTTTTACAGGGACCACTGAGCCACTGAGTCCTGCTGACATTCACATGAGTCTCTGTAGTCTGTACATGAACATGGTAAATGGAACATGGGCAGGTATGTAGTATGTTTCAGGAATGTCACAAAGGTCTCTGTTGAACAGAGTGTGTGTGATCTAAAGATCAGTGTGTTCAATAATGTGCTTTTTTGTCATTTGTTGTGTATCTTTGGATTATGTTGTGTTGTAAATAAATCTAACAATCAAAAAGCCATTCTTTTTTAAGGCTCTCCTCATTCTTTGTGCAAGGCTCCTAATGATAGGGCCTGGTAGCACCTTAATAGGGCCATTATGGGAGGGGTCTTTGTGTTCCTCAGGTGTGAAAAGCATACATAATAATGAGAGATTCACAGTGGTTTACGCCTTCTCGCATAAAGCTTTCTTACCCAAAACACGTCATACACATTCTAAAAGACTTTATTGTCTTATCTGAATGAGTAGTCAGGATGATTTTCACATAGTTTTGAAGCAAATATTCTAGGCTACGTGATACAATTTTCAAAAGTCTTGTGAAGAAAGAATTAGTAAGGGTTTTATGATCTTATTTCAGTGATATTTGTTTTTTGTTTTTTCACAAACCACGCATAAACGTCATTATCTCAAAACTAAAAACTTTTACATACATGCTGCTGACATATTACTGTAGCAGAGTTTGTGCTGAATACAGTGTAATCAGACTTTAGCCATGAAAATGTCACAAGTATCAGAAATAAACACAAATGTCAGAGCATGTAAGAACACCTCCAGGACCCAGAAAACACATCAGACCCCAGAGGGTTAATGACTTAATTTTCATTTTTGGGTGAACTAACCCTTTAAGTGTGCTCACTTAAGGTGTGCTCTATAAGGCATGTACATATGAGGTGTATAAGCAATAGGTAAAATCAATTGGCTATGCAAATGTGGCATGGAAGGTAGGGGGGGTGAGGTAGACTGTGAGGAAATGGACTCTACATGGGTTTGTAAGGAGGGTTGGCCCAGTGACTCATAAGTGAATATCGGTCTAGGTCTTTTCTCTCTACGTGACCTCCTAACCTCACCTTGTGTCTCTTTGTCAGGCCAAGTCATGGTAGAGGGATAACTCAGTCGTTCCTCTTGTACTTGCTCCTCATGTCCATTTGTCTCCTCACCTCCAAGCTGAGATAGGTAAGTATCCTCAAGTTGCTCACTTGTCTGTGCTTCTTCCACTACTTCAACTTCCCTGTCCCCTGCATTCTGTTCATCCTCTTCGGGCTGCGGTAAGTAAGTATCATCCGATGGTTCGCCTGTCTGTGATTCTTTCCCCATTACTTCTAATTCTCTATCCTCTGACTGCTGTTCTTCTACTTCGGAAAGGTGTATCTCTCGCCCCTCGGGTAAGTATGTATCCATCGATACGGTTTCCCTTGTTGGTAATGTGCTTGAACAGTCTTTACGAATCATTGTCTATTTCTTTGAAGTCTGATCAGGTGCTTTTGCGGGGTATAACTTTGACACTGGACTTTGCTCTCTCCTTGAGATCACTGATCTGTTATGTCCAGCTTGATCATTTTCCATCCGTACTACAGGTGTTCTCAGCCAATAACCTCCTGTCCACTCATCCCCATCATCAGTGTCTGACATTCCATCCTTTTCATCCATTCCAGAGTTTACCCTCTGTTGAGGCTGCTTTTGCCTCTGATGGGGGATTACAACAGAATCAGCTGGCTGTGATGGGTTCTCAACAGGCAAGTCATTCACTAACAACAGCAAGTTTCTGTGTATGGTTCTGTTTCTTGTATTTGGGTCTCCCTCAGGATGAATGACATACAACGGATTGTCTGAGATTTGCTCCTTCACCACATAGATCCCAATTCTCCCAGTGTGAACGTAGCTTACCAGGTCCACCTCGTTCACCTATGTTTCGGAGCAATACTCGATCTCCTGGTTTGAGGACCACGCCCCTCGCCTTTTGATCATAGTAGGACTTGTTCTTTGCACTTGATGACAGGCTGGATTTGTTTGCGATCTTGTATGCTTCCGTCATCCTTTTTGACCATTTATCCGCATATCCTTTGTGCGTCACTGACTCAGTGTTTTCCATTAATCCAAACAAAAGATCCACGGGCAGACGGGGATGTTGTCCATATAGCAGGTAATGAGGTGAGTATCCTGTCGACTCGTGGGGTGTGCAGTTATATGCGTGTATCATTTGTGGTAAATGTTCTTTCCACCTCTCCTTTTCTCTGTCTGTCAGTGTCCGTAACATTTGCAGCAGTGTGCGGTTGAACCGCTCGGCAGGGTTACACTGTGGGTGGTATGGAGATGTTCGTGAGTGTCCGACCCCTGACAGCCGTCTAAGAGTGCGAAACAGATTGTTCTCGAACTCACGTCCTTGATCATGGTGGAGACGATTTGGAAAACCCAGACGAGGTATATAGTCATTGTATATCCGCTCTGCTGTAGTTTGTCCTGATTTGTTTTTGGTGGGGTAAGCCTGGGCAAATCTGGTAAAGTGGTCTATTACTACCAGAATGTACACATAGCCTCCTTGTCGGTACAGGACTCCATTCTCCAAATGTAGTCGACTCCACTCATGAAAGAGCTTGCGAGTGAGCCCACTCACTGACCTTCTGACCTCATCAGTCAGAACATTACTTTCCTCTTTCAGTCTCATTATTTCCCCTATTCCAGGGTCCTCTTGTTGGGCTTTTTCCAGCTCTTTGTGGCTTATTTTGGGCAAGAGTGAATGAGGCTGTGGTATCACCTCAGCAGAGGAGGTGTAACGTGCAGCAATCCATGCTACATCTTTCTTCTGGGCTGCTCTACCCCCTTCCCAAGTCGCATGCAGCACATCCTGAGACAGCTCCTCTGTGCATGTCGCCACATAGTTGTCAATATCGAGTGGGATGCGTGAGAGCGTGTCGGCGTCTATATTGCTTTTTCCAGGTCTGTATTTAATGTTGAAGTGGAACTCTGACAATTCTCCTACCCAGCGGTGTCCAACTGCATTGCGTTTCGCAGTGCTTATGACGTAAGTAAGCTGATTGTTATCAGTGTAGATGGTGAAATGTGGAGCATAGAAGAGATAGTCTCTAAATTTCTCACACACTGCCCACTTCAGAGCAAGGAACTCGAGTCTCCCGCTGTGGAGTCGGTAGTTCCTTTCAGCAGGTGTCAGAGTTCGTGATCCATATCCGATGACTCGCATTTTTCCACACTGTCGCTGATAGAGGATTGGGCCGAGCCCTTTCTCAGATGCATCCGTGTGTAGGACGCATGGCTCCTCAAAGTTGGGGTATGCAAGGACTGGCGGGTTGGTCAGCATACTGACAAGCCTTTCCAAGGTGCTTTGGTGATCAGCCTTCCATATGATGGTTGTTTTGGATTGAAGTTGTGGACCCTTGGACTTGCAGTGACGTGGAAGGGGTTGGGGCATGGAGGACTTAACTTGGAGCAGCTCATACAATGGCTTTGCTATTTTAGCAAAGTCCTGTATGCAGGAGCGGTAATAACTCAGGAAGTCGAGAACCCTTTGGAGGTCACCGACAGTTTGGGGAATTTTATTCTTTAAAGCCCTTACCTGCCTCAAGGTCTTTGGGGTCAATTCGAACACCCTCAGCCGATACCAATCGTCTAACATAGCGAACCTCCTTCTGGAACATTTCGCACTTCTCTGCTCGTAGCTTCACTCCATGATGCTGCAGCGCTCTAAGGACTTTGCGGATCACCTCCACATGGTCACTGAAGGATCTGGAGTAGCACAGTAAGTCATCCAGGTACGGGATGCAGTACTCATCTCTCAGAGAGCCTAATATCTTCTCCATGCTCCTTTGAAAAGCTGCCGGTGCATTCGAAAGTCCAAACGGGATCCTCACCCATTCGTAAAGCCCCCAGGGAGTGATGAAGGCAGTGAGATGGCGTGACCCTTCTGCCATAAACCCCTGGTGGTAAGCTTTACCTTGGTCCAGTATGCTGAACATCGAGTACCCACCTAGCGTGTCTATCAAATCCTGTATTTGCGGCAGTGGATGTCTGTCGGGTACGGTTTTTTGATTTAGGAGACGATAGTCTATACAGAGACGAAGAGTGCCGTCCTTCTTCCGTACACATACAACTGGTGCAGAATAGGCAGATTTAGATTTCACTATCCAACCCTTCACAAGAAGATCTTGAATGTACTCTTTCACTTCTTTAAACAATGGTTTGGGAATGGATGTGTATGCTCTTTGCACAGGGATATCGTTATTGAGATTGATCACCATCTCTAGGTTTGGGATTTGGCCGAGGTCGTTTCCGTCTCTTGCAAAGGCGTTTGACTCCTCACTAAGCATCTTTCTAGCAGCCTCTTGCTGTTCTTCCTCCAGATGGTTGAGGTTTACAGGTGGGTCCCACAGAGGTGGATCTGAGTTGCTGACCTGAGTGGTGGTGACCTGACTGGCAGTCGCTGCAGGCTGGGATTTGTCCAGGATATCTGCCTCCACAACATTTTCAACACGCTGCAGGATCCCTAGAGCTGTTTTACGTGGTATTGTGATGTCATGATTGGTGTTGTTACCAATTGGAACGGTGACATAGGGCTTTGTTGGGTTCTGGATTTCAAACAAACCTGGCCCTGCATCCCACTGTCCAGTTGGAAATATTGAATATATGACACGGTTATAAGAGACGCGGGACAGCAGTTGCTCTTTTTCCATTCAACCGGAATATGTCTTTATTAACAACATTTCAACCTTATATCTGCAATCAAGAATTATTACTGTTATTTTTGGTTGCTCTGTATTGAAACACAGGTAATATCCACAATTGGATAACACGAAATTCAAATTCGTCAAAACGTACATTTCCACATAAATGTATCTTCACATATTTCCTCAACATTCACAGTTTTATCTTAAACACACATTTTCTCTCTAAACCATGTTCTCTGTTATCTCTCATTAAACGAGTATTTCTGTATTCATTATACATTTTGTAAGTGTTCACTTAATATAACAGAAAAAAATCCCATTTGCAGTTAAGTTAAATTATATTTACATTAAACGAGAACAAACTTCAATAGTAAACATATTTGCCTTATAACTTTTACACTTGATTCCTATGAACCGAAACTTTTTTACAGTCTAATATTACCATGTGCATTTAATGCTACCACATGCGTTTTACCCAAAGCTACATCTGTAAACTGCTTTTACTCTGTACATTAGCTTTATTTATTACTCGTAATGCATAGGCTTACACACACAGTTACTTTACACATACACAGTAATAACTCAGAAATATCCCCGAGCCATTATGAATATATAAAAGAAAACATTAGTGCGAGCATCGGCCACCATTTCCTCAACTTCACAACGTTATTATTATACTTTACCATTTACACACTTAATATACCTTTCGCTTATCAAACACACATCACTGAGAATTCATATTAGCTTATAACCCTTTGTAGTCATATAAAAGTTGTAAAACTAAACTGGAAATATTTAATATATGACACAGTTATAGACGCTTTCATCAGACGCGTTGCCATGGTGATGAGCTGGCCCAAAGTTAACTTCCGTTCTGTTTGTTTATTAGTGTTTACTGGATTATATGGCATTGACTACAAATGCAGTGAAAGTTAAGGTGATGAGCAGGTTGTTGAGCTGTGGGCTGCAACCTGACCTTGGGAGCAAACGCAATTTTTAAAAATAAAAACGTTAAGGTTTCCTAACAAAGAGGGAGACGGCGGTATTAAAATAGCTATGTTTATCTGAGTGATATCCAGTACAGTGTTTCCCATACATTTATAAGTGGCAGCCCACCACATTATCAGCGCTCACCGCCACATATTGATTTCCGTGTTTTTTACAATTTAAGATGGGGAAAAGTTGTAGCAGCTAGCTATTTGACTGCAGAGTTGCATGCAGCGCATATTCGCTTGCTCCCTCTCTCTCGCAAACACATTGACAGCGGACCAGTCTGTGTATTGAATGGTTAGTATCATAAGCAACGCTGCACAGATCCATCCAACATGCTGTCAATTTGGAGACCCACCTTGAAAAAAGGTTATTAGCAAGCATGTAAGAAGCCTAGCTAATAAGGAGAGCTATGTTAACCTTATAAAACCCCGCCGCCGCGCTCGCCAGTTTTTTAACACTGCGGTAAATCAGACACGTAGGTAGAAAAACATTCTTGTCTGTTGAACCAATTTTTGTTCAACGGGTCTGGTAGTGTCACATTTCAGTTTGGCCAAGTAACATTTCTTTTCTTTGACTGGCAAGAAATACCAGCTAATGCTAAGGTTATTTACTTGTTATGGATTGTCTGCGGAAGTCTGCCGGAAGTTAAGTTTGGGCCAGAGTAATGCACATGCGCAGTACCGTTTGTTTATGTTGTTACTGCTGAAAGCGTCTATAAGAGACGCGGGACAGTAGTTGCTCTTTTTCCATTCAACCGGAATATGAGCTCGTCTTCCTCCACGCCTCGCTAAGGGTCCCAGAGTGACGCGGCTGAAAGGTACTGCCCCCTTGTGTCCGTTCTGTGCAACAGCATGTCATAGCGCGCTTCTGTATATTGTCTCAATAGTATTTAACTTGTAATAAAAGTAAAGAAAACTAAAGATTATAATCTCAACAAAACCTATTTTTGTGAGTGTCACGTAAACAGATAGCCTACTGTGTGCATGTATCTTGAGATAATAAGGTTGTAGATTTTAGTTGCACACTAGAAGGCTATGCAGCCAAACATTATTTTTTTGTCTGGACTATTAATAGAGCTAGTTTTAATCTCTCTAATTCTCTGAAAATGTTGAGTCAGCAATGAAAAGATCGGACTAAGATAAGAGTGAAGAGAGACCACTATGTAGCTCATCATGTGGCAGAAGTCAAAGAAAAGAGAGAGAGAGAGACTTATGAACGTCACGATTCAAAGGCTGTATAATTTGTAATAATAGATGACACATCACATGCTTGTAGATAGTATTTATTATATTATTACTCATATCTTCATTTTATTTTGTATAATGTAGTATGACTCTTCCAAGATTAGTATTATATACCAAAAGAAAAAAAAAGCACAGTCTGTCGATATTCCGATACTTGATAAATTTTAGATACAGAATCTATAACACTTAGAAAAATATAGTTTATCACAGAACATCCATGTTAGGTGGCTAAAATTGAAATATGTGATCCCTCTGCTTAGGTCCTGTAAGCCTATATTTTAGTATTTCTCTCTCTCTCTGTGTGTGTGTGTGTGTGTGTGTGTGTGTGTGTGATTTGGGGAAATATATAAATACTATGCTGAGTACAAGCCCAGAAAAAAGGTTTTTGTCTGCTGTCAGTTTTTAGTACATAGTGCATTTTTCTAATATTATACAGCTGGGCCATTGTTTGTGTGCATTTGTGGATGTGTGTGATTCAAAGGAAACCTGGCACAGCCCGTCGCACAGTGACAGGCTCACGGCCAGCAGGTGGAATTGGCTAGAAAATGGAAAAATATGTCGTTGTAATACAGAACGAGAGAAAAAGAGAGAGATTTTAAGAGTGAAGACAAAGAGGAGGAAGACGAGAAATGTGATGGAAAAGCTGGTAAAGAGAAGGAGGTCGTCTTAGAAAGAAAGAAACTACTGTTTTACTGGAGATGGAGTCAGGTATGGATATGTGTATTATTGCACCACTATTTGGAATGGTGTGTGTTTGTGACTTTTGTGTCTGAGAGTGCATTGGAATGTATTTGTATCTATCAGCAATAAATACTTAATAATGGCATTTGTGTTTTGTGTTGAAAAGCTGGAGTTAATTTAGTAATTGAGATCTCGGGGGCCTGAGACAGCGTGCAGATCTGAGAATATTGGGTCACCTCTTGGCTATAACATTTTTTAAAGGGGTCATATAATGGTACATGCACTTTTTCAAGTTGATTGTACTGAAATGTGTGTTGGCAGTGCCTGTACACAGCCATCATAATGATAAAAATCTATCCAGTGTTTTGTTTTAATCTCCTTATATGTTTTTCCCAGTCTCAAATCGAGCCGTTCGACCGTGTGATGTCACACGGTCGCACGCCCCTCCCACGATTGTTGATTGACAACAGTGTTTCAACACAGACCCGCCCTGAGCGAGCTGTCATCATCATAGTCCGTCATTGTTGATACACTGGAGCAGAATGGCGTCTAAGCGATTGTGGTGTTCTGTTCTTGGGTGTAATAACGAACACAGCTGTCATTTTGATGTTCCTAAATCCGAACTGCTGAACGCAGTGGCTGAGTTTTGTTTTCGAAGGGAATATTCCCCACGAGCAACGTCAATGCTTTCATGTTTGCGTGATTCGCGAATCATTTCTCACCAGACTGCTTTATAAACGAGGGTCCGTATTTGGTAAGAAGCTGCTCCTGAAAAAAGAATCGGTACCAACTATTCATGTCCCTGCTGCACCTCCAGAAGAAGTGAGTGTAAAGTTTTAACCTTTATATTAATCTTTTCAAATAGCTTGCACGCTTCACGATGAATGCGGCTAAGGTTTACACTCAGGGTACATTACGGCATGTTTTCTATTTACGACGTTCTCAATATAATTCATAATCCCACGTTTATAATGAACAACGCGTTATGGTTATTGTGTTATTACAAACTGAGTACGTATACATCAGTAAACACATAGCGTTCGTACATCTCACTAAGTTACTCTAACGCTACCCTGCCAGTGCATACAAAGATAGATCAAAGTGACATTACGTTAACCAACCATTCAGAAACGTCCTGTTCGAGCCTTAAATTGTCGAACTTCTTCGGGCCGTCATCTTGTTCCGGGTCCGACTCCGGTTCAAACTGATACGGATGCACAGATGTGTGCTCAGAGACTCCCGCTGCCATTCTTTCTCCAAAATATACGCTCAACTGTTGTCAAGGCAACACTCCACGTGTGTTGTCAAGACGCCCCACAGAACAGTAAGGCGGAGTGAGCAAAGCTCATTATCATTTAAAGGCACATGTACTGAAACGGTGTGTTGAAAACAGAGCTGTTTTTGACCAGGTAAAATTAGTGTTTTCTTACAATACTAATGAGAATTTTAAATTAAAGTATATTACAAACTTTTCATTTAAACCCTAAAGAATCAAATGAACTTGTATGGAAATGGCATTATATGACCCCTTTAAATAATAGAGTACAACGGGGCTAAAGGCACACCTTTAAAAAAGTGCATTTCACTCCTCCTGTGTATGATTACAGAAAAAATATATATGTTTGTATTGAACATTGCTGGAGAAACAGATTTTGTGTGAAAATAAATCACCACACACAGGGTAAAAGGCTCACCAGCATGGGGCAAAAGGCACAAAGTATTGTTACAAATACTTCAGCTAAAATAATGTTTTTAATAATGTCTAAGTTAATACTTGTTTAGAACAATCGCTTTAGCAAAGTTTGTACAATTGTCTGTTTATTTTGATAAATAAAGAATTCATTTTTGTTCAATAAATATACCGTCATTATGTCATGGTTGTGTAGCAGTAGTAAGTACACGAAGAAGAAGATTAAAGTTCAAAACTGTGTTTAATAATATCCATAGGTAAATCCAAATCCAAGAGCAAAGCAGCCACCACAAGACCTGATTTAAAAAAAGACAAGGGTGCACTCAAGAACTTGTATACAACTGAAAACAATGAAGATTAAACACGCACACCTGAACTGAATGACAAAATCAAATCTGTAACTATGACAACAAACAAGGCATGGAGAAACGTCCAAACAAAAACAAAGTCCAAACTGAGGTGATTTGTGACAAATTAAAGTGTTAACATAAAAATATATTTTAAAAACTAAAGTTTATGAAAGCATTGAAGGAGATCCCCTAATAATTGAATATAGATTTATAGTAGTAACAATAAATTATATATTTTATTATATGGTTTCATCACATCATACATATTGTGAGTATCTCTAAGTTGGACACCCAACTTAATATATAATATTTGCCATCTGATTCTAACCATGTCATGTCAAAAAATGGAAAAGTCAGCCAGCTATTTATTAACATGTTAGTTATTGTGCCTTTAGCCCCAACAGCAGGGGCACCTTTTACCCCAGATTCCATACTTTTACTTATTTATTTATTTTTTTACTTTTTTTATATTCTTCAATTATAAAAAAACAAAAAAAAAACAAAAAAAAAAACCTGGTGCTTTAATTACCTTGAACAAAACTGAAAATCATTAAGAAGACCTTTGTTTCAAAATATATTCACTTTCAGCGATTCTCATTTGCTACTTAAATCTACAGCATTTTTTAAAACATCAAATATTAGATACATTTAGCACAGAATCAACTTTGCGCTGCTGCCCGCAATCGCTGGTTCCCGCAAAAGCGGATGTTTTGAAAAGTGCTATGTTCTCTTACGAGAGGTTCTCTCGTATTGCGTAAGTTTAGCTTACGCTACGGGTAAAGCATCTTTGCTCGAGATATTGAAGCCAAAATTATCCTTAACTTTGTATATATTGTCAACGCAGTGCAGCAACTGCAGACCTAGAGCAAGCTGTCTAGCGTGCTCATTGGCTGCCTTGTGGCCACTGCAGCAGCCTACCAGTGAGCCTGGCGTGACGTCACGCCCAATGGAGGCGCTTCGCGCCCTCTGCGCGTCACAGCCCGCACAAAGGGGTGTGGCTTAGCGTATAAATACAGGGCTCAAAGGCTGCTTCCCTGATTTTTCATCTCTTCAGCGAAGCTCTACACTTCCGCTGGATTCGAGAGAAGCCGCCGCCGTTGAAGCCAGCGACTGCCAGCAGAGGAAAGCGCCTGAGGAAGCCGGTCGACTTCTCGCCGCCTTCAGCCTTCCGTGCCAGCAACGCTATCCGGCGTCGATATCCTTTTCTGCTCTTGTCTGTTTCTGTTTCTGTGTCTGTGTGTGCTCGCCGCTGCGACACACGAGGAATAGCCTGGAATCTCTCCACTCCTCGAGGAATAGCGAGGAATAGCCTGGATCTCTCCACTCCTCCTCTGCTTCCATCCAGGAGTCCGGACGGACGCGTTCGGGTGTGGACGCCGAGCTGATGCGTCTCCTTGTTAAGGCCGTCGACCGCCTCGGCCTCGAGTGGTCACCGCCCAAGGAGCCCGCGCCTAACCGCCTGGACGGCTGTTTTCTTCAGCGCCACCATCAGCCACCGGCTTCAAGGCCTGCTCCTTTTCTGCCGGAGCTCCACACCGAACTCTCCAAATCGTGGAATGCACCATTCTCCGCGAGGCTCCACACCAGTGTCTCCGCGGCGCTCTCCCACGTGGAAGGCGCCGCCGAGAGGGGATATGTATCCATTCCCCAAGTGGAAGAAGCGGTAGCAGCGCACCTTTGCCTGCCCTCCTCTGGATGGCGCTCGAAGTCTGCGCTCCCCTCAAAAGCCTGCAGGACCACGTCAGCTCTCGTCGGCCGCGCTTTCTCCGCCGCCGGACAGGCTGCTTCCGCCCTGCACTCTATGGCCGTTCTGCAGATCCCGCAAGCCGACCTCCTCCGCGAATGGGACGAGAAGGGCTCGGATCCGGCTGCGATCGCTGATTTGAGGAGCGCGACGGACCTTTCCCTCCGCGCCACAAAGACTGCAGCCCAGGCCATCGGCCGATCCATGGCTGCGCTAATCGTCACAGAGCGGCATCTCTGGCTGACGCTCGCAGACATGAGGGAGTCTGAGCGTGCTACTTTCCTCAACGCACCGCTCTCCCCCACCGGTCTCTTCGGCCCAGCGGTCAACGGTATCGTGGATCGCTTCTCCGAAGTGCAGAAGACCTCGCAGGCCATGAATTTGTTTCTGCCACGACGCTCTAGCTCAGCCACGGGCCGCTCACGTGACAAGCCGCCTGCTAGAAGCTCCACTCAGCGTCCAGCCAAGCCTGCCGCTTCGCAGCATCGACAGGGCGGCCGCCCAAGATCACGCTCGGACAGCCGCCGAAGGCCGCCTCCCCCGCGGGAACCTCGGCCGATGATTGTGCTGAAACCGGAACAAGCGAAGCGCTCCTAACATCAGGAGAAAAGAGACGGTTGGGCTACTGCAGAAGATTATCTTGCAGCCAACGAGCCGGTTATAATCCCCTCTCGCCTGCACACAAACGCCGTTTTTACGGCGACCCAAAGAAATCCCATAAAGAGTGTATTTTCTGTTTATCCGGCTCACGCCGACGGTGTTTTAAGTGTAGAAAATGTGCCCACGTCCCAGTGCTCACCCCAACACACAAGCACTCAAAAACATGTGTCCCTCAGGCCCACAGAGCCCACTCTCATAAAGCTGGCAAGTGCCGCTCGAGTGTTAGATGTGAACATCGCGCCCGCGAACTCGCGCTCGCGTCCATCCCATGCCCGCTCTCTCATACGGCCATTTCAACCTCAAATAAGTCAGGTTATGAGTGTAAGTCTCGCGCATCACAGAATGTTTATGGCACGCTCCCCGTTCATAGTAACCGGGTCGCCTCAATTGAAACAGCCAGCTGTCGCTGTCAGCGAGCCGCCGCTTACAGACATTCATATGAGTCAGGCTGCGATTGTAAGTCACGTGCCTGCCCCAGCGCGCTCACGCTTGCCAATAAACGCCTCGCCTTTGGCGCCGCTCACTCGCTACAAAGCTCTCAGAAAACGTTCCCCGCTCAAAGTAGCCGGGACGTCACATATGAGACAGCGTGCCATCGCTGTCAGCGAGCCGGCGTGTTTAAGCACTCATACCGGTCAGACTGCGAATGTATGCCACGAGCTCGCTCTCGAGCGAACTATCAGTCGCTCCGTAGCCCGAAGGGGGTGACGATGGGAGTGATTTCCCACCGGAAAATCATCTCGACAGACACCTCCAACTCAGGTTGGGGCGGCCTTCTCAAGGGCAGACCGGTCTTTGCCCTGTGGTCAGACAGGGAGAAGTGCCTTCACATAAACAGTCTGGAGATGCTGGCGGTCGAGAACGAGCTGAAGCGCTTCCTCCCGTTCATACAGGACCAACACGTTCTAGTCCGCTCGGACAACATGTCGGTTGTGTCCTACGTGAACCGCCAGGGCGGTGTCAGATCCAAGAGCCTCTGCGATTTGACAGAACGCCTCCTCGTCTGGGCCCAGTGCTGCCTTTGTTCGCTGAGAGCGACGCACGTGCCAGGGGTCCTGAACGAAGGACCGAACAGATTGTCCAGGGACCATATCCCCCCCGGGGAGTGATATTTACACCCCCAAACAGTCCAGCTGTTATGGCGCCTGGCAGGGCGGAAGTCCACCTATTTGCGTCAAAAGACAACGCTCATTGCCCAGTGTTCTTTTCAAAGAACGAGGATGCGCTGGCCCAACTCTGGCCCAGCCGCCCGCTTTACGCCTTCCCTCCGATCTCTATGTTACCACAGGTAATCATGAGAATCAGGGACTCACACAGCCCGGTGCTCCTCATAGCCCTGCGATGGGAGAACCAAGCCTGGTTCCCGAAACTAACACGGCTGTCACACACAGCCCCGTGGCCGTTTCCGGTGAGGAGGAACCTCCTCTCTCAAGCCTGCGGCTCAATCTGGCATCCCCACCTAGAGCGCTGGTCTCTGCACGCGTGGTTGATCAACGGATACCCGTTATCCTGCCAGAAGGAGTTATGAACACGATCACACAATCCAGAGCCCCCTCTACGAGACGGCTTTATGCGCCCAAATGGTCTGTGTTCTCCAAATGGTGCACCGACAAAAATCTGGACCCCAGAACGGGTGAGGTTTCGCAGGTGCTCGGTTTCCTTCAAGAGCTGCTGGATACAGGGCAGGTCCCCATCCATGCTCAAAGTATACGTGGCGGCCATCGCAGCCTTCGCTGAGTCGAAGCAAGGCCGGTCACTAGGAAGGAATGAGCTGGTCATCCGCTTCTTGAGAGGAGCCAGAAGGATGAACCCTCCACGCCCACCTTCGGTTCCTATTTGGGATCTCTCTGTGGTCCTAGAGGCCCTAAAGGAGCATCCCTTCGAACCGTTAGATTCAACGAATTTAAAATACCTCTCGCTCAAAACCGTTTTTCTTTTGGCTCTGTCATCAGTTAAACGAGTGGGGGACTTACACGCGCTTTCTGTTAGCGCTGCGTGCCTCGAGTTTGGCCCGAATGACTCTAAAGTCATCCTCAAACCGAGACATGGCTATGTCCCGAAGGCGATTGGCACTCCCTTCAGAGCGCAGGTCATTTCTCTGTCGGCTCTGCCAGCATCCGACAGCGTGAGCGGCGACAGCCTCCTTTGCCCTGTCAGGGCACTAAGAGCTTACGTTACGCGCTCCGCCCCCTTCAGACGCTCCGAGCAGCTTTTCGTTTCGTCTGGCGGGCGCACCAAGGGTCTCGCCGCCTCGAAACAATCCCTGTCCTGGATAGTGGATGCGATTTCCGCTGCCTACGCGTAAAAAGGTCTGCAATGCCCTCTGGGCATCAGGGCTCATTTCACAAGAGGCATGGCCTCGTCATGGGCATGGTCCAGTGGAATTTCCATTCACAACATTTGTACAGCGGCGGGCTAGGCCTCCCCGTCCACATTTGTAAGATTCTATAATCTGGAAGTTCCCGCTTTGCAGGCCAGACTTCTATCAGTCTACTGGGTGTATGATCTGCCCACATCACTGGTGCGCAGGCTGCCTCTAACGTTAGCTCTCCTGGTTGAGCTGCACTATATGGGTTGATACAATGTACATGCAGCCCGGACCCCCCGCTCTGCATTCCCCATGAGTGTTATGTTTATACATGTGTCAGCCCGCTCTCTGGCCGCCTAAATTTCCCACTTTCAGTTCCCCGGGTGGGACTCATAGAGTGGATGTTGGGCGCGCACGGCGTTGAAAAAAGTGTTCCCGTAGCGTAAGCTAAACTTACGCAATACGAGAGAACCTCTCGTAAGAGAACGTACTCGGTTACCTAACGTAACCTCGGTTCTCTCTAGAGAGGGAACGAGTATTGCGTAACCGGCCGTGCTGAGAGCCACGAGCGATTTTCGCTTCAGATGATGAAAACCAGGGAAGCAGCCTTTGAGCCCCGTATTTATACGCTAAGCCACACCCCTTTGCGCGGGCTGTGACGCGTAGAGGGCGCGAAGCGCATCCATTGGGCGTGACGTCACGCCAGGCTCACTGGTAGGCTGCTGCAGTGGCCACAAGGCAGCCAATGAGCACGCTAGACAGCTTGCTCTAGGTCTGCAGTTGCTGCACTGCGTTGACAATATATACAAAATTAAGGATAATTTTGGCTTCAATATCTCGAGCAAAGATGAACTTTACCTGTAGCGTAAGCTAAACTTACGCAATACTCGTTCCCTCTCTAGAGAGAATCGAGGTTACGTTAGGTAACCGAGTACGGTTTATTCTATTCACTTTCATTGGGCTTTAGTATAGGTTTTGTGAGGTGCAATGCATTTCATGTGCATTTCAGGTGCAATGTTATAATGAATTGTATTGTATGCAATTGTTGAATACAATTGAATTCAATTTGTTTTATGATATATATTGAAACCCTATATATTTAGCCCTAAAAGACACACAAGCACATTACACAATACAGCAAAGACAACATCTTTGAGGTTGGCGTTATATATACTAAAAATAATATGTATAAAATTGGGTAAAAGAGAATGACACCATATGATGTAAACCATTTTAGATTTCAGCCTCACTGCTTTCCGATTCTATTTCATTTATGTTTTTCTTTATAATTCAGTCCTTTGGCTAGCCAAACTGATGGTTCATAACTAATGTTCATGTGCAGTGGGAACAAATGCTCCAGGCCTGCTCAGACTGCTGAGCTGGAGAGTTTGACCCACCCCACCTCAGTATAGGCCCCCGTGATATGCCAGTACAATGCTGCCATCAGTTTGGTCCAGGATGTCTGCACCTCTGGGGTAAAGCACTCTCCAAAATCCTCTGCAAGTATCTCCAGAATAACCCCACTTAAGATCTGTTGTGAAAAGAAATAAAGTAAAATGTTGAAAGAGAGCACAAATAGATCATTGGTTGGTTTAGTAAGGAATCTAGCTTTCCCCTGGTTTACAGTGCATATTGCTAGGTAAGGCTGCTTATTAATGTTTTCATTCATGACCCTGGAGGAAGTGATTTATCTTATGATATTATCTTTAAAAACAAACCCCTATACTAATGCATGTCAGATGAAAACTTTGCCACTTCAAGACCCTAATCCCTTGAAAAAACACGTGAATTAAATGCTTTGTCAAGATCTAAACTCCCCATCTCTTAGGGCAGAATGTAATCGTATCCAGAGAATGCTTTAGCCCACAACAACTACATTTATTATGATGTCGCATTTAATTTGCTTTATGAAAAGAAAATTCTACAAAGCCTGAAAAGAGTAATCGATTTAATGCACATTAAAAAAGAAAATGCATGTTTTGTTCCATGAAAGATCAATTACTGAAACCATAAGGTTTGTAACAGCTAGAGATAAAATGTCTCTCCTGGAGTGCCTTACTCAGTAGTGATGAATGAGGGGATAGTGATTCTTCTAACTCATGAGTCATCCCTTATTAAGATAAAATTCTCAAACTTGTTATCATCCCAGATATTTAAACATTTGGCTGCTGCAAACCTAACTCTTTGTGCCAGTGAGCAAAATTATTTTCTTAAATCTTATCTTTCTTACTTTGAAGTACATTGGCTCCACTTTGTATTTGAGGGCATGTGCTTTTCCCACTAGTCCCAGCACAGATGAAACCTTCTCTGGGTCATGAAGGTTCTCCACAACTGTGTTGATGGCATTCATGACACGACGGGCATGTTTCCTCAGCTGAGAGTTTGTCTCCATCTCTTCTGGATCTTCCATATCCTGGAACTGACTGAAGTACTGCTTTGCTGAGGGGAAGTTCACAAAGAATCTGAGAAACACAGAAACAAGAGCATCTAATATTGCAACCAGAGTTTAGTAGACTCCCAAGTGAACATTTCAAAAGAAGGTATGATTTCAATTATCCAGAAGTAACACAAACTGGCTTTTTTATCAAAAACTTTGATGAAAATATTGCTTTAAATATTGTGTCAATTACAGTATCTTTACATTTGCTGTATGTTTGCATTTTAATTATATGTAGAATATAACAAAATATTTGTTAACATTGTAGTAGAGATAACAGTATGTTTAAATTCATACTGGCCTCAGAAGCTAAGACATATTTTTATCAGTTTATTACAGTTAGACTCTGGAAATGTTCTAAGGCCCATGATAACCAAAGCCATCACTCTTTGTTTAACATTTTGCCCATGGGTACACTAAGCAGCTAAGAAGAAATAGAATATTTATGCTTTTGGAATCCAGAGAGCACAAGCTGCATACATTACATAGACACAAGCCAATAAATGCAAATTATGACAAATTATAGACAGAGAGAGAGAGAGAGAGAGAGAGAGAGAGAGAGAGAGAGAGAGAGAGAGAGAGAGAGAGAGAGAGAGATGAATGGCAGCGTGGTGTAAGACTGCAGTGCTGAAGTGGCTCTGATGAGAAGGATGTCATTAAGTCACAGCAGGGAAAATGAGAGGCAGGTGCACAGACAGAGTGAGTGAGAGAGTAAGAGTTCAAACACAACCAGTCAGTACAGTGCTTTAGCTCTGTTGGTTTAAGAGCCTCAGCATTGATAATGGACATATCATATCTAATATTCAAGAGTGCAAATGTCATAAATGACAACTGCTGCTCTGTTTCTGTTTTCAGTTCTGCAGTTGGCTTTAAAATTGTCAGCTTTGTGTGCCTGGCAAGATCCTGTTAAAAGATGACTGAAAACGTTTAGCTACATAAACCTCACAAAACAAGATATTTAGCTGTAACATGCAAAAATGTACAGAATGTTAATATTTGCAAAGAGTGCTATGGTCTGTTCAGAAAGCTTTAGCTATTATAATAGAGCTAATTTTGATGGTCCTCGAATCTGATTGGCTGAGAGGCCCCTCACAAGATATTTAAGATCTCTATATCAGCATGGCTGTTGGTGTGTTCATGTCGGAAAGATCATATTTACTAGTTAAATACACATCAACACCACAAAGTCGTAAATAAGTGGGAAGCTCGGGATTGTCCAGAGTTTATGAGTGTGGTGGGTGTGTCAGTAAGAAGAAATACCACAATACTTATATGTATTATATGTGTATATATGTATTTAGCAGTGACATGGTCAGGCTTTTTCATTTACAACAAAATGAGTTAATTACAGAAACAACATATATTAGTATTCACTATAAAAAAATAAATATATCAGACCTCTCCAACTCTCAAAACCTTTCTAGTAACTGTATTGGTCACATCTACATTTTTCAATTGGCCTAATTTAATTTCTGTGAATTTAATTTGATCAATTGTGGCAACAGTCTGTTTAAGTCCCCATGAAATCAAAATGTTAATTTTAGTATGAATATGTTAGCCTTACTGTTATCTATAACAGTTTGTAAAACAATGACAAAATTCGCATTTAAATCATTCAAAACTTAAACTCTCTCACTTCCACCAATATGGATCAATGATTTTGATGACATCACCCTGCACTTCAGCTTCTCATCTGATTTTCTGTCCAATCAAATGCTCTCTAGAATCGAAAGCATCCCGACCCCTACATTATGCAGTTAGCAGATAAAAAAATTCCAGCTAAAATTGGTCACTTGTTCACACATTTAATATTTTCGACATGGTGAATGGCACATAGTGCACTATATATGGGACAGGGAACGATTCAGACAGTGTAAATATACTCTCCATTGGGGTAAATTAAGTTTGGTTTCACATTAGTGTCACGCGAACCGCCGCAGTGTGCACACAGTCTGCTCCGGTCCATATGGGACAGGGAACGATTCAGACAGTGTAAATATACTCTCCATTGGGGTAAATTAGGTTTGGTTTCACATTAGTGTCACGCGAACCGCGGCAGTGTGCACACAGTCTGCTCCGGTCCAGAGACTTGACAGGACAGACCAGATCATATGCACAAGAAAATCTATCAGACCCATTTCGAATTCAGCAAAGCCATTTAAATTATTTAAAAGCGATTTGCTATTTTAAAGCGATATGGAGGAGATTATGAGGAGAAATTGCTAGACATTAAGAGGAAACTGCAGTTTTACCGAACTCAATGGCTCTGGCCCAGCTGTGATATAAATGAAACGCTATTGGCTATTTTTAAAAAGAGGTGGAGCTGTTCGATATGTCCGGCCCTGTCTTCCTGTTTCAGTGGAAATTACGTCAACACATTGAATAATGCTGTGCGTTTCAAGGCACTTCAGTGGGCCTTTAACATGGGCTCAATCAAAAATAATATATTGAGCCAATGGAAAATTTAGTTTACCAAACTGTGTTGTTTGTCCAATTAAATATTTTACATTTTAGTAGCAATTTTATTTCTCACTGTCCCAAGAGAAAAAGAAAAACATAAATACATATAAAAATACATAGCAAAATACAGGACACAGACAACAGGGTAGAGATTGTCACATCACTTTATAACAAATCAATTCCAACACAGGATATTTTGTGTAAATACCTTATTTAAAATAAGGAAAAACAATGAATACATTCAGAAAAGTATTCTGTATAACATGATGTCTTGATGTGGTGAAGAAAACTTTCAAAAGCAGCACTGCATAGGTTTTACAATCTGCAAATAAAAACTAATAACAAAGGACAAATTAATGACAAAGTTCCCTGCATCACATCTGGCAAGTGACAGAATAGAAGTTACTTAATTATATAATGAGAATGAGACTTGTGTCAGGTGATGTAGATTTTGCTTTATTGTTTATTTTGTGGTATGTAAATATATCCAGATTTTCAGGACTGCTTAAAGTTACTGACACGAGACATAAAAAAAAGATCAGATTAATAAAAATAATCACACGCTTGACATGTTTGGTACTAAAAGGCAGTAAGCCCCAAAAGTGGCAGACAGGAATACATAATCATGAAACCAACGAATGCATGAACTCGCGATGCCACAAAATGACTTTAAAACTTTATACCTGGTCCTAAACTTTGGAGTATAATTTCAGTGCTCAATACTTTCCATAACGTCTTGAAATTCGGGACGAAGAATATCAGTATTCTCTTAGGAATGTTTGTTTCGGTCTTCAGCACCGGCTGGCTTGGCTCTGTCTGAGCCATCTTTGATTTTTAATGAGAATAAAAGCGAGGCTGTGAGGGATAGACCCATCTCTTCAGTAGGTTATACTGTTATTTAATGTGTTTTTGGATTGTTCTGCTTACGAAACACTTCAAAAATGTCTTTCCAAGAAATTTCAGTAGACAAAAAACTCATGAGAACACATGAGCTGTAGAACATCTTAAGTGATCTAGGAGCTTTTTACAGAAGATGCCATTGAAAATATGGCAAGTCTATCCCTCACAGCCTCGATTTTATACCTCTTATACTCTTGGCTCTGAATTAGGTGGAGGGGCGGCTACATATGTGGGGTTCGCAAATGGAACAAGTGGAGGGGTTTAAGAAGGCTGTGGCTCTTTCTCAGCCCTCAGCTTTAAAGAGGGGGATATTGGTGATTCGCCAGCTGTATTCCCGATGAGGGATATGAGGAGCTCATGGAGGTTGTGTCTCGTGCTGTGTCTAAATTAAACATTGACTGGCCAGCCGAGAAGTGGGAAGCGAAGAGAAAAATCAAGCTGCATTAGCAGTCACAGCCACAACCTCCACGTCAGGGCTTACTGTTAGTCCCAGATCTCCACACTGAGGTGGAAGAAGCCATTCTCCTCCCGCCTAACCAGTCCCACGGTTCACCACTATTCAATGATCGTGGGGCTAAAGGGAAATGGCTATGGGACGATGTCCAGAGTTGAAGAGACACTGACTGCTTATCACTCCCCTTACACTGCATTGTTCTGTAAAGCCCCAACGCTGCCCACCAAGCCTTGATCTATGAATTCTTAGCTGGTGGGCAAGTCGTACATGCCAGCATGTCAGGTCGGCGCTTGTTTACACACAATAGGTATCTTACAAACAGGCTGACCTGCTCAGGGACCTGGACAAGGTAGAAGAGGTGGGGCCAGATGCTATTAAAGGCTAGCTGGATAAACTAGCTACAATACTCAGCTCTAAAGGGCAGAGGCCTGAGAATATTGCTTCTTACTTTCTAGAGAGAAAGGCCTGACAACTCCCATGAGATATCTGCATGGGAGACTTTTTGAAGATAGCCTGCTACCTATGCTGCTATCTACCCTGTAACACCACTAGCATCTTAACACCTAGTGCAAAAGGGGGGCCTTGGCAACTCTAGTACTAGGAAAAACTAGATACAAACTAAAATCTCCTGATGGGCTCTAGCTCTAAGTAACCTACACTCAGATACTGAGAGGCTCAAGCCGAGAATGCTTAGCAGACCGCCACCATTTTCCTAGTTACTAAGCCTAAGAAAGATATCGAGGCAGCCCCGTGAGGGCTGACACACAAATATTATATGACTGAAGTTCAGAGCTATAATCTCAAACTGACTCTCAAAGTGAGAGAAGACCTGCTGCTCCAGTGTAAGGTGGCTGTAAAGGTGGCCTGGCGAGGGCCAATGCTTGACTTTGTAGTTCTATCTTGATCTCTACAGAGCATAATTGCCAAATGTAGAATAACCCCCGCTAGGGAGGAAGCCATCTCACACAGAATGTCTGTTTGATGCTCAGATGAATGGTGGCGTCACTAGAGAATTTTTCCATATAATACAGCCAACCTGTTCACTACTACAGATTGGCACTATCCACTACATAAGCCTGCCGACTCTAACATAAGAGGAGCACTCTGGGAAGGGTATGCATAGCCTACCTATACACTCACCTAAAGGATTATTAGGAACACCAAACTAATACTGTGTTTGACCCCCTTTCGCCTTCAGAACTGCCTAATTCTACGTGGCATTGATTCAACAAGGTGCTGAAAGCATTCTTTAGAAATGTTGGCCCATATTGATAGGATAGCATCTTGCAGTTGATGGAGATTTGTGGGATGCACATCCAGGGCACGAAGCTCCCGTTTCACCACATCCCAAAGATGCTCTATTGGGTTGAGATCTGGTGACTGCGGGGGCCATTTTAGTACAGTGAACTCATTGTCATGTTCAAGAAACCAATTTGAAATGATTCGAGCTTTGTGACATGGTGCATTAATCCTGCTGGAAGTAGCCATCAGAGGATGGGTACATGGTGGCCATAAAGGGATGGACATGGTCAGAAACAATGCTCAGGTAGGCCGTGGCATTTAAACGATGCCCAATTGGCACTAAGGGGCCTAAAGTGTGCCAAGAAAACATCCCCCACACCATTACACCACCACCACCAGCCTGCACAGTGGTAACAAGGCATGATGGATCCATGTTCTCATTCTGTTTACGCTAAATTCTGACTCTACCATCTGAATGTCTCAACAGAAATCGAGACTCATCAGACCAGGCAACATTTTTCCAGTCTTCAACTGTCCAATTTTGGTGAGCTCTTGCAAATTGTAGCCTCTTTTTCCTATTTGTAGTGGAGATGAGTGGTACCCGGTGGGGTCTTCTGCTGTTGTAGCCCATCCGCCTCAAGGTTGTGCGTGTTGTGGCTTCACAAATGCTTTGCTGCATACCTCGGTTGTAACGAGTGGTTTATTCAGTCAAAGTTGCTCTTCTATCAGCTTGAATCAGTCGGCCCATTCTCCTCTGACCTCTAGCATCAACAAGGCATTTTCGCCCACAGGACTGCCGCATACTGGATGTTTTTCCCTTTTCACACCATTCTTTGTAAACCCTAGAAATGGTTGTGCGTGAAAATCCCAGTAACTGAGCAGATTGTGAAATGCTCAGACCGGCCCGTCTGGCACCAACAACCATGCCACGCTCAAAATTGCTTAAATCACCTTTCTTTCCCATTCTGACATTCAGTTTGGAGTCCAGGAGATTGTCTTGACCAGGACCACACCCCTAAATGCATAGAAGCAACTGCCATGTGATTGGTTGATTAGATAATTGCATTAATGAGAAATTTAACAGGTGTTCCTAATAATCCTTTAGGTGAGTGTATATGGGAACTACAGGGCCCTAATTTCACCATCCTATAAAAACCCTACTTAACACCCCCATAATACTTTCTAACAGGGAACCGTGGTCCTACTCTTCAACCTTACTAAAAACTCTTATAAAGGGAGGAGACTTACAAAGCTCAACCTGCTGTCCATAGAGCGATGGCCTAAACAACATTCATAAATGGAGGCTTATAGCCATAAGAGCTCGAAAGAGCGCACTTACTACCAAACCCGACGCCAGACCCACAGACGGGTTCAAAAATTGAAGGAATAACTAACTAGGTCCAGCCATAGGGCTGATGCAAGAAGTGCTTGGGGTGACGAAGCTCAGATTCGGACCGCAGTGTTATACTTGCAACACCGCCATTGTGCTCAAGGAATCACCAACCAGACGTGCCGCCGGCGTATACCCTGCCATTTAAGCGTGACGTTCTCTTTATTGTACCATCTGTACAATCCAAGTGATAGTCCAAATGCTTGTAACTGTAATTTGTTAGTGTCCCTTTAATTGTTTGTTACGCGGTTTTCTTTATACCGGTCTATTTCCTGATTCCTGTCATGTGATCGCTCACATGACAGGCAGACCCATACACATTTAAAGAAATACACACATTAAATAGTCAAGAGGATTAAAATGGCCATGACAACATGGAACATGTAAAACCAAAAACTCAAATATATAAAACCATCATTACATATATTGAATGGAATAAAACACGTGTCTTTTGTGGCAGTGTCACAAAGTTTTAAATTCAAACTCACCCGAGGTCAGCCTCAATAGGCTGATTCCTTTAGTAGACTTCAACCACCCAGATTCAGTGGGGTCTTAGACACAGAAGTGGGGGTCAGAGCAGGCTCGGGTTATGGAACAGGAAATGCATTCTCTTCTGGTAAAGGGGGCCATAGAACGTACAGAGGTGGCTCAGGACAGGGGAGTTTTACCCAAGAGGCAACCATTTTCGCACGATTAAGGTTGTGCAGATGTCTTTATTCATTGACCATGTGGAAGAAGCCTTTGTTCCTGTCCCAGGTCCCAGTCATGGGGGAATCTTGTCATCGAAAGATTTTGTCGACTGATACATCCCTCACGGGCTGGGTAAGCGGTCATGGAGGGCCGCTCATCCCAGGGCCTCAGGAAGGAACATCATCTTTCATGGCACATAAATTGCCTAGACAGGGGTCTAGCAGTAATGTAAGCAGTAATGCTAGCCCTACAGCATTTCCTTCTAGATCTCAGAGGCCATCTTGTTCTAGTGAGAACGGACAATACGTTGGGGGTCTCTTACATCAACCACCATAAAGGTCACACCCTGGATGCAAACTGGCGCTGAACTTCCCTGGAGGACTTGAACCCATGTGATTCGAGCTTAGACAAATAAAATCACTCCTGCATGTATAACGATACACAAAAATTACGAAGTCGACACATTTTCAGTACAGCAGGGGGATAAAATGAACCATGGTTTTTTTAATACGGTGGTTTACTGAACAAACTATGTCTGTCTTTAAATAAAACAAAAAAAAGTATGTCAATATTGCTGAAACTGGTGTTACACCAAATTCTATCACCCATCGATTTATGTGACCACGTGATGTCCGAACCTGTGACCACACATTGACAAGGGTAACTCCGCATGCATTCATTTCCCAACACATACATTCCACCTATACATTCACATACTGATACAGAGTCATTTTCTTTCTCTTCCTCTACCCTTTAATTTAAGTTTATAATATAGTTTTTAAAAAACTATACACAGATTTTGTTTGACATATTTGCAATTTTGTATTTATTTATTTTAGTACTTTGTTCATTGGTTTGGAGTGCACACTTACTAGCTTGTGTTGGGCTATTTCTGTTCTCTTATCCTTGTTTCTATTGAGTTTAAGTAACTGTGAGGTGGATTAGAGGTGAGATGAATGACATTGGCTGCGATGTGTGAATCTATCAGTTACAGCGGTCTTGACTGGAAAAAGGCTGACGCTCGTGCAGCAGTAGAGATTTATAGCAGTAGAGATTTATGGCCTGAGGGTTCCTCTCGCCAATACCAACTAGAAGCTATGTCATTGGAGGGAGAAGTGAACGTAATTTGATTTTGACCAGTTGAATTGTAAATAATTTGTTGTTGATAAAATGTTGATTGTATGTTTTCCCCTGTTTTGTTTAAGTGAGCTCACAGTTTGTCTTAAATGCCTGTCTGTTGTCTCAGTGGCATGGGTTGTAGGGAACACGAAGACAATGATAAAGGATTAAATAGTACTTTAATATAACTCACACAGCATAACCTCTACAACACATTAATGAGACCAGACAAAAAAAAACACTGAAAACACAGGAACTTATATACAGACGATAATAAGGTGAACACTTACAAAAAAATACTGCAGTTTTTTTTAAAGTAATACTGCAGTTTTTGCTACATGTAGAAAAATGCAGTTTTTTGGACACGAAAAAACTGCAATATTGCAGTATAGCTGGAGTACAACTGCAGTTACCGCAAACTGAAGTAGTACTACATATCAGAAATACTGCAGTATTATTGAAGTAGTACTACAATAATACTGCAATATAACTGCGGTATTACTACACTGAATACTACAATAATACTGCAATATAACTGCAGTAGTGCTGCACTGAATACTTCAATAATACTGCAATATAACTGCGGTATTACTACACTGAATTCTACAATAATACTGCAATATAACTGCAGTAGTACTGCACTGAATACTACAATAATACTGCAATATAACTGCGGTATTACTGCACTGAATACTACAATAATACTGCAATATAACTGCGGTATTACTGCACTGAATACTACAATAATACTGCAATATAACTGCAGTAGTACTGCAATACATAATACAGCTAAAGTATAATTACAATACTACTACAATACTACTGAAATGCAATACTAACAAAATGCTGTACAATACCATTGAAATACAACCAGAATATCCTAAATAAGTATTATTTTCACACATCTGCAATATAATGAATTAAGATACAAAACAGTGAATGTCTCAAACTGCAATGCAACAAATAATGTGATTTTACTTGTTTTTTTTTTAACTTCAAATAACAGGCTGAGAGTTAGACAATGTATTTAAAGTGTTTATTTACAAATCATGCGTATATCTTCCTCCACATTATTCAGAGAAGTTGTGTTTTTTTGAAGAGCTTATTCTCATTATTCCACTTTGTTCTTTTAACTGCCTTCATCTCAGATGTGGAAACACGATTGTGGATGTAGTCTGTAAAAAACAAACAAACAAAAAGAATCAGAGACACTCTTTTCAGTTAGGCCGGTGACACACTGGCTGCGTGGCGTAAGCGTCTCAGCTGCGTGGCGTGTCCGTGTTCATTTCAGCTCCCATGTTAACAGGTTAGTGCTTGCAGACTGCCTGCATGACACGCATGTCTCAGGCACGCGGAAAACGCGTGCATGCTAGAAATAGAACCGATGCCTATTTTTCACGGGACACGCAAGCACATTGGAAGCGTTTCCAGGCAAAATAGAATAGGAAAAGATGTTTATATGTTATTTTGTACACGAATACATATTAATAAATTACATTTTGATGGTTGAAAGTCTAGGTATTGACAAATTCAGATATAACTATAATTTGAAAATAAATAAATAATTATGAATTTTCAAATATTGCACTTGTCAATACAGAATGAAATATTCTGTAGTCTATTTTGCTGTCAATACTGCTGACAGTGTCTTTATCAGTAGGCTTTATATTTATGCTTAACATGAAGTATAGTCACCAGGCAGCAGCGCCGCGTCAGACACGTTTCTGGTGTGCAAAGACACAGAAAACGCGACACAGCCGCCACGCAACAGAAATGCCACGCTCACGCCACGCAGCCAGTGTGTCACCGGCCTTACACTCTTCCCCACAGGCATATATTATGCTTAAAATGAATCTGCAAGTTAATCTCTTAAATTTAAAGGAACACGCCACCGTTTTTTGAAATAGGGGTTATTCTATGGAATTAATATTGTGTCATAATTAAACAAACAAATCCAGCATTTTGCAAACAAAGTCGATCTGCTTTGCAAAGGAAAACTCGACTCGCACACAAACAGAAAGCAATGTGCAAGTACAAAGGTCAATTTGAGCGAAAATGTAGTGGAGTAACACACATGCATTGTGTTTTGCAAATATAAATAAATTAGCCTAGGTAATATTTCACAAATAAATGCAAACCATCCTACAAATTGCTTCTAACCTTTGAACAAATACCAAATCTAGTGCATGCAAATGCATATCTGTCTGTTATGATTGTGTGAGACACTTGGCTTTTTGTGAGATCTCTCGGCTCGATTTTCTCACAAATGCAGTTGAGCGACTTCCTCTTCTAAAACAGTAGATGGTGCTAATATAGGGGATTCATTTAGCGCTAGTCTCCCAGGAGAAGCACTGATTTGAAACGCGTGCTTGCCTTTGCATACAGCTGTGGAAAATGAGCGGTGAACAGGTGTGTTTACTGTATCTATAATGAACCTTTTTGAGGTTTTCTTTTGCAAAATGTTATTACATATCTCTAGACAGAAATCCACATTTAGCACTTAGTAGCACTTCACTCTCTCTAGGATAGAGGAATAAGCTGAAAGCTCTGCCATCATATGTTGCATTTTTACATTTTTGTAAACGTTACATTTACTGAACAGTCTATTTCTTTCGTTCTCCATAAATTAATGAATAAATTCTCCATAAATCACTCCATTGACAGTCTACGCAATTTGCCCAATAACATGCATTTCTGGAAAAAAGCAGAAAGACACAATTTTTTAATTTTGTGAGTGCATATTTGTTTCACAGCAGCCATTATTTTCTGTTCAATTACATTTTTTTAACTTTAGTTGTTACCAGTGCATTTTCCTAAATAATCATACCATAAAAAGTATTTTTTTTTATCCTTTTCTGCCCATTAATGTCAAACTATTAAACATAATTGCTTGTATTTTTGTGTATATCCAGTAAGTTAGTGTCTGATATTCCAAATATTCCTAATATTAAATTGAAACAATTTAAGTAAAGTCGCCATTATGTATAGCGCTTTATACAATACAGATAGTTTAAAAAAAATGCATTAAATGTGATAAAGAAAATAATGCTGCAAACATACACAATCTGCCGTGACGCAGGTCTAAAAAATAACGTAAACAGTGTAAAACGAATCGGTTACCTTACGTAACCTCGGTTCTCTCTAGAAGAGGGAACGAGTATTGGGTAAGCTAGCTTACGCTGCGGGAAAGATTCATCTTTGCTGAGAGTTTGAAGCCAAAAAATTATTTCATAATTTGTATCCATTGACAACGCAGTTCCTCTGCGGCAGACCTAGAGCAGGCTAGCTAGCAGCTCATTGGTTCGCTCAGAGAGAACTGCTTAAGCCTATGGGAGAGCGGGGCTGAACCCGCTGCCAATGAGAAGCGCCCGCGCGCTCATTGCATCATGGCCCGCCAGAATGGGCGTGGCTATGGTGTATATAACAGTCTCTCCCAGGCTTATATGTTGATTTATTTCAGCGTGAAGCGAAACGCTAGTAGCGCAAGCACGGCCTGGAACACAATACTCGTTCCCTCTTCTAGAGAGAACCGAGGTTACGTTAGGTAACCGATTCGTTCTCTTACGAGAGGTTCTCTCGTATTGCGTAAGCTAGCTGCGGGAACACCTGGTCAACGCCGTGCGCGCTATGAATCCACTCATGAATCCCAGGGTGATACCGGGGGATTTTTAACGTGGAGTGAATGTAATATGAGGCCGGCAGAGCGGGCACATGAAGTGTATACATAAGCATCTAAGGAGAGCACAAGAGGCGAACCGGTTGTGTGAGGGACTCCCAGTAATGCAGCTTCTTAGGGAGCTGGTCTTTAGACAGCTAGTAATTTTGCCTGCAAGGCGGGAACTTCCAAGTTGTAAAATCTGACAAAAGTGGACGGGGAGGCCCATCCCGCGGCCACACAAATGTCATGAATGGAAATTCCACAGGACCATGCCCACGATGAGCCCATGCCTCTAGTGGAGTGCGCCCTGATGCCCAGAGGGCAGGGCAGGCATTTAGATGCGTAAGCAGAGGCGATAGCGTCCACTATCCATCTAGACAGTGTCTGTTTAGAGGCGGCCAGACCTCTGGTGCGCCCCCCAAACGACACGAAAAGCTGCTCAGCGCGTCTGAACGCGGCAGCGCGCGTAGTGTACAATCTCAGAGCCCGCACCGGGCAGAGGAGATTGGCGTCGCGCTCACTATCGGATGAAGGCAGAGCCGATAGGGAAATAATCTGAGCCCTGAACGGGGTACCAATTGCCTTCGGGACATAGCCATGCCTAGGTTTGAGAATGACAACAGAATCATTCGGTCCAAACTCAAGACACGCGGCGCTGGATGAGAGCGCGTGAAGATCCCCCACGCGTTTTACTGAGGACAGAGCCGTCAGAAAAACGGTTTTGAGCGAGAGGTATTTTAGGTCCACAGACTCGAGCGGTTCGAACGGGGGTGCTTTCATAGCTTCGAGGACTATAGAAAGATCCCAGATAGGAACCGAAGGGGGCCGCGGAGGGTTCATCCTCTTAGCTCCCCTGAGGAAGCGGATGACTAACTCGTCTTTGCCCAGGGACTGAGCGCGTCGGGGTTCAGAGAACGCCGCGACGGCTGCCACGTAAACCTTGAGAGTGGAGGGGGACCTGCCCTTGTCCAGCATCTCTTGAAGGAAAACTAGCAAAGACGGCACCTCGCATGACCGTGGGTCCAGATGTTTGTCGGTGCACCATTTTGAGAACACAGACCATTTAGACGCATAGAGCCTTCTCGTGGAAGGTGCTCTGGCCTGTATGATAGTGTTTCTTACTCCCTCTGGCAAATCGACGAATAGTCGTTGATCACCCATGCATGTAGCGCCCAGCGCCGTGGATGGGGGTGCCAGATCGTGCCGCGAGCTTGAGAGAGGAGATCTGCTCTGACTGGGATGGTCCGTCTGTGACAGCTGAGTGAGCTCCGGAACCCAATTCTGACTCTCCCAACGCGGAGCTATGAGGAGCACCGAGTGGCTTGTGTCCCTGATCCTCTGAATTACCTGCGGTAACAGAGCGATCGGAGGGAATGCATAGAGCGGGCGGCGAGGCCATTCCTGGGCTAGCGCGTCCTCGCTCCTTGAAAAAAATATTGGGCAGTGAGCGTTCTCTTCTGACGCGAAGAGGTCCACTTCTGCTCTGCCGAATAGCCGCCACAGTATTTGGACCGTTTGTGTGTTCAGGGACCATTCTCCTGTGGAGATGAGGTTCCTGGACAGTATGTCTGGACCGTCGTTCAGATGGCCCGGCACATGCGTCGCTCTGAGCGAGAGCAGGCGGCTCTGAGACCAAACTAAAATGCGGTGTGTCAGTAGAAAGAGATTCCTGGATCTGACACCGCCCTGACGGTTGAGACAGGAGACCACAGCCATGTTGTCCGAACGGATCAGGACGTGGTGTCCCCGAATGAGCGGGAGGAAGCGCGAGAGCGCGTTCTCGACCGCAAGCATTTCCAGACAGTTTATGTGTAAGGGGCCTTCCTGAGTCGACCAATGGCCGAAGGCCGGTGAGCCCTCGCAGACTGCACCCCAACCCGTGTTGGATGCATCTGTCGAGATGACTTTTCGGCGGGAAAAGGTCCCCATCGTGACGCCCTGCCGAAACCATTCTGCTACTGTCCATGGCTGCAGCGCCGTGAGACATGTCTGCGTAACCCTGATCAGCTGGCGGCCCGTGTTCCACGCGCGGTGGGGTACACGGCTGTTTAACCAAAGCTGAAGCGGGCGCATGTGCAGAAGGCCCAGCTGAAGCACAGCGGAGGCTGAGGCCATGTAACCCAGAATCCTCTGAAAAGTTTTCAGAGGTGTGCGGGTGCCCATCTGAAACGAGGCGGCTAGTTGCTGAACACTGCGCGCGCGCTGTGTGGACAGGCGAGCCGTCATCGTGACCGAGTTCAAATCTATTCCTAGAAAGGAAATCGATTGACTGGGTTGAAGGGAGCTCTTTGTCCAGTTGACAGAGAGGCCCAGCATTTTTAGATGGTCGAGGAGAACTGCGCGGTGCGACAGAAGCTCCGTCTGTGATTGTGCCAAAATCAGCCAGTCGTCCAGATAATTCAATATGCGCAGCCCCTGGCTCCGCAGGGGGGCGAGCGCCGTATCCATGCACTTCGTGAATGTACGGGGCGCCAGGGATAAACCGAACGGGAGAACGGCGTATTGATAAACATGACCCTCGAAGGCGAAACGTAAGAATGGCCTGTGACAGGGATTTATCTGGATCTGAAAATAGGCATCTTTCAGGTCTAGAGAGATGAACCAGTCCCCCTGGCGCACTTGCGCGAGGAGTTTCCTGGTAGTGAGCATCTTGAACGGTCTCTTCATGAGCACTTTGTTCAAAAACCTGAGATCTAAAATCGGTCTGAGGCCGCCGTCTTTCTTGGGAACCAGAAAATAACGGCCGTAAAACCCCGACTCGGTCATAGATGGCGGGACTCTCTCTATGGCGCCCTTTTGCAACAGCGTCGCAATTTCTGAGCGGAGCGTGCCGGCGGCCAGCGGGCTGACAGTAGATTCGAGCCGAGCGCGCGCACGAGGCGGGCGGTGGCGAAACTGTAGCAGATAGCCGTTCTTTATAATGCTTCACACCCACGGGGAAATGCCTGGAATGGCTTCCCACGCTTTGGAGCATGCGGCTAGTGGCCGAATGGCTATATCGCCCTGATTGCTGTACATAGCGGGCTGGACACAGTGTGTGGGCGCGCTTTGAATGTGTGTGGCAACGGGACTTGCACTCAGAGAGGAGTCTATGGGCCGTGAAACAGAGCGAGCAGAGAGGGGACACGCGCATGAACTCGTGGGCGTGTTTATGTTCTCTGATATTAGAGCGGGCTGTGCCCGTTTCATGTGATGGGGCTCTGAGAGAGACACGGGATATGTTATGCTTGTGTGTATGGGTGAACACATGATTGTGGGCACATTTTCTACACAACCGGCATATTTTCTCTTTTTGAGATTTCTCTAGGTAGCCGTAAAAACGGCTTTTTGACGCTCGCAAGCGGGCAGGGACACCGGCTTGTTTGTGGCGGTAAACACTACAGCAGTCGGCGAAACAACGGGGACTGGCAGAGGGCGAAGCTTTGACGGCGGTCCGGCCGCAGCGGGAGAGCGCCGTCGTTTTCTTAACTTTGCTAGGCAGACTTCTGATGATCAGGCTTCAGCGTGATCTTGGGTCGCGGGCCCCGTGGGGGCGGCGGTCTGCGGCGGCTGCCAGAGCGAGAGCGAGGGCGGCCGCCCTGTCTGCGCTGGGCTGTTTGAGTCTGCGGAAAAACGATCGACGATTCCCGTGACAGCAGATCCAAAAAGGCCCGTCGGGGAGAGGGGCGCGTTAAGAAACGCGGCGCGCTCAGAATCTCCCATGTCGGCGAGCGTGAGCCATAAGTGTCTCTCGGATACACAAAGGCTGGCCATGCATCTCCCCAGAGCTTGTGCGGCGGCTTTAGTGGCGCGAAGGCCGAGGTCCGTAGCACTTCTCAGATCCATGACAGCGGAGGAGGGGTTTCTACCGCTCTCGGCCCACTCACGGAGAATATCGCTCTGTAACACTTGGAGGACAGACATAGAATGTAGCGCTGCGGCGGCCTGACCGGCGGCGGCATAAGCGCGAGCATGAAAGCTCGAGGTCGCTCTGCAAGCTTTCGAAGGAAGCGTGGGGGAAGAGCGCCATCTAGCAGAGGGCGGGCAGAGGTGTGCGGCGACCAAGTCCTCAACGGGCGCTTCTCATTGGCAGCGGGTTCAGCCCCGCTCTCCCATAGGCTTAAGCAGTTCTCTCTGAGCGAACCAATGAGCTGCTAGCTAGCCTGCTCTAGGTCTGCCGCAGAGGAACTGCGTTGTCAATGGATACAAATTATGAAATAATTTTTTGGCTTCAAACTCTCAGCAAAGATGAATCTTTCCCCCAGCGTAAGCTAGCTTACGCAATACGAGAGAACCTCTCGTAAGAGAACTACGCTACAGTACGGAAGCGGCTTTTCCTCTTATTTGCTCACCGGTTTGAATAACATATAAAGTCTTTTTTACACTAATCTAAAATTAAAATAAACAGATATGAGGACATTATACGTTATACTCACCTCTAAACTGAATGACTTGACAAGGCCAACACTCCACCTCGCATAGCTAATGAACTTCTTTTCTTCCAGAAAACGCTTCTCTTCCGTCCCACTTGTGAATGACCGTCACCACAGGTTGTAATGCTGTAATGTTTTTGTGTTTTAATTGTGATAGTCCATAAATATGAACGTATATGAACGATATTTTCAGTAAGGAAATTAACCAAACCGTATTTTATGGAGCAGACACCATGGGAAAAGACGCAGGCTGGGCGTAACGAGCATCAGCTGCTCTCGAGACTTGTTGTCAGGACAACGACCGCGGTGCGCTCGCGCGAAGGAAGCTCTGGTCACGTGGGCTATACGCAGGTGAAAAAGTTGTGTCGCACAATACAGCATAACTGCAGGAGGCTACAGTGTAATATTAATGGTAGACCAAGACTTCGGATGCAAAAAACAAAAAGTTCAAATGATTTTTTTTTCATAAAGCTCCTTTATTTAGGTTCAGTAATTTCACTTTTTAATGGCAACACAAATTATCTCATTGCCATTAAAGTGAAATTACTGAGACCCTGACTTCGAGGTTTTTTTTAAGTCTATCACTTTTTAAAGTGTATCACTGAACTGCAGTTATTGTATCTATAGGCTACTTCATTTTACTGCAAATCTACAGTTGTACTGCAGTTTTACTTCACTATTCTGAAGTTGTACTTTTTGTACTGCAGTTATATTGTATCTATACTTCGTTAATACTGCAAATCTACAGTTGTACTTCATTGTACAGCAGTTATACTGCTTTAAACTGCAGTTTTACTGCAGTAGTACTTCATTGTACTGCAGTTATTATGACAAATCATATGTTACCATGACGATACACGAGTGGCGGAAACAGAACAAAGGAAAATGTCCATGTAAGTGAAACTAAAATGACACTGACAGACTAAGGGGCTGTTTACACGACACCATTTTTCAACTAAAAACTAAAAAACTTTTTATGCGTTTTGGACGTTCGTTTACATGACAATGGCGTTTTGGGTGCCCGAAAACGCAAACTTTTAAAAATGCACGTTTTTGAAAACCGTCTTCGTGTGAACAAAAAAACGCAAATCTCTGAAGACAATGACGTCATGCGCATTCATATTACATGTTCAGTCTATTGTATTTCATCACCATCTAATGGCCTGGCAGCAGAATACAGGGTATTTAGTCGTTTTCGCAGGTCCGTGTGAATGGGGATCGTTTTGACAATGGTGTTGTCTGTATGCGGAAAACTCAAAGGAAAAACTTCTCCGTTTTAAGCATATCGTTGTGTAAACGTACCCTAAGTGTGACACTCAGTTGGGGCAGTTTTGTTCTGGTCAGTTCTCCTTAGCTTTTCTTTATATTGAGTTAAAGTTTTGTTGACCTCAGTTATTTAAGTCTTGCTAGATTATTTGTCAGATCAAGTTGATTTATTTGGTTCTTTTTCCCGTTTTTTTGGGTAAAATCCTGTGTTCTCATGCCTTACTACTTGGCTTTATCACAGACCATATACTGTATGTATGATAAAATATATACTTTTTATAAAGAAGGATTTCACTTGAAATGTTAGTAAAATTGCAATGGTTATTGTAATTGTAACTTTTTTTTTGTAACGTGTTTTATAGTGACAATTTTCGGGAGAGGATACATATTCTTGACTTTCTGAAAATACAGTATGAGAATTAACTACACAATTACTAGAAATGTTTACCTTGGATATTATACAATTTGCATGCATACAAAATGTGTGGAAAAAGACTTTTTTCAAGACGTTTCCAACTCTAACTTTGAACCAATTCTATAGGATATATATATATATATATATATATATATATATATATATATATATATATATCCTATAGAATTGGTTCAAAGTTAGAGTTAGTGTTACATTTAAAGATGCCGTACCAAGTATGACAACGCTACGTTCAACTGCTGTGAAATTATGGTGTTTTTTCACTTCCTGAAAGTAACCGTTTTGGACATACCTGAGTTTCATCGGGCAGCAACGACGATATATATATATCGTCGTCGCTGCCAGATGAAACTCACGTATGTCCAAAACGGTTACTTTATAGTATATATATATATCGTCGTCGCTGCCCGATGAAACTCACGTATGTCCAAAACGGTTACTTTCAGGAAGTGAAAAAACACCATAATTTCACAGCAGTTGAACGTAGCGTCGTCATACTTGGTACGGCATCTTTAAATGTAACCATATTCTTGCCAGTGTAATGATATAATCCACATTTGACCAAAATCGAGTTTAAATGGACATATGTGCATATTTTACAGTAACAGTGGCCGATACGCGTTCTTCCGATCATTAAGTAGAATGACTAAGTTGCGTTTCAGATGACAGATGAATAGGCTACGCTCAGTTTATTAAGGCGAGACACGGCAGGCAAGATTTTGAGATTTTGGGATATTTGTCTTCAATAACATGTCTTCTTTCAGACTTGTGGTGAAAAAAAGTCTGAAATACACATTTAGGTCTTTATTTTACTAAACTTTGTCTGTTTGCGTCTGTAGATTTCTCATAAATTCATCAAAAGTTGTAGTTATATATCATCCCTCTGCTCCGCTATAATTTGATCAGTTTGACAAAAAAAAAAAAAAGTATAAATCTTATCAATGAGACCAAGTTTATTTACATACTAGCAAGCAAGCTAATCTGTGAAGAACTAAGTTAGCCTGTGGACAATTACTTCATCTAGACAATTTACCGGTAAATAACAGTTGTGAATATATAATAAACTTGAGAACAGTTGTCAAAAACAAACGTTTGCTGATACTTTACCTCACAGTGTTAGCTATTCGGCTATCCAATGCTGAGCTTCCAGAGACGAACTTCACGAGACCGGCGAGATGCCTCCACAGGGCGGGAGATACGCGGCGTGATTGACAGCTTTGACAGCAAATGGATATACGTGGAAATCAGATGACATGATTTCACAACTTTTCATAGGTCATTTAGATAATGTGAAGCATACTGTATACGGAAATGAACCTGGACATTCTATCCGTCGAAAAATCTCAAAATCGGCAAAATGGACATACGCGGTTTTCATCGGACAGCGACGATATACATATTCATTCTACAGAATTGGTTAAAAGTCTGATTTTGAAACATCTTGATAAAACATTTATTTTTCCACTGGGTACCACAAGAAAGAATGGTAACGCTTTAGATTACAGCCCGGAAAGTACTGTGTAATTAGGAGGAATTTACAGAGTAACTTTCGGTAATTATAGTGTACCTATAAAGTACTTGCATGTAAGTATAAGGGAACAATATGTAAAGTTTGGGGAATAAAGGGGTAACAACCAGGAGAATTAAAAAAATATTTATATTGTAAGTATTATAGAACTTTTAAATACTGAGAAATATATCTTGTTTCATGTGGTTACAGGGTAAGTGGTGCTTGTATAATAAATGAAGGCTTCCGAGTCAGTGATATAAGGTTGTGTGTATCCATTTTTATTGTACTTACCCTGTAACTACATGGAACAAGAGGGTAACAAGCACCACTTTAATTTTCAGCCCGCAATGTCACACTTACCCTGTAACTACATGGAACAAGGGGGTAACAGCTACATGAAACAAGAGTATCTTTCCACAATATTTAAGCAAAAGTTGAAATAGTTTTTGTTTTCAGTGCACTTTTGTTAAAAAGATTACATTTTAAAAATGACAGGGTACATATCTATCCATTTATAAAGCCTATATAGTATGTACTGGTTCACCATTATTTCAAAAAGGTACGCAGTGTATGTTCTTGCTAAATTGATCACAAATGTAAGATTGTTATATCCTAATAGTAGAATAAGTACCCCTTAGTTCTATAATACTTAGAATATAATTTTTTTTTAAATTCTCCTGGTTGTTACCTCTTTATTCCCCAAACTTAAAATATTGTTCCCTTATACTTATACTGTAAGTACGATATAGGTACACTATAATTACCGAAGGTTACGCTGTAAAATTGCTTTAATTACGCAGTTCTTTCCGGGCTGTAATCTAAAGCGTTACCAAAAGAATATATATACATTTCTTTTGTCTTCGCATTCTTTGGTACCCAGTGACACACCTGTGTGAAAGGCTCATTATGCAGCTCATTATGCGGCTCATAATGCAGGTCATTGTCTTCTCAGGTGTGAATCAGAGCATTATTCATGATCCTCACAATCATTCACGCCTCCCGCCCGCCTTTATTGCCTTTCCAAACAAAATGTGTCTTACAAAATTTAAACCAATGTATTGTTTTGTGTAAATGATTAGGCAGGATGATTTTCAGATAATTTTGAAGAAAAAACTCTAGGCGACAACATCCATTAGTCAAAAGTCTTGTGGACACATATTTAGTATGTGTTTTGTGGCTTTATTTCAGAAACTTTAAGTTTTAGTTTTTTCAATAACCATGCATAAACAATATTCTCTCAAAAATACAAACATGTACATACATGTTGCTCACATATTATGGCAGCCCTGTTTGTGCTAAATAGAGTGTACTTACACCTTTGCTATTAATATGTTTATAAGCAACTGAAAAAAGCACAACATGTCAAAACATCTCAAGGACCCCAAAAACACCTTAGACCCCAGAGGGTTAAACAACTGGCCTTCATATCGGCTGGAGGGAACGGCTATATCGGCTATGTCCTTGCCTGTAGGACGTAGATATGCACGCACAAGACAGGAGCACTGCTCAACACTAGGTGTCATGAATATCACTGAGTCTTCAGGAGCATGTCTGCTCAACACGTAGTGTGATGACTATCACTGATTTGAGCGGAGCCAAACAATAGCCGAGTCTGATGGTCACAGACTGGTCCGGACTGGTTGGAAGCTCTTTCTGCTTCTACAAACCAGGCCTAGGCCCAGAAGACCACAGACATACCCATTTTGGGGCAGGAAAGTGGAGAACAATGGTGTTAGTGTGCAGTGCAACACCTACCTGTCTCCACCGGCGGCAGGGGATGCGTGAGAAGGCGGATGACCGTGTCCTCGAACCGCACCAAGCTGCCTGCTGGCGACCAAGAGGGGGCAGAGGGGTCCAAGGCTGTCCTAGAGGGTCGCACACCGCCAGCCTCGCCCTCTTGGGACCCAGGGATAGAGGAATTTGCTCTCTTGACAATTCGGGTACCACTGGACTCCGGGGAGCGAGTGGCGGAACAGTAACCATCTGAAGAGCTTGTCCCCCCCATCCCTGGGTGGCCTGTCGCAGAGATGCTACATCTGACACTTGCCCCCTGGCTTGGCAGTGCCTGAGACGGACCAAGCAGCCTGCTTGCTGCTGGCTCTATGCTGGGGCCCAGGTGGAGGCTGCTGCGGGGGCCCCGCGGAACCGGAGGCAGCGGCAGAGGGGCGCCCTCGGCGACTCGGCGGAGGAACTGTCACCGGCGGCAGGGTGGAGGCAACAGCGGGCCGCGGTGGCAGGATGTGTTGGAAGGCCTCCATCTGCGCCTGGGCGGCGGAGAGCTGTTGGGTGCAGCTCTCCACCACGTCGCCGAACAACCCAACCTGGGATAATTGGGGAGTCCAGGAACCGAACCTTGTCCGTATCCGTCATCTCAACCAGGCTGAGCCAACGATGGCGCTCCTGGAGCACAAATTCTGACATCGCTAGATAGACTGCGCATGCTGCGACACTCGTGCGCCAGAGGGCGAGGTCGGTAGCAGTGCGGAGCTCACTCATGAGCGCACGGTCTAGACTTCCCTCGTGCATGTCCATGAGTGTTTTGGCCTGATAGACCTGCAACAGCGCCATGGTATGCAAAGAGGAGGCGGCTTGCCCGCAGGCCTTGTAAGCTCTGACCGCCAAACCTGACGCGAGCTTACAGGCCTGCGAGGGGAGACAAGGATCCCCCAGATGCAGTGGCCGTCGGGCACAGGTACACCTGTGTTGCGACAGACCGCTCCACTGGAGGGACAGCCTCATAACCCTTCACCGCTCCTCCCTCAAGGGTAGCGAGGGGAAAAAGCTATTGAGACAGTTTCTGGCAGAGAAAGGTGCCGTCCACAACCCGGTAAGCTCTCCATGCACTTAGCGAAAGAAAGGCACTGGGGCGGCGAGCTGAGAACCAGCGTGGCGAGATACCAATCCTCCAACCGAGACTGAACGGGACACGGTGGAGGGTTCCACTCGAGCCCGGCAGCCTCAGCGGCCTGTTTCAGATCTGGCTCGGGCAGTGTTACACTCCCAGAGGGAGATAACACAGCCGAGTCGTCATCTCCAGAGGCCATCTCACCCTCCGATGCTGCTATCAACATTTTATCCTCTGGGGGAACCCCAATTGAAACGGCTGATTGGTCCATTACAGACGGATCAGCACGTTCAACCAGAATTCCATCGGCTGCGGTGTGATGGAGGAGTGAGGAGCTTACAGGAAATGGTTACTGGACGAGACATACATCACTATCCTCCGATCACCCATTCCACAAGGCACTCGGGGGTGGGGCATGGTGATGGGGACTCGCGCTTCGCGGATGAAGGCGAGTCTCGATCTCAACACCGCAACAGTCATATTCCTGCAATGGGAACCTGAACCGTTCACAAAAGCTGCTTCAGCGTGCTGTAAGCCCAAACACGTGATGCAACAATTGTGACCGTCAGAGAGGAAAAGGTAACGACCGCATCCAGAAACGCACGGGAGGAATGACATCTTGAAAAAGACGCAAACGCACTTGTTTAGCTTTTTCAGGAAATATGACCCATCACCAGTGCCGGAGCACACAGGGGAATGACCGCGGCAACACTGAACAGTGAACTGAAAAGTGAAGCACTCACTTTTTCGCCCTCTTACCAGCCGTCAACACACACAAACATTTAGAAATGTGCTGCTGTTAAAACAGCAGTTGAGAGCTCAAAGCTCGCGATCACCGCTGCACTCGCGCTGTAGAAACCAGCAGCACTGGGAGAGTCTTCCAGAAGAACACCGACAAACTCGCTCGTTGTAAACAACAGCACTCTTCAGAGACATCAAACAATTGGCTCCGAAGCGAAAGGCAACTAGTGTGTGCATCCACTTCCTTATTTATACCCCCACTGCAGGGGCGGAGAGTGTGATGTCATCACGCACGCCAATTCCATTGGCTCGTTCAATAGTACTCGAAGACGATTGGCTCCCTAGCGTGATCCCCATTCAGTCGACGTCGACTACATTTGGCGTTTTCGACTGAAAGGGAACATTATGTTATGACTTGAGGCTCATGACTGTTAACTCATTATTAAGTAATATGTCATTATGGTTATGGTTTTGATATTGCCTGACAGGCCACACAACCACACTAAATTTTGGAGCCCGTTCTCATCCTTTGGCGTCATATAGGTGACGCTATATGACAAAACGTCGAAATACAACGCACATGGCACCCTTTAGCGTGAATATAACACGCGAACCCAAGGCGTCATAAAGTTGACTGGCATCCTTTAGCGTGAATATGAGACGCAGACCCTACCCCACACCTAAACCTACCCATCACTTCGCGTGTTATATTCACGCTAAAGGGTGCCATGTGCGTAGTATTTCGACGTTTTGTCAGGCGTCACCCATATGACGCCAAAGGATGAGAATGCGTTGAAATTTTGAGGTTTGTGGGACAGTTGCAGAATGAATGAAATGTCAGAGAATATGTTTGAAGGATGGGTAAGTTGGGCTGCACAGAATTGTCAGTGAACCAGAATCGTAACTTCTAACAGCTGTTACACTGTGTCTAAACTGTACGTGACTTGTTGCATCACGCCGCAACAGCTGTGTACACTGGACGCAACAAAGCAACCATAGCAAATCCATTTGTCCTTCATATCAGAAGTAGCACAAGTGCTTGGAGTTTATCAGAAATCGAACGGGGCATCAATTTATTGTCAAGGATTTGTCGTGTCATGCCACATCTAGTGTAGACAGCATCACTGATTATAACTGGTTCTAAAGTCTTTTAATAAGAATAAATAGCAGTGTCCGGGCACATTTTCTCAGTGTCCCACCTTTGAATTCTAGACCTCAAACATCCTCCAGAAATATTGCTGTGCCATGAACAACAAAGGCACAAGGTAGCATGCTCCAGTTTATCTGGTACAGTGGCATCCCAGTTGCATATGGCTGGAAGTTGAATTCCATAGCTTCGACCCATTGTGGTAATTAAGACATTAATTTACACTAATACTAGAAGTTGTTAGGAAATTATTCTATGATGACACTTAATTACTATCATTTCAAATGTTATCTCACAACTCAAAAATGTCAAACCATTGTTACAGCCCTGATAGTACAATATGATTCATGTGGCCTCTGCTGTAGTTTGAAAACATATCAATGATCAAGGCTGTTTAAACAGGTAATGGTCAATACTGAAATGTTCACATTTGCTTAAATTATTTGAAATGATTTGTTGTATTAATAATTAATGCTGCATTGATACACATCCTATATTATATTCCTGAGCATTAATTCTTAATCCTTACTGTTTAGGGAAAAATATTGGTGTGATGGATATACTATGTTAATAACACCTCCAGCATTACTTCAATGGAGGGCTTTATGTATTTCTCAGGGTTGTCCTAGTAGCCAGTTTTAATGACAGTTCTAAGACTCCTCTAGGTTTCTCTAGAGGCTGGATGGCAGGAGATTTTGAACCTCATTACAAACACAAATCACTGCATAGCGCTACTGTGCATGTGATATGACTTAAACTTGGTTTGAGGTTGTTATGAGTCCTTCTGCTGACAACTAATGTTTTTCCTGTGAATAAATCTATTAACCTAGTATTCCTTTTCTTAGAATTCCACCGTCCACTGCTCTCATCGTGTTGACCTCATTTCACTTCTCTGGATGTTCTTTAATGCCACTAAGACAAACCGGGGGCATTTTGCTCATTTATTAGCTTTAGCCTTTAGCCAAAACACTAAAATGCATCCTGGATCCCATGACTGGAGATGAAAATGTGTGGCAGCTCATAGCTGGCCATGCGTAACCTACGCAGCTGTCACTTCATTCTCCTAGAAACACAGACGTTGAGCCCAACCGTTGTGTGCTCAAGAGTATAACCAATGCTGCACTGTTCAAAGAGATTTAACATGGTTCATGAAAGCTGCACATTTAGCATGAAAGATATAAGTACAAACTACCATATCAGAATACTGAGAATTGTAGCTGTTAAACCCAATGTTTTTTGCTGCCTTTCTCCTTGTTGAGTAGTAGGTAACATATTTCATACTTGTAAAGGATGACATCTTATGGTTGTGTGCTTGCGTAACTCCCCCTCCTGAATGAATGAATTAATAAGGACAGTTATCTAAAGGCTCATTAATATAATCCATGTTATTTTTAGGACATACTCTCAATGTGTTCAATGCCTCTTGTGTTTTGACTTTAAAATAACTTTTGAGACTATCAAATTATTGTATACCTTTCCTTGATGAACTTTTTTTTCATTATTGGCATTGTACATAAAATATATTATCCTCCTGGGACCCAGGAATATACTTTTGTCCACTGTAGTGGACATTATATTTTAGTGAATTTATTTGACACCATACATGTCACATGTCCTGGTGACATGTATGAACACCAGTTAAAAAAACAGTTAAAAAAATAATATATGTTGCTATGAATTTTTTTTTTATAACATGGCATAAAAATAATTAAAAACTTTAAGGTTTGACATAGCTTATATTATAATGCAAATAAAATGATTTGGATAAAGCTCCTTCCTTGATGCAGACATTTGTGGTATGAGCCAGTAAACAAGATATCTAATGCTTCATGGTTTATTGTTAGACACGATTTTTGCCTTATTTGTGTGTGGCCACTGATGTCATTCGTGTGGTTGCTGAGCCACTTCATTATCACTCTTGTCTTGCAACATGGTGCTTCATCATGTACGGATCATCACTAAATTGCTCCTGGATATTTGGGAGAAGTTGCTCTATCAGGATGTTGTGATACCATTTTCTATTCATGGCAGTGTTTTTAGACAGAACTGTGAGAGAGCCCAGTCCCTTGGATGAAAAGCAACCCCACACATTGATGATCTCAGGATGCTTCACTGTTGGCACGACACAGGACTCATGCTAACATTTACCTTTTCTTCTCTAGAAAATCCATTTTCCATATGTCCCAAACAGTAGGAAGGGGGTTTCCTCAGAGATATTAACAGACGGTCTTCTGCTGTTCAGTCCTTGTATGTCCTGCAGAATTTCAGTCTGTCCTTGATGTTTTTCTTGCAAAGAAGTGGCTTCTTTGCTGACACCAGGCCATTGTCCAAAATTCTTTGCCTCACTGAGCGTGCAGATGCACTCACACCCACCTGCTGCCAATACTGAGCAAGCCCTACACTGGTAGTGAAACAATTCTGCAGCTGACTTCTCAGGAAGAGACAGTCATGGCACTTTCTGAACACTGATGTCCCGAAGCCTTTACTGCAGTTGAACCTCATTGCTTGAAGTTCTTTATGATCTGGTAAATGGCTCTTTCAGCTGCAATATTATTTGCTGCAATTTCCTTGCATGTAAGGCCATTTTGATGCAAAGTGATGATGCCTGCACGTCTTTCTTTGGAGGTTACCATTGGTAACACAAGAACACAATGATTGGAAGCACTTCTTCCCTCCTTTTATAACAATCTGTCTACTCTTATAATCCAATGATAATGACAGAGATTAAAGTGAGTAAAGTGACTAGTACTTGTTCACACTTTCCCATGTGCTTATGATATGACAGTGAAATGATGCTAGCAGGTCATTTTGTGCCTGGGCCAAAAAAAAAAGGGTTTTGTGATAAAGTAAATTTTTTTGGCCAATTAAGTTTTTGTAATTATTTAAAATGCATCTGATGACTCACAATAATCTAGAAACATTGTGAATTAACACCAGAACAACTGAAGCACACTTTTTGAAAGACAAAATTTATCTCACTGCCAATACTCTTGGCCAGAACTGTATACTGAAAAAAAAAATATTCATTGAATTTACTCAAATTTTTTAAGGTAATTGCAATCAATTGATTTTACCTATACGTTTAAATAAACACATCTAGTTGAATGTACTCAATTTTATTTAGTTATCTTAGCTCGATTAAATTTAGTTGACTTAAGTATACTACATTTAGTAATTCCTCCCTTATTTAATGTTACTTCTACTTAAATTATTTATTGATTATTTCATTTATTTATTTTTATTATTTAATGAGTTCAAAATGATCTAGCTTAATCTACTAGATAAACATCCAAAGTGGTATATAGACAACAGAGATATAAAACGTCTCAGGTTACGTATGTAACCCTGGTTCCCTGATAGGGAACGAGACGCTGCGTTTGAGACGCGGTGGGAACGCTCTGCGTGATTGCGTCATGAAGCACGTGTAAAATCAGTCCAATGGAAGTCCGATACGTCATAGGTGACGTCATAGACCAGGAAACTATAAAGCACCCTTGCAAACAGACCGCGCCAGCTTCTGAAAAGTCTGAAGCAAGTCGATCAGGGTGTGCAGGAAGTATGGCAGGCAAACGCAGCGTCTCGTTCCCTATCAGGGAACCAGGGTTACATACGTAACCTGAGACGTTCCCTTTCAAGGGAACTCGAGCTGCGTTTGAGACGCGGTGGGAACCCCATAACCACCACGCCATAGTGACAAATGCCCGTTCTGTGTGAAGTCCTTGCGCACACTAAGAAGCAAGCAACCTAGCCCCTGGAGTGGAGAGGTCAAGGTCATAAAACCTGACAAATGTATGCGGAGAGGACCATCCTGCCACATTACAAATATCAGGAAGGGAAACCCCCAAAATTAAGGCCGTAGAGGCCGCCATACTCCTAGTAGAATGGGCCCGTACAGCCATAGGTGAAGGCTGACCGGCCGCTTCATAAGCTAGTGAAATAGCCTCGACTATCCACTTGCTCATAACCTGTTTAGATGCAGGGCACCCTCTTCTGAGTGACCCAAAACATACAAATAATTGCTCTGACTTACGCCACAGGGCAGCTCTGTGAACGTAGGCATCCAATGCCCGAACTGGACATAACAGGTTCAATTGTTCCTGATCTGGGGTATTAAAAGGTGGAGGATAAAAGGCCTGCAGCACTATTGGGCCCCCAACATTGAATGGGACCTTAGGAATATAACCCGGTCTAGGGTATAGAAATGCTTTCACCATACCAGGTGCAAATTCCAAACATGACGGAGCAACCGACAGGGCGTGTAAATCTCCAATTCTCTTGATAGATGAAATAGCAAGGAGAAATAAAGCTTTCAAAGTGAGGAATTTTTCTGAAACCTCTTCAATGGGCTCGAACGGAGCCAGAGCCAGACCCTCAAGTACAATGGCTAAATCCCAAGCCGGTGCTCTGGAGTGCAGTGCAGGTCTCAACCTCAATGTACCACGGAGAAAATGAGTAATCAGAGGATCTCTCCCAATAGAAGTACCCCCCAGAGGGGTATGGTAGGCCGATATAGCCGCCACATAAACTTTTAAGGTGGAAGGAGATAATCCAGCAGAGAAACGGTCTTGCAGAAAATCGAGAACTGAACCAACAGGGCAGTTAACAGGATCTAACTGACGCTCACCACACCAGGTGGAGAATAATTTCCATTTCAGCGCTTACAGTTTTCTCGTGGAAGGGGCTCTGGAATGGAGAATGGTCTCAACGACCTCAGTCGAGAGACCGGATTCTATGAGCCTGGCCCCCTCAGAGGCCAGGCCCACAGTTTCCACAACTCCGGTCGAGGGTGAAATATCGTGCCCTCTACCTGGGACAGCAGGTCCCTCCTGATTGGAATCTCCATAGGAGAGCCGCTCAGAAGAGACACCAAGTCCGAGAACCAAACTCGAGTCGGCCAGTAAGGGGCTATTAGTAACAGACGGGCCCCTTCCCGGCGAACCCTCTCCAGAACCCCCGGGAGCAACGATATCGGGGGGAAAGCATACAGGTAAAGCCTCGGCCAAACCTGCACCATCGCATCCAGTCCGAGAGGAGCTGGGTGCGTGAGAGAGAACCACATGGGACAATGGGTTGTATTTGAGGATGCGAAAAGATCTATCTGAGCACGACCAAATTTCTCCCAAAGGAGCTCCACCACCTCGGGGTGAAGTCTCCACTCCCCGGGCCTCAGCCCCTGCCTTGACAGTATATCTGCTCCCACATTCTGACGCCCCGGAATGTAAACTGCTCTGAGAGATAGCAACTTTCCCTGGGCCCATAGGAGGATCTGATGGGCCTGCTTGCAAAGGTGACGTGACCTCAAACCCCCCTGATGGTTGATATAAGACACCACCGACGTGTTGTCCGTACGGACCAACACATGATGGCCTCTCAGGTCTGGCAGGAAAAATTTGAGAGCTTGAAATACCGCCATCATCTCCAAGCGATTTATGTGCCATGACAGATGATGGTCCTGCCAAAGACCTTGCGCCGAGCGGCTACTCATGACCGCCCCCCATCCCGTGAGGGAAGCATCCGTCGAAAGCGTGACGCGTCGACAAGAAACCCCCAGCACTGGGCCCTGGGCGAGGAACCAAGGTTTCTTCCACATGACCAAGGCACGAAGGCATAGCCGCGTGACCTTGATCTTGCGGAACGGATTTCCCCTCGGGGAAAACCCCTTGGTTCTGAGCCACCACTGCAGGGGTCTCATGTACAGCAGGCCAAAAGTAATCACGTTGGACGCTGCTCCCATGAGCCCCAACAGTCTCTGAAACTGTTTCACAGTGAGTGACTGGCCTAGTTTTACATTTTTTACGGTTGTGAGAATCACAGAAATCCGAGCAGGAGATAGACGTGCCTGCATTGTGGTCGAATCCCAAATTACACCTAAAAAAGTGGTCCTCTGAGCAGGGAGGAGAACACTCTTCTTTATGTTGAGCCGCAACCCCAACTCCTTTATGTGAGACAGAACGACATCTCGATGCCGAACTGCCAACTGCTCTGACTGAGCTAAAATCAACCAATCGTCGATATAATTTAATACGCGAATGCCCTGGAGTCTCAAAGGAGCCAGAGCTGCATCCACACATTTTGTAAAGGTGCAGGGTGATAAACCTAGGCCAAACGGTAGAACCCGATACTAGTAAGCTTCGCCCCCAAAAGCGAACCTCAGGAACTTCCTGTGATGAGGATGGATGGATACATGAAAGTAAGCGTCTTTCAGGTCTATTGTGACAAACCAGTCCTCGGACTGAATCTGTGATACAATTTGCTTGAGTGTGAGCATCCTGAACTTGAGTTTCTGAACTCTGCTGTTTAACTGGCGCAGATCTAGAATAGGACGCAACCCTCCATCCTTTTTCGGAACAATGAAGTAACGGCTGTAAAACCCAGACTCTCTGCTGGGAGGAGGCACCCCCTCTATCGCTCCTTTTTGAAGAAGTGTCAGAACTTCCTGCTCCATAACCAGAGCCTGCTGTGGGTCCACCACTGTGGGAAGGACCCCTTGAAATCTGGGCGGACGAGAACCGAACTGAATTCTGTAACCCTTTTCTATTATATGCAGGACCCATAAAGAAATATTTGGCAGAAGTTTCCACGCTGCCAGAAATTCTGATAAGGGAACCAGTCTCTCGAGACTGGCCTCTGGATTTGATTGAACAATCATTTCGGCGCCCTGAAGCGGCGAACCGGCAGGGAACAACCGAACTGACCGTTCTACAATCCTCCTCAGAGGATTGCATGGGGACGCTGACACCTCGGTGCCCTGAAACGGCGAACCGGCAGGGAACAACCGATGTGGCAACGCTGCGACTCTCCTCGGAGAACCGCCCCCCGGAGGGCGCCAAAGAGAAACGGTTCCTCGGAATCGTTCCTCCCTGGCGGGGACCACCCTCAGAAGCCTGGCACACTTGGCGTCAGGACTTCTTCTTAGTCCAGGTTCTTTTAGACATGACAGTCCTCAGATCCTGTCTGCCCCCAGCAGGCCTGGACTGCGAACGCCACTCGGGAACCCCAGATTGTGGAGGAGCCCGAGCAGCAACGCTCTGTTTCTGCTGGTATCTGTGTGAGGAGCTCGTAGACGGACGAGGCTGCTCAACCTTTATATTGCGTGCAGCCTCGGGGACATTAGACCGGCGAGGAAGAAACCTCTGAAACGCAGCCGCTTGTTTTTTATTTTCTTGAAACCTATCGACAACACAATTTATAGCATCGCCGAACAGACTTGTAGGAGAAACCGGTGCGTCCAGAAGAACAGATCTATCTTTGTCTTTTATGTCAGAAAGATTCAACCATAAATGACGTTCCGTGGCCACCAGGGCTGCCATAGAACGGCCCACAGATTTGGCCGTCTCCTTGGTGGCCCGGAGAGATAAATCTGTCGTGCGACGTAATTCTCGAATTGCATCAGCACTAACTTCCTCACATTCATCTATGTCCCTCAGCAAGTCAGCTTGATAGGCTTGTAATATCGACATTGTATGTAGGCATGCCGCCGCCTGACCTGCTGCCGAATACGCTTTACCCACCAGCACTGATGTATTTTTTAATGGTCTGGTGGGTAACGTCGGGGCTTTCAGTGATGACGCTGACTCGGGGGAGAGATAGCTCGCAAACGCTTGCTCTTCCGCACGAGGCATCGTCAAATAACCGTAATCATCAATACCTCTAACTTTACTGTAATTACTAGTTTGAGGATTATGAACTCTGAAAGACGCCGGTTTATTCCATGATCTAGACACCTCAGTGTGAAGATCAGGAAAAAACGGGAGTTCCCGACGAGGAGGTCGTGATCTAGATGGTAAATAACGATCATCTAGAAGACTCTTTTTTGATTCAACATCAATATCATCAGCTGGCCACTCAATATTTAATTTAGTAACAGCACGAGATAAAACCTCCATTAACTCCTCATCATCGGGGATATGAGCTGGCGAAAACTCAAAATCCCCCATATCAACGACATCCGGTTCCTCAGAACTGGATAGCCGCAACATTGGTGCCTCAACCTGGGGAGGAGAAACCGCAGAGCGGGCTCCTTCCTGGGCTGGGACACCGGAACCAGCAGGTAAGGGCTGAGAAAGGGCTGAGCCCGTCTCAAACCCCGCTACTAGATCCATCTGTGAACCCCACGATGCACGCCGCCGCTGTGCCTCAGCAGCAGCGGGACCCGCACCACAGGGAACACGAACCGAACCATCCTCCTCAAAGAATGCCCGGCGGGAGCGGAGAGTTTTCATGGACAAACTCATGCAATGCTCACAATCAGCCCCCTCGAGGACTGACTAGGCATGCTCTACTCCCAAACAAGCAACACACATCTGATGTGTGTCCCCACCCGTAATGAAACGAGGGCAGGGAACAACACAACGTTTGTAATCTTGCTTGCTCGCCATCATGATATATATATATATAGCAATATGATCGGACAGACAACAATAAATAGACAAGGACAGAATCACAGAGAGCGCTTGCTGAAGACAACAGAAGCTGGCGCGGTCTGTTTGCAAGGGTGCTTTATAGTTTCCTGGTCTATGACGTCACCTATGACGTATCGGACTTCCATTGGACTGATTTTACACGTGCTTCATGACGCAATCACGCAGAGCGTTCCCACCGCGTCTCAAACGCAGCTCGAGTTCCCTTGAAAGGGAAATTGGTTGAGATGTTTTTATTTAAGTCATAAAAAAAGGTAAATATTATTAACTGTAAAACAACCACAATATTAGAAAAAAATTAAAATATCCAATAGCTGTCAAAATGGTAAATATGGTAAATAAACATTTGCTTTTTGTTAAATTAGTTATTGTATTCAGAACTTTCAAAAACATTTTAACCAAACAAGTTACATTTTGTTTACATTTATTCATTCAGCAGACACTTTTATCCAAAGCAACTTAATGAATACAAGCAATTCACCTTAAAGAGGTAATAGGCATGAGAAGTTCTAAAAACACAAAGATTTAAACAGCGTTCAGAATAATGCAAGCTAGAAGTGCTTTCTATGCAATGTGCTACTCTGAATGTCAGTTATCAAAGAGTTCCCAAATATTTTTGGTGGTTCAGGATGAAAATGTTGTTGATGGGCCTAGCTGGATGGTGAAATTATGCTGAATCATCGGAGTGGCTAAGAAGACGAGAAGTTCTGTTTTTGCTTGATTGAGTTGCAGGTGATATGCTGATATGTCTGCCAGGCAGTCTATCTATCTATCTATCTATCTAGCTATCTATCTATCTATCTATCTATCTATCTATCTATCTATCTATCTATCTATCTATCTATCTAAAATTAAAGCTGTTTTTCACCAGCATAGCAATGGTAGGGGAAACCATGTACCAGTATAATAGGTCCCAGCCATGTATATGGAGAAGAGGAATGATCCAAGCACAGACTTTTAAGGTTCACCTGCGACTAGTTGATGTGCTTTGGATTCCTCCCCTTCCCAGGCAACATTGAAAAACCTACCTGTGAGGTCAAATTGACAGTGCAGTTCCCATGATGCACAGCAATAAGAGGGTGGACAAAAGGATCTGATGGCTAATGGTATCAAGCCAGTTGTCCCTATCAATAAACAACACAGTTATTTAACAAAGCTTATCAAAAAAAAAAAAAAAAGGGTTGTGTCTGCCACTGTCACGGTGTGGGTTTGTCTTGTCATGTTTAGTTGTTCCCTGTCTGTCTATTAGTCATCCCAGGTGTTTCCCGTTAACCACGCCCCCTTGTTAACCTATCTAGATCGTTTGCCCCTGTATTTAAAGGAACACTTCACCCATTTCAACATTAATCTTTATTGAAAGTGGGTCATATATGTAGTCGAAATGTAAAAGATTTTTTTAATTTGGTGCCCTCTTGACTGAGAAAAGACAGAAAATAACTTTAGGGTGCATTTGTATGTAAGACCACAACTCCCACAATGCACCACATTGCACAGCTCCGCAAGCCACTCCCACTAATCCAGAACAGCGCAAACATCAGAGAAATCACTCTTTCGTCTACAAGGCTAACGTTAGCTGGCACCAGAGTTAGAAATTTATTTCACACAACATTTCTAGTTAGTTGGCTGGGCGAGCAGGACGAGGCGGAGTGACGTGAGAGGACGACGCGAGGCCGGTGGCGTGAGTGATAATGAACGACACCTGTGAGACGCACCGGTCTCTCTCGCATCTCTCACGGAGGAGCGGACGCATAAAACAAGGAGCGACGACAGGGCAGATCGAGAGAGGAACAGGCCTGATTTTATGTTGTGTTTTGTTTCTGTTGTGTGTGGCTGCTGGCTTATACTTTTGTATTTGTTTATTTTACTATTAAAATGTTTAAATGTTCGCCGGTTCCCGTCTCCTTCTTCCCACAACAACGAACCCCGTTACATTGGCAAACTCATTAGTGAATTACTCCTCGTTTGTATATCTTTCTATATGGTGAATTATTGCATGATACCTGGATGTTCAGTCAGAACATATGCGGTGCGACACTAGGATGGTTCACATCACAACACAAACGTCCGTGTGCTCGTCTGATTCAGAGATTTCGTCCAGGAGAAATTGCCATCGTTGAAATTATCTGCAGCAGACGGACTCTATCTGTGTCCGTAGCGCACAGCGAGAGCACAGGCACCAGCAGTCCGCCCAGCTCGAGACAGTCCGGGCTCCTCGTCCGCGACAGGCAGCCGCCTCCTGTTCCTCCAGCAGCCTCAGCTGCTCTTTACTATATTGCGGCTCGTAAAGATAGCCACGAACATCGGATTCGAGCAGCAGAATTTCAAAATCTTCTGCCATATGTTTAGTTTCTTCCGTCATTGTCGTAACTTCCTATCTCCACAGCGCTTGTTAGCTTAGCTTCCAAACAAGATGGCTGATATTGCTTTCTGTATCTGCAAGTGAAGTCCCACCCACTGATCTGTAATAGGTCTGTACCGTGAGTGGGGTCTACTCCCTGAATAAATGATGAGCTTGTGTTTGTAGTTTTAACCCTTATACAAAGAAATGGGACTTCCTGCTTTTCATGACGCAAAATGACGATTTTTACGTCATAAAAAGCAGGAAGTGGAACACTTAAATCCTTATTTCTCCCATCTCAGGGAAAAATAAGGGAATAAACCATGACCATTCAAAAATATGACTGGGTTTCTAAAGATACAAAGCTTAATGCAAATGGGTGAAGTGTCCCTTTAAGCCCTTTGTTTCAGTCCAGTCTTTGTGAGTTCTTGTGTTGTTGTTACGTTGATGTAGGTCGTTCTGTTCCCGAGTCTTGTTCCCTTGCCTGAGTATTTGTTTAGTTTGAATGTATTTAAATAAACGTACTGTATTTGGATCCTGCTTCCTCCATGCTTCAACCTCACCTTCTTAACAGAAGAACTCACCATCACTGAATCCAACAGTATGGAGTGTTTCGGGTTTTGCTCAACCACTTGGGACAGAGAGCCTTTTAGGGGAACCCGTCTGGTCAAGTTTAGGGGAACTCGTGGACGTAGGGGAGGAAATACTAGAGTTCCGGTGGTCCCTGTTCCGGTGGTCCCAGTTCCGGTGGTCCCGAGTCCGGTGGTCCCAGTTCCGGTGGTCCCGAGTCCGGTGGTCCCAGTTCCGGTGATCCCGAGTCCGGTGGTCCCAGTTCCGGTGGTCCTGAGTCCGGTGGTCCCAAGTTCGGTGGGGTTCCCCGGGTCTGGTGGTCCGGAGACGGAGGAGGAGGAGAAAGGCCTCCTTAACGACTTGTCCGGTGGCTCCTAATCCAGAGACCATCCCAGAGATGACTGCCATCCCTGACGCGCCGCCCAGGTGCCCTGCTCTGCTTGCGCCGCTCAGTCGACCTGCTCTGCCCGCGCCGCCCAGGCGCCTTGCTCTGCCCGCGCCGCCCAGTCGCCCTGCTCTGCCCGTGCCGCCCAGTCGCCCTGCTCTGCCGGCCCCACCCGAGCTGCTCGCCCTGCCGGCCCCACTCGAGGTGCTCGCCCTGCTAACTACCATATAAATATTTGTATGGTCAGCCAGCTGAACAAGAATAACTGAAAGTTTCAGTTACTAAGGAAAGGTGTGCTTTGACAAGTCAAAGATGAATATTTGATCATTTTTACTTTTCACACCGTTTTAAAAATAAAAACAGTAGTCTACAGTATACAGTAGCTACTCATAACTTAGAATTGTATTATAATTGTATTTCATATAATATTAATCGACATTCTGTGATCGATTCGCGCTACAGTAGCTTTTTTCGACAAGGCAGCACAAATCGTCAGAACACCGGCGCCACCCCAGCGACACGTCACGTCTGTCGATCCAGAGACAGTTCACGTCACGTCTGTCGATCCAGAGACTGTTCACGTCACGCCTGTCGATCCAGAGACTGGTCACGTCTGCTGATCCAGAGACTGTTCACGTCCCGTCTGCCCAGCCAGAGACTGTTCCTGTTCCTGAGCCGGTCTCTGTTCCTGTTCCTGAGCCGGTGTCTGTTCCTGTTCCCGAGCCGGTGTCTGTTCCTGTTCCTAAACCGGTGTCTGTTCCTGTTTCCAAGCCGGCGCCTGCTCCAGCCTATGACCCCGTAGCTACCCCCAAGACAATTTTTTGAGGGGGGGGCAGTAGGTCACCGCCGTGGCCGGCCGAGGGCTCTTCACCGCCGTGGCCGCCCGAGGGCTCCTCTCCGCTAAGGCTGCCTGAAGGGTCCGTTAGCCACGCCCCCTTTTTATCCTATCTAGCTCGTTTGCCTGTGTATTTAATCCCCTGTGCTTCAGTTGTTGTTTGTCGGTCGTTGGTTGCTGTTGCTTGTAACTGAGTTCCCTGTTCGTGTTCTGAGTTCCATGTTCCTGGTCTGAATTTCTTTGTTTGCCGTTTACCCTGGATTACCTGTTTGTTTAGTTAATAAAGTGCTTGCAATTGGATTCACTTTCTGCTTCATTCCTGACCCAACGTTACAGCCACATTCACATTCATAAAAATAAAAAAATATGATTATTGTTACATACCACATAAGTAAATCAGAATTTGAGCAAATATGACTATCACAAGGAAGTTAGCATTGGTGTTCAGTGGTGATGCCACTATGATGTTCATCAAACTTTGAACGAGAGAATTTAAAGTGCATTTGAATACGCATATGAAAACATGCTTTGGTTGACAAGATTTTATTTTCCCCAATTATGTATTCACTTAAAGTCCCTGTAAAGGCAATTCTAAAAAAAAATTTCTAAACACATTTTAAATGTTAGAAATGTATTGCTAAAACACATTACAACGACTGTGAACTGTGAAGTACTGAATTGTGGAGTTAAACAGTTTTTCACCATTGTTGTGTTCAGGATTTTTTGGGTGGGGCACTGTCGATACAATCCTAACTCCCCTATGAATAGAGCACATTCGCATCAGTTCGCCTCTCAATTGCGATCTGTCAGTAGTACTATTAGTTACTACAGCCTACAGTTTGCTAGTAGCTAGCTATGCCTTCGGAAATGCGTATTGCGCATTTTCCGGACTATAAGTCGCTCCGGAGTATAAGTCGCATCAGTCAAAAAATACATCATGAAGATTAAAAAAACATATATAAGTCGCACTGGACTATAAGTTGCATTTATTTATTTGTCGTTCAAGCACCCATCTGTGGACTCGTTCCTCCAGCTCTGGCCATCTTGCTTTCAGCCTGCAATTAGCTTTCTTTGTTTTCTTCATTACAGTTAAGGGGGTCGCACACCGGACAAGAAGCGCAGTGCCGTGCCGCGTCGCGTCTAGGACAACTCGAGGTATCACACACCGGACGCACACTTTCTCCGTTTATGGCCAGCAATATTGTTATGTTTAAGGACATTATGGAATTAAGATAATGTTTGTACTATGTTATGATTATACTGTACAATTAAATACAATCGTTGCTGAGTCTGAAGTCTGAACACTTTACCTCAAAGCGTCAAGTTAACTGAATGAATTGAGAATATCACCTGAAAATCTGATAACATCAGCAATTTTCATTCAAGCAGAATGCAAATTTTGTTTTCACAGAAAGCTAGTTTTCACGCCTATTGGCGGTCTATTTTTAAAAGTTGGAAAAAAAGCCATACACCGTACAATTAGACACGAAAATCTTGCTTGCCATTAATCAATTTGTACTGCTAACATTTGTTCCCTTGGCTAGCAAACTTTAGAAATTGAAGTTGTCATAAGCCGCCGTATTCAGTTAATGACATGTAACGTTAGATGTGAGTCTGAATTCAAGCGACGGGTCGTCTGTAACAATTCACCTTGCTTAACTATTTCATCGCTGTATTTTACACAACAAAATTTCATCCAACATTATGGTATACACATTCCTTTATAAAATGTTACTTACAAAAAAACTAATACTTACCAACACGAAAATCCAAAAGCAAGATAATCTGCCAAACATTCCAAATCAATTTGTCCTTAGTGTCAGAATTAGCACGAGCGCTTGGAGTATGTCAGAAACAGAATGGAGCACCAGTTTATCGTCGGGATTTGTCCTGGCTTTAAGGAAGAACTGTCTTTAAAAAACTGAAAGAATTGCTTAAACAGTGTGAGTACTGATGGTTAAATTATATAGAATAAAATGAGTTCATCTCACTGTAGTAGGTGGCCCTAATACCTCTAAACTGACATGGTTACTAGATGTGTACTTAGAATGTAACCACAGTGTAAGTACATATTGGTGCACGGTATGTACCATAAAACTCTATTTTACGGTGTCCGTGATACAGAGTAATTACTTAATAATTACTTAGTATTAAACATTGCAATAACATGTAAGAAAATGTAATTAACATGTAACTAAGTTATGGAACAGCCTGTACTTACAGATTATAATTACACACATGTAATAGGCAGCTACTGTTACACATTATGTAACAGGCCGAGTCGGTTACGTGTTACCGACTTGGTACAATGTAATTATTTAAGAAAGTACTTTGTACTACTCAATGTAACAAGTACTTAAATATGTTACTAAGGTGTGAAAAAATCCTGCACTTACACATGGTCATTTTGTACCTTCTGTAGGCTGTTACACGTATGTAATATAAAGTAAAATGTATCAAGATTATACTTAAGTGCACTTCATGTGTATCTACATACCTTATCCATCTGAATTAACCCACTAGTTCACAGCTTAAATACATGCATAGCTTCTTAATTACATTCAATTTACAGAATAATACACAGGTATAAGCTACGTAAAATAATTCTCATTGTAATATCAAATGTTTTTTGTATTATAGTTGTTAAAATTTAAATATTTAGATCATATTCGGTGCACATGTTTAACAGTTCATAGACTACACATATAACAGAGGGAGCTGAAAGCTCAAACAGTAGAGCGTTGGCGCTTGCAACGCCAAGGCAGTGGGTTCAATTCCCAGGGAAAGCAAGAACTGATAAGAATGTAAATGTGTACCTTGAAATGCAAAGTCTGTTGCTTTTGAAAAAAGCGTCTGCCAAATGCATAAATGTAAATGCATACAGAAGGTGCCAAGGAAAACAATTTCTATGTGGCCAACAGGAGAGTGAGAGACATCAGAGTGTGCCAATACTCGGTATCCACAGATTAGCAACACATACACACACGTTGGGTTTTCATGGTTTATGGTTATCTTCCTCATGGACACCAAAAAATATATTTTGTCCCTATAATGTAAGGTACTGTATAACTGAACCACACACACACACAGTCTAATAATTTAAAATCACAAAATTATCCCTGACAGTTGTCCTGGCAACCTAAAGCATTCTATTATAATGAATCCTGTAGGCTTTGCCTATTTAAAACTGATTTATGTCCGCTTATGTGTGTGAAGAGACTACAGAAAAACATAGCTAAAATGCATAATCTAGTTAATCTAGTCAACTATTATTATATTATGCATTGTTAATTTTGAGTTTATTGATTTTTAATAGACCTTTTTGGGTAACACTTTATTTATTTAATTTTTTTTATTTAGTGGTGTCCGCATAATAATGTAGAATTCATAGACAATTGGAAAAGTTTTTGGGGCAAGCCTGACCTGTTGAAAAGAGATGGTATCCATTCCTCCTGGGCTGGTGCTGCTCTTCTCTCTAGTAATTTGGCTCATAGTCTTAGAGATAAAACATGACAATCTGGGGCTCAGGTCAGGAAGCAGACAGACTGGCTAAACCGACCGTCAGATAAATCCCATCACATAGAGCCTCTTTCACCTAGATATCATCATATAGAGACTGTGTCTGTTCCCCGAATTTGGAAATCCAAAACACGTCAGGTTAAAAATTTAATTGATGTTCAACAAATAAAAAACAGATATAATACAGATGAGCAAATGATAAAGCTTGGGTTGCTGAATATTCGATCCCTTACTTCAAAATCTCTCATAGTTAATGATATGATTTCAGATTATAATCTTGATATGCTGTGTTTGACAGAAACCTGGCTAAAACCAAACGATTACATTATTTTAAATGAGTCAACCCCACAAGATTACAGTTATAAACATGAACCTCGTCTGAAAGGCAAAGGGGGAGGTGTTGCTGTAATGTATAGTAATATTTTCAAAACCACTAAGAAATCTAGTTTTAAATATACTTCTTATTGGTGCTTAATGTAAAAATATATAGTGTAAACGACAAATCACATTTGAGAATTATGCTGGCTACTGTATGCAGGCCACCATAAAGATTTTATCAAAGAATTTGCTGACTTTCTATCAGAATTAGTATTGGCTGCATATAAAGTACTAATTGTTGGTGATTTTAATATACATGTAGATAATGAAAAAGATGCATTGGGATTGGCATTTAAAGACATTGTAAACTCAATTGGAGTTAGACAACACGTGTCAGGACCTACTCATTGTCGTAATCATACTCTAGATCTAATATTATCACATGGAATAGATGTTGATGCCATTGAAAAATGTGCAGCAGAGCGATGACATCTCAGGTCATTATCTAGTCTCATGTAAATTACATTTAGCCAAGGCTGCAAAGCCGACTCCGTGTTATAAATACGTTAGACCTATAACTTCCGCCACTAAAGATTGCTTTATCAATAATCTTCCTAATCAGTTTCATCATCTCAGCATCCCGGATAGCTTAGAAGAACTTGAGATTGCAACAGAAACTTTTAACCCTCTCTTTTCCAGCACTTTAGACGCAGTTGCTCCATTGCGCTTAAAGAAGATTAAAGAAAATAGTCCAACGCCGTGGTACAACGAGCACACCCAGGCCCTTAAGAGAGCAGCCAGAAAAATGGAGCAAAACTAAAAGGAAGAAAACTAAACTAGAGGTATTTCCGATTTCATGGAAAGAGAGCGCGATTGCTTACATAGAGGCTTCAAAAGCTGCTAGATCTGCTTATTTTTCAACCCTATTAGAAGAAAATAAACATAATCCAATGTATTTATTTGAAACAGTGGCTAAACTAACGAAAAAGAAAGCTTCAAGCTCAGAAGTGTCCAAGCAACACAGCAGTGATGACTTTACGAACTTCTTCACTTATAAGATTGATAATATCAGGGACAAAGTTATAACTATGCAACCGTCTACCACAGTATCGCATCAGGGATTGCATTGTAGTCTCCCTGAGGAAAAATTTGATTCATTTGTTGCTATAGGAGAGGAAGAATTCTGCAAACTCGTTAATTCATCTAAATCGACAACTTGTATGTTAGATCCTATACCGTCTAAGCTACTGAAAGAGATGTTTCCAGAGGTCATATATCCTTTTCTTAATATCATTAATTCATCTTTGTCTCTAGGATACGTATCAAAAACCTTTAAACTGGCTATGATAAAACCGCTTGTTAAAAAAACACAACTTGATCCTACAGAATTAGTCAATTACAGGCCGATCTCGAACCTGCCTTTTCTGTCAAAGATATTAGAAAAAGCAGTATCTTCACAACTATGTTCCTTTCTAGAAATAAATGATATCTGCGAGGATTTTCAGTCCGGATTTAGACCGTTCCATAGTACTGAGACCGCTCTCATTAGAGTCACCCATGATTTGCTCTTATCATCCGATCGTGGTTGTATCTCTCTATTAGTGTTTCTTGATCTTAGTGCTGCATTTGACACAATTGACCACAACATTCTTTTAAATAGACTAGAAAACTATGTTGGCATTAGTGGACTTGCACTAGCATGGTTTAAATCATACTTAACTGACCGTTATCAGTTTGTAGCAGTAAATGAAGAGATGTCTTATCGATCACAAGTTCAGTATGGCGTACCACAAGGCTCAGTACTAGGACCGTTGCTGTTCACTCTGTACATGCTACCATTAGGAGATATCATTACGAAACATGGAGTTAGCTTTCACTGTTATGCCGATGATACTCAGCTGTATATTTCTTCAAAACCCAACGGAACTTACCAATTCACAAAATGAACGGAATGCATAGCTGATATAAAAAATCGGATGACTAGTATTTTCCTACTACTAAATTCTGAAAAGACAGAGATTCTAATTATTGGACAAAAAACTTCCACACGTGATAACCTAGAACACTGTCTAACACTTGATGGCTGCTCTGTCAAGTCTGCTCTAGGTGGTTGTCCTGCACGCTTAATAAATAAACTACAGCTAGTTCAAAACGCAGCAGCTCGAGTTCTTACCAGAACCAGGAAGTATGATCATATTAGCCCGGTTCTGTCAACACTGCATTGGCTCCCTATTAAACATCGTATAAATTTTAAAATATTTTTGATTACTTACAAAGCACTAAATGGTTTAGCTCCGCAGTACTTGAGCGGGCTCTTAACGCATTATAGTCCTTCACGTCTATTGCGATCTCAAAATTCCGGCCAGTTGATAATACCTAGAATATCTAAATCGACTGCAGGCGGTAGATCCTTTTCCTATTTAGCACCAAAAATTTGGAACAGTCTTCCTACCATTGTCCGGGAAGCAGACACACTCTGTCAGTTCAAAGCTAGACTAAAAACACATCTCTTTGATCTAGCTCACACATAATACATTATAGACTTCTATAATTCAATGTTAGGCTGCATAGATTAGGTCAGCCGGAACTGGGACACTTCCCTTAAATCTTGATGTACTCGTTACATCATAAGATGAATAGCATCTACGCTAATATTAGTGTCTTTGTTTATCCCGAGGTTTTCCCGCAGTCTGCCGGATCCAGGCCGTATCCAGATCTGACGAAGGAGATCCGCCTGGACCCGATGACAATGCAGTGCTGAAGTGTCAACTATCCTCTCCCTATGGAGGATCCCTTTCCCACTCTACAGATAAAGCGTTGTGAATTTCGGTTCGCGTACCCCGAAGTGATAAAATAAAACAAAATTCTGTATCAAAATTTATAGGTAAGACAAGTAGTTTGTTTAGGCATGGGTTGTATGGAATTACAAACCTGCACACATGTCTGATCAGACACAGTCTGATCATTTCGACGGAGGTGAATCAATCAAAATTAACTTTAGCTGGAAATAACATTATTCAAGAACCGCTATAAAGCCAAAACAATCTCTTTTACCTTAAATTATATGTTTATCTCTGTAAAGCTGCTTTGAAACAATCCATTGTTAAAAGCGCTATATAAATGAAGATGACTTGACTTTATTTTAAAGGGTTAGTTCACCCAAAAATGAAAATTCTGTCAGTAATTACTCACCCTCATGTTGTTCCAACCCCGTAAGACCTTCGTTCATCTTCGGAACACGAATTAAGATATTTTTGATGAAATCTGAGAGCTGGATCACTCCTACATACTAGTCCATAGGCTTCTTCAGGGATTGAACTTGCCGGCCTCGAAAAGTTATTAAAGACATCGTTAAAATAGTCCAAGTGACTACAGTGGCTCAATCTTAAGTTTATCAAGCGACAAGAATACTTTTTGTGCGAAAAAACCCCCAAAATAACGACTTTATTTCAACTATTAATTTCCTTCTCTGTGGGCCTCGAGTCAGTTCACTAGTGTCATCAACTGTAATTAAATGTCTTATATCTTAAAAACCAATTCAACACAAACAAATCTTTAACCGGCCCAAACCAACACAAACGACAAGACTATTTTATTTGGAGCATGTGGGGGGCAGGGTGACCTCAGAATGACCTATAAATATTCTTTTAATATCTAAAAAACTGTAGCAACACAAACAAAAAAATGTACAGCACAAACGAAGTAAAAACGATGAAAATGAAAATGAAACCGCACGTATGATTGTAAACTGTGAGTCCATCCATCCATCCATCCATCCATCCATCCATCCATCTTCTTCCGCTTATCCGGGGCCGGGTCGCGGTGGCAGCAGTCTAAGCAGAGATGCCCAGACTTCCCTCTCCCTAGCTTCTTCCTCCAGCTCTTCCGGGGGGACACCGAGGCGTTCCCAGGCCAGCTGGGAGACATAGTCTCTCCAGCGTGTCCTAGGTCTTGCCCGGGATCTCCTCCCAGTGGGACGTGCCCGGAACACCTCCCCGGGAAGGCGTCCAGGAGGCATCCGGAACAGGTACCCGAGCCATCTCAGCTGACCCCTCTCGATGTGGAGGAGCAGCGGGTCTACTCTGAGCTCCTCCCGAGTGACCGAGCTTCTCACCCTATCTCTAAGGGATCGCCCAGCCACCCTGCGGAGAAAGCTCATTTCGGCCGCCTGTATGCGGGATCTTGTCCTTTCGGTCATGACCCAAAGCTCATGACCATAGGTGAGGGTAGGAACGTAGATTGACCGGTAAATCGAGAGCTTTGCCTTACGGCTCAGCTCCTTCTTCACCACAACAGACCGGTACATCGACCGCATTACTGCAGAAGCTGCATGCACCGATCCGTCTGTCAGTCTCCAGTTCCATCCTTCCCTCACTCGTGAACAAAACCCCAAGATACTTAAACTTCTCCACTTGAGGAAGGATCTCTCCACCAACCTGAAGTGTAAACTGTGAGTGTAAATGCAATTAAGAAAAAATTATATTTAAATTATCATTTTGCTACAGTTTTTGCTTGAACATGTTAAACATATCTAATCATTTCTGTAATACATTTTAATTTTAAAATGGACAATGTAAATTTAAATACAGAAATGCATTGCCATTTTACACATTGCATTGTCATTTTGCATTTTACATTTCAAATTGAATATTGCTACCCACATGCTTCCATACATCTCCATCCTCAACAGTGACCGTAAACAAATCCCGCGCTCATTATTAATAAAAAAATTGCCACCTCAAAAAGCTTGACACGACACGTTTTACGGCAGTGATAACACTCATTGGCTCTCGCTTGCTTCTCACAGATTGCGACATGCATGAAGTGAAGCGGAATGCCATTTTTCTGAATGAATAACTTAAATTCTGCTCTTTACCAGATATAAAACTATTATACATTGCACCAGGACTGCAACACATCATCATTCGGACTACGTTGGTACCGCTTTTGACATTTTGGTAACACTTTCCAATAAGGTTCATTCGTTAACTACCTTAGTTAACATGAACTAAGAATGAACAATACTTCTATAGCATTAATTAATCTTAGTTAATATTAATTTCAACATTTACTAATACATTATTAAAATCAAAGGTTGTATTTGTTTACATTAGTTAATGCATGGTGAACTAACATGAACAAACAATGAACAGCTGGATTTTTATTAACTAACATTAACAAAGATTAATAAATGCATAATTGTGCACACGTAAATCATTAATTACTAGTATATTTATGCTTATTACACGGCTCTGTGGAATACTTGATTGTGATTGGTTAATCGCGCCATCCAGCGGTAAATTATTCCCAGATAACAACCACTCAAAACAGATAACGCAGGCTCATCCGGGTTACTGAAGTCAGCAGTGCTATACGCTTGCTAGGAACGTTTTTTCTTTGTGGAATTTTGCATTTGGTGAGCTATAAAGTATTAAAACTCACTTAAATCAATATTTTGTGTACAGTTATTTAATTATGCCATCCAGTATTGTGGACTCGCTCTCTCTTGTTTCATTCAAACGCAGCTGCTGCCATTTTGTGACTATTGTTTTGTACACTGTGTTGGATTATGAGATACAAACAGGTACGAATTCAAAATATATCTATATTTAATATATATATATTTATAATATATCTTGTCCCCATAATTATTTATGTGTCGAAATGTTGTGTAAGTGGTATGACTGTACCATATTTTTTAAATGTCTGTCTAGTTTAAACTTGCCGCGCTAGCAACTGCTCTCCGCGGAAGCTTTAATAAAAACACAAAATAAAATATTTCAACTCAGGTCAATATTTTATGTCTAATTATTTACTTATATGGCAAGTAGCCGTGTAATAATAAATATTACCTCCGCTTCGCGTCGGGGTCCTGATCACCCTGTCGGGGGTTATTTTGAGAGAACCACCGGCTGGATGTAGGCTACATTATCCCTTACTTAACTAATGTATAGGCTAATTCAGGACCCTTAAAATATAAAGTTAATCATGGATTACTGTATTCCTGCTTAACCAATGCTTATTGTGAACAAGTTAATCATTCATTAATCCTTAAAGGTATATAAGAGAATAGCCAGAGTAAGCCAAATGTGTAACATTGTCACTGTTTTTGTTCCTTTATCACATCATGGATAAAGTTTACAAGGCCAAAGTCAGGTGAGGATCAAGGGTCTTAATATATAATATAATAATAGTAATCAGCTGATTGTCTCACGAACGTAACCAGCACATTTCTCCCCACACAGCAAACCCATAATACAGCGCGGGAGAAAAACCACATGAAACTATCCAACTACATATTTTTTCTAACAGGGTAGTAAAAGTTTAGCTGGCTAATATGAGCTGTTATGCTGTAGGGCTGTGGCTGAGCTGGTTAAAGCGCAAAACATTATAGCCTACTCGACGCGTCCGCATGAGCGCAAGGGTGCGCGCGGCAAAAATGACGTGATTGTAACAGCGAGCACGCCTCCGCATCCCCTAGACACCATTTACTACGCACAAATTAATAAATAATAATGAATAAAAATATAGTTTTTTTCTCTCTGGTTTTGAAAACTCCTCGCGATCGACTTAAAATGCTTCCAAGATCGACTTGTCGACCGCGATCGACGGGTTGGTGACTCCTGTAACGTTACTAATCAGCTGATTGTCAAAGCCATAACACAGCAAGGTAGAAGAACTAAGTTACATGAAACAATCCAACTACATATTTTACACCACGGACAAGGGAAAATTCACTACTCACGGTGTCTATGGCTAGCTTCTAGCTTTCTTCTCTTTCAAGGTAGTGATGAAACGCTTTCTGTAGCGCTGTTTGTTCGCTGTCTGCTACGGTAGAAACATGACGTCACAATATGTCGACCTTCATAGAAGGGGGTGCCTGCGGTTATGTAGATATAAATGTCTAATTCTAAGGTAATAAAAACATAACGGTTCATTGAGTAAGGTCTTTATACACCACTGAACACAATAGATCCTCAGAAATATCACACACCTTTAGCATTATGCTGGACCCTTAAAATAAAGTGTTACCCATTTTTGGTTTATTTCAGTTTATGCAATACAGCACTGTAAACTCACAAGGGATTGTGAGTCCTGCAAACCCTGTTAAATCTACCTCTGGAGTTCGTTCTAATCTAACACGTACAGCGTTCTGACAGAATCTACCGAATTATCACAGAAACCATACAAAGGTATTGGAGGGATTAGGAAATACTGTAGCAGGTATCTATACCTGCTAAATTCTATTTGGTGAGTGTTAAAAATAGGATCTACTGTAAAGATGGATTTGCTCTATGGTGTGCATATTGGAGAAGCTTTGACACTGAGAAAAAGCATGTGGAAAAAGATGTCATGGAACATCTTCCCTTGGCATCTGTCCATTATCAAGCCTAATTTGGGAATGCCAGCTGCAAGAGCAAAAAAAAAAAAAAATAGACAAAAAAAGTGTTTTTTTTTCACTTGTATGTACTGTGGATGTATCTGTGTGTTTGTATGCCAGCGGCTTGTCCCTGTGTGCTAAAATATCCACCATGAAAGGTCTGCTTGCCAGTATTCTTCTCTGCCCACCATGCAGCTGCACATGATGTCATTTGCAAATGTACAAGAAGCACGTCTAATGGCAGAATGAGAATGTATGGTTAAAGAAGACATTTAAAGTGCATATGATTGAAAAATACTGGAAGAATATCTTTGCTGCTTTTGAAAAATACTGATTTTGATAACTATGAACTTCACAATTCCAAAAACTTTCATATCATATCACATTAAAAGATGACAAAGATTTTAAACACAGTGCAAAGACAATAAAACAAGACCTCTAACGGTTCTTTGGCAAATTACTGCACCTGATCAGTATAGTGACGCCCACATCCTCACAGGTCTCGTAAACACGCGCCCAGGTGTCCTGAATGATGCCTCGCTCCACATCTGTCAGCGGCTCTGGTCTCTCCCTCCCCTCTGTCTCTTCATCCTCCCTCTCTTTCTCCATGCCACAGACGCACCACGGGGTACTTGCGCCTGAAGCAGGCACAGACGATGGAATTAGAGGTGGTGGTGGTGGAGAGGACCGACGAAGTCGGCGGAGGGGGCAACAGAAACGCAGGGCAAGAGAGTAGAGAGTGTGCATCCGCCCCCCTCTCACCCTGTGCCCCTCACTCCCCTGAGCAGGCAGGATGATTTCACTACTGACAATCGCTCGGTGAATATATCTGCTGTCACTGTCTCTCTGTCTGCTTTTCCGTTCCTTGTCTTCCACGCTGCTTAGGTCTTTGTCTACCCTCTAACACAGATGTTGTCTGTGCTTGGAACTTCTGGATTTGTAATGACCTCAGATATGGAACGTGTGGAGGAGAAGGAGGGAGCTGAAGAGCTGAAGGGAGGAGTGACAGGGAGAGAGAGAGAGAGAGAGAGAGAGAGAGAGAGAGAGAGAGAGAGAGAGAGAGAGAGAGAGAGAGAGAGAGAGCATGACAATTCCTGTGTTACCTATCAAGCCTTTTCAAGCTGTGCCTTTACACTCACAGATTCCAAAGACACACAAGCTCATATTATTGTCACATTCTTTAAAAAAAGGTATAACATGAATATGAAGCTTATTACACAAAATAAAACACACATAAATTCAGACAAAGATTTTTTCAAAAAAGTATTCTTTTTTTAATGTTATTATTATTATTTGTGTGTATTTATTTGTATTATTGTTCATTGAGCCAGAATAAAAGATGTCCAGATCCAGAGATGGACAGTCTTTCCTAAAGAATGAAGAGGATTACTTCTCACCAAGAGGGTCTATAGCAATCAAAATAACAAATTAACAATAATAATAATCATATGGTCTTTAAAAAAAAAAAAAGTATTAAAGGACCACTGTTTTACATTAAAAAAACTGCTTTCTACTATTTACAGAAATATGTTTGTATACCTGAGAAGTAATTTGCCGTAATGAACTGCACTGCTGTAAATATTTGTGAGATTATGCAATGCTTTTGCTTTATATTTACACCACGACTGTACTCCAAAGTATAACACAGGTCATCTAGAATTGTTTTATTTTTCAAATATTTTATTTTTATTTTTACTTCATATAAACAAGCACAACAGACTTTTTTTTTTAAATTTATAGTAATAAAAGAGGATACTGACACAAAACATAACCAATTTCATCTCAGCCACTTAATTCACAAACACCATCTTGAATACTTGTCTTTAAATGTGTCTATTTGGTGCAGTGCTATAGTGAAGACAGCAAGCATGAGATACGGAGAGATGTACACAAAAAGAGAGGAAAGGACATACATCTGACTACATCTGTCAGACAAGATAATTCCAGTCATTTGTCTGTGGAGCAAAAAGGGGTGAACCTGGGCATAATTGAGCTCTAGACCTCTAATAATTTAGTGAGAATCATTCAAATGGTTTGGTGAACAGAGCTTCAGTTGTATTTTGTGTCTGGGGAGCCTAATTAACGAATAAATAAATTATTGATCAGTTGAAATCTCACTGTTCTCCGTCTTCTGTAATTAGTAAAGAGGCAGAGAAAGTGTGAGTGTAAAATGCAGTGATCTTACAGTTGTTTTGTTTGTTTCTGTGCGCTGGTATTTTTAAGAATGTCAGCAAAAAAATGATCAGGGATCAACAGAATGTACTAGTTAGGCAGTTTATATGATGGTTATACAACATTGGTGGATCTCCACTAGATTCTCCAGTCAGAACAGAAAATGTTGAATTAATTAAAGAGCGTGTGTCCTGGCTAAATAAGTGTCACAATCACCAGCTGGAGTGCCCTTGATAGCCACCAGAGGGCACTCCTCCCCAGACTATTGTCGTGGACTGCATCCATTACCCATTACCTTGTTTACTCACCCTGTATAAACCCTGTCTGTTCATTCTCTCATTGCGAAGTCTTGACTTGTGTTCTACAGCACTTCCATGTTTTCCTTGTTTTCCTTGACAACACCATGCACCTCGGAACCTAGCCCACCACGATCACTAGCATCTCCTGTTTTAATGGTCGCTAGCCCTATATGTACCTTCCTTTCCTGTGGTTCCCACGCCAGAGGCGTTTCACAACATAGCCGCTACACTAGAGCCGTTTCACAACATGGCTGCAACACCACAGCCGGTTGACAAGATCGCCGCCACTCCAGTGCCTCCAGCCGAGATGGACGCCATGCTAGAGTCTCCAGCCATCATGGGTGTTACGTCAGAGCATCAGTGTTCCCAGGCGTCATGAACTTTGCACATGATTCCATTAAGGTAACCCCTAGGCGTTTGAGACTGGCATCTAGCCTAGAAGACACACCGCTGATGCAGCTGGTATCTCTGCAGTGGCATCAAGTCTGGAGGTCTCAGAGGTGGTCCCAAAGTGCAGATCGATGCACACTCTAACAGCTGATATTGCCCACAACCCATCGCGCGTTCGGTTAGAACTACAAACACGAGTGAAAACTGTTAAACAACTACAGACATGGAGGACGCGTGAGTCCGGTGGTTGTGTAGAGAGGTTTAGATAAAGGGGTTTAAGTGATTAATTATCAGTATCTAACCCGACGGAAAAAAAAAATATTCAGTGTTGCCTACATTTTATTGCATCTGCAGCAGCATTGTGAACTTTTGTAAAGATACGTTTATAGCCATTAACTTTTAAATGCATCATTACATTCAAATTGCAAACACATGAGAAGAGTCTCCGCATGAAAGACCCACGACTGGCAGATGAACGTGCGACAACATTTCTCTCCGAAATGGTAAGAAATTATATGAGATTGAATGGAGGATTTTAACTGTGACAAGATGATTGACATGGCAGTTTACGGTGATAGGATGCACGCGACAGAGCTGTCCGTTAAAGATGACGAAGTAATATGTCCTAAAGCTTGCCTACTCCTTTGCTACACACTCAAAAGTATGCACTTTTTCTTCACAAAAAGAGTACATACTTTTAGGGCGTAGTATAAGCAGGCGAATTGGGATGCAGCCCCTGTCTGCCTTGATGCGACCATGGAGGTCGGCCATGGAGGTCGGCCAAGAACTTCCTGTTTGCCCTGATGCGACCATGGAGACCATACACATTCATATGTAGCTACTTGTAAATAATATATTAAATTTGAATGTTATAGATAGATTTCACCATCACTACCAATATCAGCACACTTCTGTTGTTTAAAATGCTTTCTTTAAATAATTAAAAAAAAAGGACATTTTAAATAAAAAATAGGCTAAGTGTGGTGTAAATATGGGTAAATAATGGCTTTTGGTCTATCAGCCACATGGACCAACAGCATTACATAACTACATAGGCCATACACGAATTACATAGGCCTAGGTTCACAGATGGGCCACAACTGTTTTCTGAATTTGCTCACTAGTGGCACAATTACGGCACTGTGTTGGTTCAGTTCTGACTAAAAAGAAGAATTTGCTGACTGCACAGCTTTAAAATGAAGATATTTTGGTACCACTTTACAATAAGGTTCATTAGTTAACATTAGTTAATGTATTTACTAACTTGAACTAACAATGAGCCATACATGTGTCACAGTATTTATTAACCTTTGTTAATGTTAGTTAATAAAAATCCAGCTGTTCGTTGTTTGTAATGAACTAATGTTAACAAATACAACCTTTGATTTTAATGACATTAGTATATGTTAAAATTAATATTAACTAAGATTAATAAATGCTGAAGAAGTATTGTTCATTCGTGTTAACTAAGGTAATGAACCTTATAGTAAAGTCAAGTGTTACCGGTATGTCAATCAGTAAAATGTTTAAGAACTGGTTGAACCAGATTTGTGTATTTTTGTTAATAAATGCTACACTTTTCATATTTCATATTACATAACTAAAAGCACTAGAAAATTGTGTACTGGAAAACTGCAATTTTAACTTAGCAGGTGAGTTGACAACATGTCTGTGTTTTAGATAGGAGTAGCACCCGTTTTAAGTCAAAATCACTTAATTTGATCATCGTCTGCCCTCTTGAGGATGAACGGTGCAACTGCATTCCTTTATCTTCCAGTTATGCCAGATTTCCCGAGAAGTTGAGGTACACGTCAGAATGGAACCTGTACTGGTGAGCGGACGTGTACAGTGACCTCAGCAGTTTGTGCGTATCACCTGACACAAATACAGACGGGAAGACATGGAACGCGGTAAGACCTGCCAATACCGAAAAACCACAACCTTTGAATTGAATGGAATCTATTGATTGTAGCCTTGAATCTAGAATCTATAGAATCTATTCTATTCAACGCTTGAATAGAATAGAATGCATTGATTCTATTCTTGAATCTAGAATCATTAGAACCTGTTTTATTCAGATTCTCTGTAGCGCGGAGATAGCCTATAACGTTAGTCTTTACTTCTGCATTGCACTACTATGCTAAGCGACGTCATACAATTAACGAGCTGTAAAAGCCTAGGCTGCACTGCTGTGTCAGTAGTCAATAAAGGCACCATGACACTATTTATTATAGAAAACACTGTATTTGTCTTATTAAAAATAACATGTTAGTAAAAAATAATGATTAAAACTCGAAATAGTTATGCACAAAGACAAAATTGACACAGAGAACTGAACTGAGCTGAGCTGGACGATGACATCTGTTTTCTCCAGATAAGGATTTTTACAACGGAAATTAATCAACGTTGAACTAACTGGACAATAACTTTCTTCAAGAGCTGCTGTACAGCCAAAACAATCTTTGTTGCAATAATTTCCCGTTATCACTGTAAAGCTTTTTTGAAACAATAGTCTAGGCTATATGTATAAAGCGCTAAATAAAGGTGACTCGACTTGACTTGACACAATAAAGAATAATGCATAGGCAATATAATTACAGTTGTCTGTTACCATGCATTCAAGTCCTCCTGGGAATTTCGTATTTTTTGAGTTAGGAAATCGTGATTAGGACGTCAGGTGCGTTTAAATGATTTAAGTCGGTGCAAGATGGCTGTGCACATTCTTTTAATGAACTACACAATTTTAATGTTTTTATTTTTAATTTATGAAGCCACTGTAAACTTTATCACACACACACACACGCAGACACACACACACACACACACACACACACACACACATATATATATATATATATATATATATATATATATATATATATATATATATATATATGTATGTATGTATGTATATTACAATGCTATTATATTTTATGCAGGGTTATAAAAAAAGCCAATAAATTAAATGTATAGACAAATAAGCTTAAAGATATGCTGCCTGCATGTGATATAGGATATTTTCTATTTCACACTTCTGAAGCCTATTTTGTAGAGTGCTTATTAAAGCCAAAATGATATTTAGCCTCCCATTCATTGACAACAATAAACATTCACCGTGCTATCTTAGCTTGCTGTTTATTCTGGAATTTCAGTCAAATGCAGGCTATTTTTCCTATACAATGTGTTTCAAATAATTATCCATATATGTAAACATGCATTACTTTAATTACAAGATAAGGCGATGTAGCTGTTGTGAAATAACGGTGCAATCATTCTCCCCTCCGCCATGTTTAATGTTTATTGCACGCTCAACTCAGTATCAAAATTATCCTTGAGCTTCCCAGTGGTAAATATGACATGATAGGGCATTGAAATCCAATTTTTAACCAGGAAACATTCATTCAGACGTGAAGGCAACAAAAATCCCTAGCTCACCACTCGTACATGACTGTGGTGGCGTTTATGTGCATTCATCTGATAAATGCGATCTTTTCTACATGACTTGAACACACCACAAGAAAAGAAACGTGTACGGACTATAATTTTATTCTCACTATAATAACAGTGTTACTATGGTATATTAATGCTGATACAGTATGAAATAATATTCACAGATTCATATGCATGTAAATGTTTAAAAATCCAGTGCCCAGATTTTACTTTAAGTCTCTCACATCTTTCTGTCCATATACAGGTTTCTCTCTTGCAGGACCTTCTTCTAATCCTCGTAAACGTCAGGTGCGATTTTCAGCACGTCATGACATCCTGCTCCTACGTGAGGTGATAGCACAGAACCCCTTCACTTCTAAAGAGTCAGGCCGGATCTGGGCAAGGGTGGGTGAAATTATTACTGCTACCCTACAGGACGAGAACTTTGAGGTGGATGGACGCAGATGCAGAGAGAGGACTATGCTACTACTCGATTATTATAAAAAACAGGACTTTGCCAGTCTGCGCAGGTTAGGAGAGGTCAACTTCACTTGTTTACCTGCCTTGAAGATGCACCAAGTACATTTTTATATTTGAAATAAGTGAATTGAAGTAAATAAATGATTAGTACTTTACTCTTTAATGTGTGTACTTTTTCAGATGTAATGAAGATTCCTGGGTAACGCTTTAGATTACAGCCCACAAAGTAGAGATCCGATCCGATCCAAATCACTTCTTACCCGAAACCGACGGGCATTAAAATGAACTTTTTTTAAAGAATAACCCGACTCGAGACAGACCCGATAAATTTTTTTTTTTTTTTACCTGACATGGCATTGACATGTCCACAGCCTGCAGCCCAGCATTCAGTCAGGAAAAATCATGGTGTCCTGCTGACTGATTTGGCCGCTGCTCCATTACTTTTATTTATTTATTTACTTTTTTATTATTACTTAATATTATTGCCTGACCGATGAATACAAGTTATTTCTGAGTTTGGCTTTTAATTGGGACCAGTGCATTGGAAAAATAAAAGTGTTAGCGTGATAAAAACTAAATTAGATGACTATTATACTAGTATAATACATAATAACATTAGTGAAACTATTAAAACAGAAGATCTAAAAAGGTTAAACAGAAAACTAAACATATTAGAGAATGAACTGTCACAAACGAAGCTAGGTAGCTTGTTAGCTTGAGAATACTTGCCCTCAAAGTTGTTGACATAGCTTGAAACATCTGATTTAAAGCCTTTCTCCTTCCCTTCCCTACCAATATCCAGTGACACTGATATATCCCTAGCAATAATTTCGATCAAAACTTGAAATATATTTATATATTGAATATTGATGTCCCCGTCCCCACCAATTTCAAAATCAAACCTACACCACTGGTCCAAGGCACTCGTTGAAGTTTTGGACCCAAACCCGAACCTGGACCCCTAAATACCTCAACTGCAAAGTACTGCGTAAGTAAAAGAAATGTACAGCATAACTTTTGGTAATTATAGTGTACCTATAAAGTACGTACATGTATGTATAAGAGACAAAATTTAAAGTTTGGGGAACTAAAGGTGTAAAAAACAGGAAAATTGTATTATTTATACTGTAACTATTTTCAAGCTAAAGGATACTTATTCTACTATTATGATAGGCAACAATTTTACGTTTGGGGGCAATTTAGCGTGAACACTGCAAACATTTTTGTAATAATAGCGACCAATATGTATAGCCTAGGCTTTTTTTTTATAATTTCAGGGTACATATCAGTGCATTTATAAAAAAAATAGATTTATAGTAATATTACAGCTGTTTTAGTTTGGCCTTTAGTGTGTTACGAATTCCCACCAAGTATGAAGACAAGGATAATTAAGGATAATAAAGATATTTCCTTTTTTTCACTAGAGTAAAACAAACAAAAGCAATATTTCAACAAGACTAAGTGTAACAGTGTACATACACAAACAACACCAGACAAAAAACTGACAGAAACTGAGTTAATTGACAAGACACACCTGAACAGAATACTAAATCAATAAGTGACCATGGAAACTAAACAGCAGGGAGATCAGAACTAAACTAACAAGCTAAAAGCAGTGACAAACTAAAACCTGAAAGTGAAACTGAATCAAACAGAAATACAAACAATAAAAAGGATTAACATAAACTCAGACTATGACACCAAGGCATAGTTACAGGGTAAGTAGTGCTTGTTACACTCTTTTTCTATTAAGGTACAGGGTACAGTAAGTGTGACATCTGCGGGCTGTAAATTAAGTGCTTTTTACCTTGTGACAGGGTAAGTACAATAACAATACATACACACAATCTGATATCACTGCTTCTGAAGCATTTATTTGGAAAAAAAACTTAATTCAAAACAGATTTACAACACTTCCTTATTTATTTGAAATATTTTTTTATTTCAAATGAAAGTGTCATCTGTCCTGACAGAAAGTAGCACGTTTTGTACCTTTTTTTTGTTGCACTTGCTTAAATTCTTCCGCCTCTTTTTCTTTTTCATTCTTTTCAGTAATAATTCTTAAAAACCCCTTAAGTGTCTGTGAAGGGTTTCTAATTAGTTAAGACTTGTCAGCTGTTCCTGTTTAGTTACCTCATTTGCCTTGTGTGCTTATACTCCTCGACGTGTCGATTGATTGGGATCACACTTAGAGAGCCTGTCATCTTCGAGTACTATTAAAACGAGCCAATGTATTTGGCGTGCGTGAAATGCATTACACACTCCGCCCCCGCGGCGCGGGTATAAATACAGAAGTGGATGCACGCACTAGTTGTCTTTCGCTTCGGAGCCAATCGTTTGATGTCTCTGAAGAGTGCTGTTGTTTACAACGTGCGAGTTTGTCGGTGTTCTTCTGGAAAACTCTCCCAGTGCTGGTGGTTTCTACAGCGTGAGTGCAGCGGTGATCGCGAGCTTTGAGCTCTCAACTACTGTTTTAACAGCAACAAATTTCTAAAGGTTGGTGTGTGTTGACGGCTGGTTAGAGGGCGGAAAAGTGAGTGCTTCGCTGTTTCAGTTCACTGTTCAGTGTTGCCGCGGGTATTCCCCTGTGTGCTCCGGCACTGGTGATGGGTCCTATTTCCTGAAAGAGCAACACGGGTGCGTTTGCGTCTTTTTCAAAAAAAGAAAAAGAAAAAGAAGTCATTCCACCTGTGCGTTTCTGGATGCGGTCGTTCCCTTTTCCTCTCTGACGGTCACAATTGTTGCATCACGTGTTGGGTTTGGGCACGTGTCCCGTTCAGTCTCGGTTGGAGGATTGGTATCTCGGGGCGGGCTGCGCTGGTTCTCAGCTCGCCGCCCCAGTGCCTTTCTTTCCCGAAGTGCATGGAGAGCTTACCAGGTTATGGATGGCATCTTTCTCTGCCAGAAACTGCCTGAATAGCTTTTCCCCCTCACTACCCTTGATGGAGGAGCGGTGAAGGGTTGCGAGGTTATCCCTCCAGTGGAGTGGTCTGTCGCGACACAGGTGCACCTGTGTCCGGTGGCCGCTGCCTTTTGGGGGGATCCTCGTATCCCCCCAAAGGCCTGTGAGTTCTCGTCTGTTCCGACAGGCAGAGCTTACAAAGCCTGTGGACAAGCCGCCTCCTCTTGCGTGCCATGGCGCTGCTACAGGTCTGTCAGGCCAGGGCACCCATGGACATGTACAATGGTAGCCCAGACCGTGCGCTCATAGGTGAGCATCGCACTGCATCCGACCTCGCCCTCCGGGCACGAGTTGTAGCATGCGCGATCGGTCTGGCGGTGTCCACCTTAGTGGTCCAGGAGCGCCACAGTGGCTCAGCCTGGTTGATATAGCGTATGCGGACAAGGTTCGGTTCCTGGTCTCCCCAATTTCGCAGGCCTGGTCGGCGACACGGCGGAGAACTACGTCCAACAGTTCTCTGCCGCCCAAGCACAGATGGAGGCCATCCGGCACATCCTGCCCCGGCGGCCTGCTGCTGCCTCCACCACACCACTGCCACCACGCCGCCGGTGGCAGTTCCTCCGCCTGCTCGTCACCGAGGGTGTTTCCCTGACACCGCTCCCACTTGGCCTCCGCAGCAGCCTTCAGCCAGGCCTCAGCATGGACACCCAGCCCGCTCCAGGCGCTGCCAAGCCAGGTGGCAAGCCACAGCGAAAGCATTCCGGAGCCGGCCGCTCAGGGATGGAAGAGGATGGATGCTCTGGGAGTTGGTTACCAATTCACTCCCTCCCCCCGGGTGAGGCCCGGGTGGAGTCTTTGTTTGTGTGTGTGTCTGTTCCTCCGCTGCTCACAAAAGAAGCGGAGCAAGCGGTACCCACTCTCCAAAGAAAGAGCAAATTCCTCTGTTCCTGGGTCCCAAGAGGGCGAGTCTGGCGGTGTGCGACCCTGTAAGCCTTGCACCCCTCAGCCCCCTCTTGTTCGCCAGCACGGCAGCTGGGTGCGGTTCGAGGACCCGGTCATCCGCCTTCTCAGGCATCCCTGGCTGTCTCGTGGAGACAGGTAAGTGTCGTACACCACACTCAAGCCCTGCTTGGGCCGTCTCCGGGCCTTCCGAGTCGGGTCCCTGTCCTTCACCTCGCTGCCCCACCTCGGGTACGTCTGTGGTTCCCTGGCACGGTGTGTGTAAGCCTGAAGATGCTTCCTAACGTTCCAGCTGGCCCGAAACTTTTAACAGACTCGATTAATTTCACTTGGCTTCGGCCTGGCTCAGTGATATTCATCATACCTAGGTGTTGACTTGAGATGCTCCTAAGATTAGTGATATTTATCACACCTACGTGTTAAGCGCTGCTCCTGTCCTGTGTATGCACGTCACAGTCCTATTGGCGAAGGACGCGATGTAGCCTCTCCTCCAGCCGATATGAAGACTGGTTTCTATAAACCCGTACTTCATTGTACCCTATATATGTGGTGGGTTATGGCCATCTTGGACCTGGGTCAATTGAAACGGGCCCTTTTTCGAAAGCCTCCGTTCAATTACTGCACAGAAATGCATTTTCAAATGCTCCGTCCCCAAGGTTGGCCTGCAGACTTCGACCTGAAGGACAGTACTTTAGATCTCTATCCTTCCGCTCCACAGACCATTCTGTACAATTCTGTACCATTCTGTATCAGTACAAGTCCTACCCTTCGAGTGCTCCATAGCCAGTTGGGTCTTCAGGTCAACTGGGAGAGAGTAATCTTGCCCACGGGCTGAGTATCTCTTTTTCAGTTCAGGAGAAGGACTCGATCCAACATGTCTCTTCAAAAAGAGTGTGTTAGGCTAGTGCTAGAAGTGAGAAAGGGTCCCACTGAAAATTTTAGAGGCTCCTGGGGCATATGGCAGACGCAGCCGCCTGGCTTCCTCCATATGTAGACCGCTTCAGCATTAGTTTTATGATCGAGTCCCGAGGTGACCGTGGCAGAGCGGCACGCCCTGTGTGATAAAAGATCACCCTGGCCTGCCGCCAAACTCTCAGCCCGTGTTCAGACCTTCAGGTCCACTAACACCGACTGAGGGGCCATGTACAAAGGGCATGCTTTAACGGAGGCCTGGGCGACCTCCGACTGCATTGGTATTCGTAACCTCTAGTTGGCAGTTCACCTCTCTTTGAGCCACCGCTGCTCAGCGAGCTGGTACTGGTCTGAAAAAGACAACATTGCGACCGTTGCGCTAAGCTTCCCTCGCATGTCACAACTCGCCCGTCACCTCCTCCTTGGAGTCAGAAGCTTCTGAGGTCGCTTCATTCCACTTTAAAATCCTTCCGGCCTGCTCAATCGTGCCGCCAACGAGCGTCACGACAGCTATGGCCAGAGAGAGTGGAGACTCCAATCCCCTGGCGGTCCAGCTGGGCAGGAACTACTTCGGGGCCGCACAGTTACATCTGTTGCCCCTCCGGACTCGTCCCTCTGTCAGTTGTGTTTCTGTCTGAGCGGACATAAACCCTTTGATAGACACTGGCTTCTCAGCTGACCCCGGGGCCCCGCAGAAATGCGTTCCCCAGTGAGCCTTCTAAGAAAGCGGCTATACGATTCATTATCGCTTGGCGCTGTTCAAGTTCAGTGATGTTCATCACACTCAGGTGTTGAGCAGAAATGCTCCTGAAGCTCAGTGAATTTCATCACACTCAGGTGTTGAGCAGAAATGCTTCTGAAGCTCAGTGAATTATCACATCTAGTGTTGAGCAGTGCTCCTGTCTTGTGCATGCATCTCGCACCCACTGTGGTAAGTCAGGAGTGGAACAGGTCTTGATAGTTGCCCCTTTTTGGCCCAACCAGATCTAGTTCCCTCGACAGCCTTCCTGACTTCCCCTGAATGCATTTCAGGGACGGGGCATGATGGCACCCGCATTCGAAGAACTGGATGGGGAGGTTCAGTTCGCTATCACAAGGATATGTGGTAGTGACCATCACTTCTGCAAGCACCCCCTTAAGATAAGGCAGTTGTGCTTTGCTAGTTAGAAGTGGAACCTATTCGTTGAATGAGTCTTCTCTCCGTGAGGAGATCCTGAGAGCGTTCGGTCATTTCCGTGCTCTCTTTCCTGCAAGTTGGGTTGGAGTAGGCTGTTCCTTCACCCTCAATATGATACAAACATCATATGCAGAAGTATGGGAAGCACGTCCTGATCGTCAGGTTCCTGAGGGAGCAAGGGTCATCCCGGCGCCCCTCTTTATCCTCTTGGGCCTATCTTTGGTGCTACTGCAATACAGAGACCGCCCCTGAGCCACTGCAGGCAGTGAGTTAAAAATTCAGTTTTTTTACAGTTCTCCTGCTCGCATGGTCTCTACTAGAGGGTAGGGACTTGCTCGCTTTCAGTCAACCACTTGTGCCTGGAATTCAGGCCGGCTATCTCTCACGAGCTGAGACCCCGGGCTGGATATGTGCCCAAGGTTCCTACCTCTCCCTTAAACTGGGACCAGGTGGTGAGCCTGCAAGCACTGCCTGGAGGAGGCAGACCCAGCCCTGGCTTTCTCTGTCCATCCGCTTCATTGCGGTTTTACGTGCACAGAACGCAAGCCTTAGGACCTCAGACCAGCTCTTATCTGTTAAGCAAATCAGCAGAGAGGGAAGGCTGTTTCCAAGCGAGGTTGGCCCACTGAAATTGGCTGCCTTCATCTTGGTGAAATTCCTGAGATGAACATGTCCACTTAGGTGGTGAGCTCCTCTTAAATGAGTCTGTGCTCCCGCTTAGGCGTTGACACAGAGTGCTTCGCTGACAGATATTCTAGGGTTGAGGGCTGGGCGACACCTTAGTCGAACCGCTGCTTCCCGTGGGCTCCCTTCACATGAAGCCAGTTTCACTGTAAGCCCGGTTCGTTGTGTCGGCTTGCTGCGCCATTCCCCTCCTATGGACTGGATACGTGCGCAATTCTTGCTCGTTGAGTTCCCGTTATGGAGTACTCCTGTCGAGTTACTTGCTCGTTGAGTAACTCGACAGGAGTACCCTGTCGAGTTCCTCCATACCCTTCGGCAACGGAGATGGCGGAACGTCCGAAGCCAGTCCTATCCCTCGTATGCACTGGTGGAACCTGTGTTAGGCTGGGTCCATATGCTGTGATCCCTACAGCGATCCCATATGTGTATTCTTCCACGGTACAGCTCCCTGCGGCGAGCCCGTGTCTCCCCTTGGCAGAGCCTGCTCTGCCGTCACTGTTCGGTTGAATCTCCCCCCTGTTTAGGCTGGAGCCACCCCAGTGACATTCCAGATGTTGTACTGCCCGGTCATCCGCCCAGTTCATATGTGTATTCTCCACATGTTACCTCCCTTCGGGCAGGATGTGGCTTCCACAGCATCCCATCCTTCCATGTTCAGGGAACGCTTTCCCAGTGGGCCTGTAGGAACAGTAGTGACTTCACTGGCCTAAGCCCTGTCCCTTCTCCGCCTTAATTGTAGGGGGATCTGGAGGCTTTTGTCTAGGCACTGGAAGGTGGCAGCACTAGATGGCGTTTTAATTGGGATCCCAATCAGTCGACATGTCGACTATGTCGAACGTGAGCGACTGAAAGGGAACGTCTCGGTTACGTATGTAACCCTCGTTCCCTGAAGGAGGGAACGGAGACGTAGTCCCGTCGCCACTATTGCTGGACCACAGCTCACTCCGAGTTACGCTCGGCTCCTCAGCGAAAAACAACTAGTGCGTGCATCCACTTCCGTATTTATACCCGCACCGCGGGTGTATGCATTTATGCATGTATGCAATTGGTGTAATGCATTTCACGCACGCCAATTACATTGGCTCGTTTTAATTGTACTCGAAGATGACAGGCTCTCTAAGCGTGATCCCAATCAGTCGACACGTCGACTACGTCTCCGTTCCCTCCTTCAGGGAACGAGGGTTACATACGTAACCGAGACGTTCTGTTCAGTCTCTTGTCGGTTATGTTTGTGTGAACATGATGTGAAGTTTGTCATTGTTTTAAAAGACTTTGCATCCATCACCATCTCTTTTGTCGTGCGCCTTTCTAAAGCCACCAGACGCATAACAATATGTTCCCCGTAATTAAAAAAAATCTTTATGTATTGGTATACTATTATTACAAAAATGTACGCAGTGTATGTTCTCACTCAATTGCTACTAACGTAAGATTGTTGCCTATCATAATAGTAGAATAAGTACCTCTTAGTTCTAAAATACTTACAGTATAAATAATTTGTTAATTTTCCTGCTTGTTACCTAAACGGACGTCCTTTATAGGTACATTTATAATTACTGAAAGTTACGTTGTAAATTAATTTTACTCACGCATTACTTTGCGGGCTGTAATCTAAAGCATTACCGATTCCAGTAATATTAGTTGCCTAAAAAAGCTATTTTTGTCTACATAAAGGTGGGCTCCCTTCATGGTGGCTGCCATGTCGGGATCAGGTTTTGGGGATTTAGTTTTGAAACAACATGGGTGTTAAACAGGATTTTCTAAAATGACATTGGTCAACTGAGCACATTTGCTTTTGCTTGATGTTGCAAGTGTCAAAATGAAGTCCAAAAACACACCTGTTTTAGACAGTGAAACAAAAAGTATTATTTAGTGCACCTTTAACTGTGAGATAGTTATACATTATGTCATTAACTATATTTCAAGATTTCTTATTAAATGAGGCATTAGAGTATGAAGCCTTGTTTATACTTTCATCTGGCTCCGCGCCGCACGGCAAACCTCTTCTGACTGCGATCCTGCCCAAACGTACAAGGCGTTTCTACTTGACGCGCTCGCCACTGTACTATTCTTTGAAACGACAGGGGGCGACTCAGAGTAATTGTCCTCTAAACCACCACCAAACCCACGCTACAAAAGATCCAGAGAATTGTGTGAAACCCAGTAAACCTTGAGATTATTACTTGTGACATTAGAATAAAATATATGGACATGAGAACATATGTATAAAACTAAATCAAACAACATTCTTTGAAATATTTAAAAATTTTATTAAACATTTTCATTTAATTTCATTAACATTTTTATTAAACATGGACCTTTATTTTCATCAAAAAGGCTTATTTCTGCTTTTGTAGGGTAATTTTGTAAATGTAGAGAAGCCACAATGGGTCCCGGTATAGATGACGGTGCAGACGTACCTGCTTTGCCAGAATTAGCTCGAAGTTGTGCATCTTCAGAAGCTGAGCCGCATACAAAGTTACAAAAAATGCCATGCACACCACGACGTGAAATTAGTTCACTCATTGCGCACGACTGCCCACACCGCGATGACATACATTTTTGTCATGCACCCCTTTGTGCTTGTGCGGACGCGGCCAGTATAAACCAGGCTTTACATTGGTCAGTTAACTTTTTTTGTGCACAGAAAAGTGATTTTAAAAGCTGGGGTCAGGCATTTTTTATGTTTTTGATGTTCAGGTTTGGTACGGAGCGCCTATATGCACAGAAAGAAGACCTATTGCACGAAGTGCTGGAGCTGGAAGCCGAGAAGAATCTTCTAGCGAGTGGGGAAAATAAATACCAAGATGAAGAGCTCAGGAAGAGAGCACTGGAAGAATTATCATCACTTGAGCCTGACAAATCCACTGTCCTGTCAGTAACAACAGCTCCACCTGCTGGTAAGGAGTTTTTATTTCGGAAATGATTATTATAACCACATATATCATTAAACATCATACAGCCTGAAGATTATTAGCTTTTATTGCATCTAATTTAAACACATTTGTGTAATTTTTAACAGTGGTAGAAAGCCCAGAACCTGAAGAGCAGGAGGAGGCTGAGCTCACAGCTCCTACAGCCAAACGGCCATGTCAGTGCTGCTGCCAAACCTATTCAGAGATCCTGAGCTTTCTAGAAAAGCGCTTTGAAGCAGAGCAGAGTCTGCGAGAGGAGGAGATGGCACTGAGAAGAGAGGAGCTAGAAATCCAGAGGAGTAAGATTGCCCTGGATCGAGAGCGTCTTGGAGCAGAAAGAAAAGAGCGGGAACGACGGTTTGAGCTGGAGAGTCAGGAAAGACAGGTCATACTCGACTTGTTGAAAGAGAAGGTCCTAAAGAATGAACGGAACTCTGACTGAAATTAGAAGTTTTTCTTTTCAGTCTTTGATGTTGAACTCTCCTTCTAACCAATGCTAGCATTTCACTTTCCTTGTTTAATTTGATCTCCTTAAAGTATGAAAAGAATATAAACCTATAATAATATAGTATATACACTCACCTAAAGGATTATTAGGAACACCTGTTCAATTTCTCATTAATGAAATTATCTAATCAACCAATCACATGGCAGTTGCTTCAATGCATTTAGGGGTGTCGGGGCAGAGAATCTCCTGAACTCCAAACTGAATGTCAGAATGGGAAAGAAAGGTGATTTAAGCAATTTTGAGCGTGGCATGGTTGTTGGTGCCAGACGGGCCGGTCTGAGTATTTCACAATCTGCTCAGTTACTGGGATTTTCACGCACAACCATTTCTAGGGTTTACAAAGAATGGTGTGAAAAGGGAAAAACATCCAGTATGCGGCGGTCCTGTGGGCGAAAATGCCTTGTTGATGCTAGAGGTCAGAGGAGAATGGGCCGACTGATTCAAGCTGATAGAAGAGCAACTGTGACTGAAATAACCACTCGTTACAACCGAGGTATGCAGCAAAGCATTTGTGAAGCCACAACACGCACAACCTTGAGGCGGATGGGCTACAACAGCAGAAGACCCCACCGGGTACCACTCATCTCCACTACAAATAGGAAAAAGAGGCTACAATTTGCAAGAGCTCACCAAAATTGGACAGTTGAAGACTGGAAAAATGTTGCCTGGTCTGATGAGTCTCGATTTCTGTTGAGACATTCAGATGGTAGAGTCAGAATTTGGCGTAAACAGAATGAGAACATGGATCCATCATCCACCATTGTTACCACTGTGCAGGCTGGTGGTGGTGGTGTAATGGTGTGGAGGATGTTTTCTTGGCACACTTTAGGCCCCTTAGTGCCAATTGGGCATCGTTTAAATGCCACGGCCTACCTGAGCATTGTTTCTGACCATGTCCATCCCTTTATGGCCACCATGTACCCATCCTCTGATGGCTACTTCCAGCAGGATAATGCACCATGTCACAAAGCTCGAATCATTTCAAATTGGTTTCTTGAACATGACAATGAGTTCACTGTACTAAAATGGCCCCCACTGTCACCAGATCTCAACCCAATAGAGCATCTTTGGGATGTGGTGGAACGGGAGCTTCGTCCCCTGGATGTGCATCCCTCAAATCTCCATCAACTGCAAGATGCTATCCTATCAATATGGGCCAACAATTCTAAAGAATGCTTTCAGCACCTTGTTGAATCAATGCCACGTAGAATTAAAGCAGTTCTGAAGGCGAAAGGGGGTCAAACACAGTATTATTATGGTGTTCCTAATAATCCTTTAGGTGAGTGTATAGCATTTAATGCAATGGGTAAATGTCTTGAGATATGATTGCATTCTATAGATCACCTGATAGAACACTGACCCCAGTTTTCAAAGACACGGCTTAAGCCTAATCCCAGACTAAAATGCATGTTTGAGCTGTTTAACTGAAAGCAATTTGCACTGACATATTTTAAAATAGGTCAGTGCCATTGTTTTGTCTCAAGATGCACACCAGTTATGTTTTTCTAAGGTACATTTATAAAAAGTACTTAAATGTTGTAATTGAACTAAGGCCTAATCCTGCCTTAATCTGAACCCTGTCAGTGAAACCAGGCCTGAATTTAGTAACTGCTTTAGTTGCTTAATTTTAGATGCAGTAATGGCATGCTTAGATCATTGGGCTTATTGAGATAATTGCTTATTCTGGATTTGGGAGCCAGTAGCACTATTGTGCCCTCATAGAGCCATTATGGAACTAAACTGTTCAAGGTGTTATATAAAAATATCTCATGTTTCCTCTGTATCAGGACAGGTTCAAAATTGAGCTTGCAAAAGAATGAGAGCTTTTTACACTGATATTTTATTCACTTGCCAACACTGACTGCATTGTACTTAAATCTGTGCGTAATTGAAGCTATTACAATTGTGATATACCACTGAATACAGAGGCTGTTTCAGAACATTTGCATTTACATTTTATCAGTACAAGTGTTATTGTCAAAATGTTTGCAGACCTTAATCACTTAACCATAAAGATAAAGCTAATTTACAGTTTAATCTCTTAATCTCTAATTTCAGTTTAATCTTGGGTGTAAGTGATTGTGTTATTATTATTTTTCTTCCAAGTAACCTGTTCCCAGAGATCATAATTAATGCCACTTTTGGTTTATGTGTAGACCATTTTGGTTTTCTTCTGCATTTAAATCTTTGTTGTGTAATGTTGCAAAGTTGTGTAAGTGTAGTTCAACTTTATTAAAATGTCACCTTGAGTTCAAATTGTGCTATTTAGCTAATTGTGTTTAATATATAAGGGAAGTAAACAGGGGAAAGGGACAGAAAAAGCTACATACAATGCTTCAATGTTATTAGTTTCATCCACTTTTTTACGAAAAATTATGAAAAATCGTAATGGTTGACTTGGATTGTGTGTGCCTTGGTAACAAATCACATTAAAGCCTTGATGTCTTTGAATTTAGTTCAGAGTTGTGTGACATAATGTATCACATTTTTGAATGTGAACAACTCTACATACTTAGTTTCTGCAGTATATGAAGATTTTATGGTGCAAATGGGTTCTGTCAGTGAAAAGGTTTACAACCAGTGTTTGTGAAAAAGATCCTGGAGGCAGCTTTTGGGTAGAAACGAATGGAGACATGGAAGCAATATTTTTGTTACATCACGATTTACGGTTCCCCTTCGTAGTCACTCCGAGTTACGTCGGATGACGGAGAATGGGGGTTTCGCCTAGAAAGCCAGTCCTCTTCGAGTATTAAAAAACGAGCCAATGGCAAGGAAATGCCATGGGTCTACGGAATTTGCATAGCGTATCTCCGCCCACCACGTGGGTATAAAAGGAGGATGCGGACGCAAACGCAGCATGTTTTCGCTTCGGAGCCAAGAGAATCTCTTCACTCCACAGCCACAAGACCTGAGTTTACAAGTGACTCACCTCTTCGAGACGAGCGAACTCTCCAGTGTTGGTGTGACGGCGGTACCCAGCGAGTCTTCACATTGCCTGCGATCTGTGCAGTGGTCTGCCAGACTTTGTGTTTTCTCCCTGGTCGCCTCAGCATTGCAGAGTTTTTCCTCTCCTAAAAGAGCTGCACGTGGCACGTCTTTTTAAAGATGTCTCGCCCGTGTTCTTCTGGTTGCGGTCGATATCTGTCATCTTCTGATAGGCACGAGCGCTGCTTTGTGTGTCTGGGCTTTGAGCATGCTAAAGCAGCGCTCGTGGATGACTCATGTTCCTTCTGTGGGAACATGGCCATCGCAACACTTAGATTGAGAAGGCCTGTAGATTCTCGTCATTTATGGTGGTGAGGTCTCACAGAGCTGCAGGACAGGCGGCTGGTGCTTTGCATGCTATGAGCACCTTGCAGGTCTACCAGGCCCAGCTGCTCAGAGACATGCACGAGGGCAGGACTGACCCAGGGACGTTCGACGAACTGCGTGCCGCCACTGACCTCGCTCTCCGGGCGACGAAAGTGGCCTCACGCTCCCTGGGTCAGGTGATGGCCACTAACGTGGTCCAGGAGCGTCACCTATGGCTCAACCTGGCCGATATGCGGGACACCGAGCGGACCCGTCTGCTCGATGCCCCCATATCCCAGGCTGACCTCTTCGGCGGTGCGGTTGAGGACTTCGCCCAGCAGTTCTCAACCTCCCAGAAGCAGTCTGAGGCGATTAAACACATTCTGCCCCGACGGCCAGCTGCTGCCTCCACCCAGCCGTCGGTACAGACGCCTCAGCCTGCTCGCCGCCGAGGGCGCCCTCCTACGGCTCCCACCCCTCCCGCACGGCCCCAGCAGCAGCCTTCACCCGGGCCGCGTCGTGGAGGAAGCCGCAAGAAGGCGCCGCAGCCCCCTCAGGCCCCGCGCCCCGCTAAACGCCAGGCCAAGCGGCATTCCTGAGACGGGCTGCTCAGTGATGGCATCGGATCTTTCTCAGGAGGCGGTAGCAGGCCCTCTCCTTCCTCTGGTGGAGGGCCGGGGGAGAATCTTTGGTTCTCCACTCCCCGCTGCTCACCCACGGGTGGGCAGCCCCCTTTTGTGGTTAAAGAAAGATTTGACAGCATCACTGAGCACACAGAGCTGGATGGCAGTGCGCAACGCCCCCGTGCCTCGCCACTCTCGTCCTCCTCTATCCCTGAGGGCGAGGATGACAGTGCGTGCCGTCCCCGGACCACACCGCTCTCATCCCCCTCTATCGCCAGACCCCTGGCAGAGCAGACCCCCGTGGAACGCTGGTCCTTCCCTGGTCTCCCCTGTCAGGGCGTGGAGCATGACCGTGCACACGCTCAGGGCCGCTATGCCACCCTCGCCTGTGCCGGTCACTCCGCTCGAGATGAGGTCAGGGTTCTACAGCCCCTACTTCATTGTCCCCAAGAAAACCGGTGGGTTACGGCCAATCCTGGACCTGCGCGTCTTGAACCGCTCCCTTCACAGGCTGCCGTTCAAGATGCTCACGGCCAAGCGCATTTTCGAATGCGTGCGGCCACAGGATTGGTTTGCAGCGATAGACCTGAAGGACGCCTACTTTCATGTCTCCATTTTACCTCGACACAGACCGTTTCTTCGGTTTGCTTTCGAGGGGGAGGCATACCAGTACGCGGTTCTCCCATTCGGGTTGGCTCTGTCTCCTCGCGTCTTCACGAAGGTCGTCGAGGCAGACCTTGTTCCCCTGGGCGAACACGGAGTTCGCATCCTGAATTATCTCGACGACTGGCTAATATTAGCTCACTCTCGAGTCCAGGTTTGCGAACACAGAGACCTAGTGCTCCGGCACCTAGCCTGTCTGGGCCTTCGGGTCAACTGGGAGAAGAGCAAACTTTGCCCCGTGCAGAGGATCTCTTTTCTCGGTATGGAGATAGACTCGGTCGTCATGTCCGCGCAGCTTACGAGCGACCGCGCACACTCACTGCTGACTTGTCTTCGACAGTTCGAGGGCAAGAGTGCGGTACCACTGAAACTTTTTCAGAGGCATATGGCATCCGCAGCCGCGGCAACGCCACTCGGATTGCTTCATATGAGACCGCTTCAGCTGTGGCTTCGCGATCGAGTCCCGAGGTGGGCATGGCATCGCGGTACGCTCAGAGTTCCAGTAACTCCGACCTGCCGTCAGACCTTCACCCCGTGGCGGAACCTCAGCTTTCTACGGGCCGGAGTTCCCCTAGAACGAGTTTCCAGGCATGTTGTTGTCTCCACAGATGCCTCTGCCACGGGCTGGGGCGCCATGTGCAATGGACATGCAGCCGCGGGCTCCTGGACAGGACCCCAGCGCCTCATGCATGTCAATTGCCTCGAGTTGCTGGCAGTACGCCTTGCCCTGCACCGCTTCCATGCGTTGCTCCAGGGTCAACACGTACTAGTCCGCTCAGACAATACCGCGACAGTAGCGTACATCAACCGTCAGGGTGGTCTACACTCTCGCCGTATGTCGCAACTCGCAAGCCACCTCCTCTTATGGAGTCAGAAGCACCTGAGGTCCCTTCGTGCTATTTACATTCCAGGAGTGCGGAACCTTGCAGCCGACGAGCTGTCACGGCTCCGGCCAAACTCTGGCGAATGGCGACCTGCGGTGGCGGCTACCATCACTTCCGCTAGAGCGTTGTCCACGAGACACGTCTACGCGTTGAAGTGGAACCTCTTCGTCCAGTTAGTGCAAAATGCAGCCGCTAGAGTTCTTACTAGGTCAAGAAAATATGATCATATAACACCAATTTTATCATCTCTACACTGGTTACCTATCAAGTTCCGTATCAATTACAAAGTACTATTACTGACCTATAAAGCCCTAAATGGTTTAGCTCCTGTGTATTTAATGGACCTTCTATCGCCCTACAATCCATCGCGTTCTTTAAGATCACTAAATTCGAGGCGTCTGGTCATTCCTAGGATATCTAAGTCCACTAAAGGAGGGAGGGCGTTCTAACATTTAGCTCCAAAACTCTGGAATAGCCTTCCTGATATTGTTCGAGGTTCTGACTCGCTGTCCCAGTTTAAAACTAGATTAAAGACGCATCTCTTTAGCCAAGCATTTACATAATGCTTACCTTTTATACCACTGCTGAATCAGATCAAATGCATTTAATACTATAAAACTTGAAGAGACTGTAGGTTATTTGTATAGGTTGCATAGTATTTACAGTCATTTACGTTCCTGTGTATTGCGTGAATGACGGGTGGTTGGGCAGATATTGTGTTGTGGTAGGTAGTATGCCATACGGAACCGTTGTCCACTGAAACTGCCTATTCACGCACCAGTGGGGCTCTACAGCCTTAGTCAACGGGTTGGCGCGTATGGTTGGGTTGCGGAGAGATTGTGGTTAGGTCTCAGCAGCAGGAGGGACGTAGAGGTCAGTAAGCTGGGCTGAGTTGAGTGGGGGACGGAGGGGGGTGATTTTGGGACGCAAGAGTCACTTTCTTCATGTTTTATCTTTTACGCCTGTGTTATGGAAATCATCATTATGAACAGCAGCTACGCTAATTATTTTCCCTTTTTGCTTTTCTGCTGTTATCTCGGGACGCGAGTCCCGAGAAAATGGCGTTCGTCAGCTCCAGTTTGTATCCAGCCTCTCACGGAGACTTCACATGCTCCAATCACAAAGCCTATGAAGTGACGACTCAACACGGGCGATATGGACTCTCTATGGTGGACGGCACTGATCCTCAACAACTCGTCTTAATACCGGCGTGATTACTTGGACTTCCAAAAGATGGAAATGGAATGGAATCATGCACTGTTCCTTCGTTGGCCACAGGAGAACTGGCCCCCCGACTGAGTCTGGTTTCTCCCAAGGTTTTTTTCTCCATTCTGTCACCTGATGGAGTTTTGGTTCCTTGCCACTGTTGCCTTGGCTTTTGGCTTGCTTAGTTGGGGACATTTAATATTCAATAATATTATTGATCTGCCTTACTTAAGGTGGACGTTGACGCAATTTTCTTTTAGAAACAAACCTTGTCATATTTTTTTCATGTTATGTTATCACTGTGAAGCGCTTTGATACAATCTGTATTGTAAAAAGCGCTATATAAATAAAGGTGACTTGACTTCGTCAACTGAAGCTCTTCTCGGCGAGAAGACCCCAGGAGATGCTCGATCAGTGTCGTGCTTTCCTTTCTGAAGGTGTATGTTGCCGCTATCGCCGCTTATCACGATGCAGTTGAAGGTAAGTCTCTGGGAAAGCACGACCTGATCATCAGGTTCCTGAGAGGAGCGAGGAGACTGAATCCTCCTCGCCCTCCTCTCGTACCCTCTTGGGACCTCTCAGTGGTCTTATATGCCCTGCAGAGGGCTCCCTTTGAGCCTCTGCAATCAGTTGAGATTAAGTTCTTGTCAATGAAGACAGCGCTCCTGGTTGCACTGGCCTCCATCAAGAGAGTAGGCCTCCTACTCTCACATGATCCTGAGACCCCGGCCTGGATATGTGCCCAAGGTTCCTACCACTCCCTTCCGGGACCAGGTGGTGAACCTGCAAGCGCTGCCCCTGGAGGAGGCAGACCCAGCCTTGGCACTGCTCTGTCCAGTACGCGCCCTCCGTGCTTACGTAGACAGAACGCAGTGTTTCAGGACCTCAGACCAGCTCTTTGTCTGTTATGGTGGGAGCCATAAGGGAAGGGCTCTCTCGAAGCAGAGGTTGTCTCACTGGATAGTGGACACCATTGATTTGGCTTACCAACAGCAAGGTCGACCGTGCCCCCTTGGTGTGACAGCCCACTCCACCCGGAGTGTGGCTTCCTCTTGGGCTCTAGCGCATGGCGCCTCGCTGGCAGACATCTGTAGAGCTGCAGGCTGGGCGACACCCAACACATTCGCCAGATTCTATAATCTCCGAGTGGAGCCTGTGTCCTCTCATGTACTCGCTCAGCCGGCCAGTACTGGACCCGCTCAGGTGTCTTCGCTTGCTCCCCATTCCACTCCACGGACTGGATAAGTGCGATTATTCCGCAGCTGAGCCTTCTATTGAAGCCCTGAGTTTCTCCAGCACTGTTGATGCTGGCGCCAGTGTTTTTGCCTGGGCGTCGGCTAGGTGCCTCCGTGTGCATGGTTCCTGCTAGTAACCCCCACATGTGTATTTCCACTGTAAGCCTCTCTGAGCATGTGTCTTCCCTCGGCAAGCCACCTTGCCACTCCTGGAGTTTAAATTCTAGCCACCCTACGGGTTGGTACTCCAGTGTTCCTCCATATGAAGCCCCCTTGGGCCATATGTGTATTCGTAAGTCCTCCCTACGGGTAGGCATACTGCGGCATATCTCCTCTGAGACATGCTCCCCAGTGTACCTTGGTATTCCTGTGCTAAGTAGGACTCCTCGTCCGTGCTAAGGTCCCGACAGGGGTTCAGACTTTCGCAGGGCACTGGAAGACAGCTGTGAAGGTGGCGTGATTTCACGGGGGACCCCCATTCTCCGTCATCCGACGTAACTCGGAGTGACTACGAAGGGGAACGTCTCGGTTACGGATGTAACCCTCGTTCCCTGAGTAGGGAACGGAGACGTTACGTCTTCCTGCCACTTCCGCTGTACCGCTGCGTAGACGCCTGAGTTCAGTCTCGGCTCCTCAGCGAAGACATGCTGCGTTTGCGTCCGCATCCTCCTTTTATACCCACGTGGTGGGCGGAGATACGCTATGCAAATTCCGCAGACCCATGGCATTTCCTTGCCATTGGCTCGTTTTTTAATACTCGAAGAGGACTGGCTTTCTAGGCGAAACCCCCATTCTCCGTCATCCGACGTAACGTTACATCCGTAACCGAGACGTTCGGTCACTTTAAGTATGTTCGACTCATTGACTTCCACTGGTGGAACCTACACATTTGGTTCAACTTGATGTGGCGCTCCGCAGACTGATCGGTGCATGACATAAAAATATGGCAAGAGCGATTTGAAAGCATATGGCGCCGTCTGCGGTGCGGTTAACCCTCTAGGCGCCACGGTCGAGTTTACTCGACAAGATGCGGCACTGAATAAAACGGCCGATTTTGTCAAATTGGGTGTCAAATTTCATTCGACCTACCCTCCACTGGATGGCAGACATGTCATACTTCATCCCCGAATCGTCATGTTTCTATACAAAATGTTCGAGTTAGAGCGCATTGAATCAGTGCGATCAAAATCGGAGCTAGTGTGCGAGTGAGCCATGTTATCAGAGCCTCTCCGCAATCGCGGCGACAGTATTGTGGTGGAGACTTTGTCTAACCGAATGCACTGGCTATGTTAGACGAGGTCGAAGTATTCATAGGACAGTTAGGAGGCAACGTGGAGGCAGGGTGAGGAGTCGCAATGACAACGACAGTAGTCCGAGCTGTGCACACTCGGCGCGCGCGCGCGAGGCAGATCTGGCCGCGCTGCTCGTATCATGTCACTCATGATCTGTGCGAGTGAGCGTTTAAACTAAACAGGTCTTGTCTACTTGTGTTTGTATGTCATATGAATAATATATATGTGCCCCATACATGGAATAAGAGTGCCTACTGTATTTAGTAAATGGAAAATCTCTACAGCAAAAGGCCAACCACTTCATGCATTCGGTTTGTTTTCTACCATTTATTAGTAATGATTTACACAGTTTGTTTACTACTTACTATATACCTGAGCATTCAGTATTGTGCAATATAGCATACAGAAGGTGATAGACATTTTGGGGGGAAATAAGTGCTGCATTTTATCATTTAAACATGTGACTTTTCATGAAAATTCTGACGTCATAATATGCAAATTAGATGGGAAAATGTAATCCCTACATAAACTTTGGGTCATCCTTAATATTTCTCTAATTTACAGAAAGTCTCTATCTTTTATCACTTTTAAGATATAGCCTTTTGAAATTAAGATGTCAAAATCGAACGTTTTAGGAAAAAAACCTCTGGCGCCTAAAGGGTTAAGTAGGTTTTATGTTGGACATTTGTTAGACATTCAATCTTTTCTGCAGCATTAATTGATATGTAATGGCTTAATAGTCGTGGATGATGTTGTATCTCGTCTAGGTCACATTGTAAAGCATAATGTCAAAAGGGAATTTTAATATTATTCGATGATGTAATTGTTTTAAGAACTGGAAGTGAAAAAGTCCTCACAACGATCCCCACTTGGGCACATCAAGTTAGGGAGTGTCTCAAAAGTGCCAAATCGACAACAATGTTGGAAACGTATGTGCATTATCCCACAAAAACATTAGAAACGTGATCCTTTTACATATGTAGTTGATGTATTGTGTTTTGCGGTAGGTGGTATGCCATACGGAACCATTTGCCACTGAAACTGCATATTAACGCACCAGTGGGGCTCGACAGCCTTATTCAAACGGGTTGGCGCGTATAGTTGGGCTGCGGAGAGATTGTGAGATTGTGGTTAGGTCTCAGCAGCAGGAGGGATGTAGAGGTCAGTAAGCTGGGCTGAGTTGAGTGGGGGACGGAAGGGTGACTCTGGGACGCAAGAGTCACTGTCTTCATGTTTTTATCATCTACGCTCGTGTTATGGAAATCATTATGAACAGCAGCTATGCTAATTATTTTCCCTTTTTGCTCTTCTGCTGTTATCTCGGGACGTGAGTCCCAAGGAAAATGGCGTTCGTCAGCTCCAGTTTGTATCCAGCCTCTCACGGAGACTTCAGATGCCCCAATCACAAAGCCCTTGAAGAGACGACTCAACGCCGGCGATATGGACCCTCTATGGTGGACGGCACTGATCCTCAACAACTCGTCTCAATACCGGCGTGATTACTTGGACTTCCAAAATGACTTGTAATGCTGCCCGAATCATGCACTGTTCCTTCGTTGGCCAGAGGAGAACTGGCCCTCCGACTGAGTCTGGTTTCTCCCAAGGTTTTTTTCTCCATTCTGTCACCTGATGGAGTTTTGGTTCTTTGCCACTGTTGCCTTGGCTTTTGGCTTGCTTAGTTGGGGACATTTAATATTCAATAATATTATTGATCTGCCTTACTTAAGGTGGATGTTGATGCAATTTTCTTTTAGAAACAAACTTTGTTGTATTATTTTCATGTTATCACTGTGAAGCTGCTTTGATACAATCTGTATTGTAAAAAGCGCTATATAAATAAAGGTGACTTGACTTGACTTGACGTAAGTAAATAGATTAAAAATAGATTAAGCCAATTTTTAACTTTAATATGATTTATATATCTGTTATACATATGTAATTAAACTGAATGTTTTAAATGAAATACATCTATTTAACTTTGTGGTTGTTTTATGCAAGTACCTCAAATGACCTACAATGTATTTATACACACATAATACACAACATAATACACAACTTAGATTGGTAAAAATATACTTTTTTTTTACATTTGTTATGAATTTTAAAAAAAATACAAATCTATATAGCTTCCTGGTCATGTGACCTGATGAAGTCACACCACCTGGAATTTATTCGCTAACCCTTGGAACACCTCATACACGACTTGGATTTAGAAAACATAATTTATTCTATTTTTAACGAATTCTTTAAATACGCAAATCTATATAACTTCCTGGTCATGTGACCTGATGATGTCACACCACCTGGAATTTATTCACGAACCCTTGGAACACATCATACAGGACTTGGATTTGGAAAACGTCATTTCGTCTATTTTTAGTGAATTTTTGAAATACTCAAATCTGATTAACTTCCTGGTCATGTGACCTGATGATGTCACACCACCTGGAATTTATTCGCTTACCCCTGGAACACATCATACACGACTTGGATTTAGAAAACGTAATTTCGTCTATTTTTAATTAATTTTATTAATACGCTGTAACAGTCACTGCCTGTCACATGTTTATTTGTTTATCATTTTCAGTGCTATGTTCATCCCATCCACTAGGGGACACCAGTAGCACCTCTACCTTATAGATAAAAGAGGAAGTGGGAGAATAAGAGGTAGATTCAGTTTGAGTAACCACATGGTATCTGCTGTTCTCAATGGTAATCCTGGTCTGAGAAACGTTAAGTTTGCTGCTCAACCATGAGTTTGTAGTTCAACTTTCATCGTGTGTATGCTTTGGTAAAAGGACTTGTAAAGATGTTAATGAGTTGTTTTCTGTTATAGAGGATTTTTGTATTACCCGTGACTTACATAGCCCTTGAGTGCTGGATTGAGAGTTTGCTTGGGTGCATGAGGGCAACTGCCCAAGGACTTTATTCAAAGATTCCCGGGCTGCAACCAGAAGGACAAATACTTCATTTCATCAGTTACTTCCATTACCAGATAAGACTGTTAATTCTAAAGACTGCTCACTTCATCAACCTCATTATCCATCAACATCTTTTGTGGGACATTTCACATTCATCCACTCCCACCAGGACTTTTCTTCTGTGATATTTAGTTTATTTGGTGTATGATGAAGTGTTTTGTGTAACATTCAATATATTTGAAGAGAAAAGGTTTTCATTTAATTGTCTTTTGTTGATTCATGCATACCCTGAACACAGTATCTGGTGCAAGACTGATTTCCCCCTCATTCTACTATAGCAGGCCTGGTTTAAAATAGCCGGGACAGTTATAACGCAAATCTATATAACTTCCTGGTCATGTGACCTGATGATGTCACACCACCTGGAATTCATTCGCTAACACTCGGAACACATCATACACGACTTGGATTTTCTTAAGGTTTTAAGAAAAAACATTCTACAGAATCAGAATTGGTTAAAGTTTTAAACGATATTTTACTGACCCTTGATTCTGGTAAGTTCGCTGTGTTGGTGCTGTTAGATCTGAGTGTGGCGTTTGACACTATTGACCACTCTGTCCTCATCTCACATTTGGAACACTGGGTGGGTATTCGGGGAAGTGCCCTTAAATGGTTTAAATCCTATTTGAGTATTAGACGATTTTCTGTTAATATTGGTGAGTTTACTTCAAAAGCAGCGCCTCTTACATGTGGGGTCCCTCAAGGTTCTATTCTTGCTCCGATTTTATTCTGCTTGTATATGCTCCCCTTGGGGTCGATTTTTAGGAAACATGGCATCTCCTTTCATAGTTATGCTGACCCAAATATATTTGCCCCTGGGATCAAATAACATGGGTATAGATACTCTGATGGCTTGTATAGCGGAGGTAAAAGCCTGGATGTCCCTAAATTTTCTTCACCTAAATGAAGGTAAAACTGAGGTTATAGTTTTTGAACCATCAGAAGTTACTAGCTCCCTCTGCTTAAATTTTGGCCTTTTGTCTCCATGTCTGAAACCATCAGTGAAGAATTTGGGCGTGGTTTTCGATAGTGCTCTCAAATTTGATAAACAGATTAATACGGTAGTCAAATGCAGTTTTTTTTTCATCTCAGAGTCCTAGCTAAAGTTAAACCATTTCTTTCTTCTAAGGACTTTGAAAGAGTGATCCATGCTTTTATCTCGACAAGACTCGACTACTGTAATTCTCTGTACTTGGGCATTAACCAAGCAACTAATTTGCCGTCTGCAAATGGTGCAGAATGCAGCTGCTAGGCTCCTTACCGGTGTGTGTAAACAATAGCACATTACCCCAGTTCTGAAATCTCTGCATTGGCTGCCAATCCGTTACAGAATTGATTTTACAGTCTTAATGCTGGTTTTTAAATCTATGAATGGTCTGGCTCCTGTTTACATATCTGAATTATTATCCATTCACAATCCTGGAAGGTCTCTTAGGTCATCCAACCAGAGACTGTTAAATGTTCCTCGGGCTAGATTGAAAACAAGAGGAGATCGAGCTTTTGCCGTTGCTGCACCAAAACTTTGGAACAGCCTACCTATTTTTATTAGAACTGCCAGTACACTGCATGAGTTTAAAGCAAAACACAAAACCTATCATTTCTCTTTGGCTTATAATTGTAACTGATTTGCCCGTTGTTTGGTCTGTTCTGAATTCTGTCCTGTAATTTGTTGTACATAGTGTTAAATGCTGACGATGCCCGACATAGTGTACAGCACCTTGGTCAACAATTGTTGTTTTTAGTGGTGCTATATAAGTTGAGTTGAGTTGGATTTGGAAAACGTCATTTCGTCTATTCTTAGTGAATTTTTTGAAATACGCTAATCTAATTAACTTCCTGGTCATGTGACCTGATGATATCACACCACCTGGAATTTATTCGCTAACCCCTGGAACACATCAAACACGACTTGGATTTAGAAAACATCATTTCGTCTATTTTTAATGAATTTTTTTTAATACGCAAATCTTTATAACTTCCTGGTCATGTGACCTGATGATGCCACACCACCTAGAATTTATTCGCCATCCCCTGGAACACATCATACACGACATGGATTTAGAATACATCACTTCGTCTATTTTTAATTATTTTTTTTTAATATGCAAATCTATATAACTTTCTGGTCATGTGACCTGATGTCACACCACCCGGAATTTATTCACTAACCCCTGGAACACATCATACATGACTTGGATTTGGAAAATGTCATTTCGTCTTTTTAGTGAATTTTTGAAATACGCAAATGATGTCACACGACCTGAAAATTATTCACTAACCCTTGGAACATTTTTACAGGTTTACTACAGTTTTCTATTTTTTATTTTTCTAATGGATATTAAAAGAGGAATTTGCAAATTAGTCCATTATTTATTTGTTTGATTTCGCAAGTAATGACCATTCACATTAAGAAATACATGTTTTGTTATTGTTTCATAGAGGGAAAAACTAATTAATTGCACACAGTTAGCTCATGACATCCCTTTATTGGAGAAAACATACAAAAGTTAAACAATCAAAAGTTTGATTTAATGTTCATCCTGTTTTTTTTTTTTATAGAATAGCAAATGTGAACTTGGTCTTGGGATTTTGTAATATCACCGTTATATGCTGGATAAGTTTTGCTAGTACATTTGTAACGGGGTTCAGTTGTTATGTGAAGGAGGCGGGAACTGGTGAACGTTCAACAAGTTTAATAATAAATAAACAAATACAAAATGAAAGTATAAGCCAGCAGCCCCTCACGGACAACACACAAAACAGAACATAAAATCACTGCGTAAAATCAGGCCTGTTCCTCTCTACACTGTCGTCGCTCCTCCTTTAGGCCGGATTCACATATAGCGCCTAAAAACGCGTAGAAAACGCTGGGCGCGCCGCATTCTCCTTTTTCCAAAGCGCTAGGGCAGTTGCGCTCCGGTTGGTTCTTGTCACGTGACCCACTGTGCGCTTATGGTGCGCTTGCGGCATTCTGAAAAGTTGAGATGTTTTTATCTCGATGCGGCGCGGACGCGCTTGGAAAAAACGAGCGCGTTGCACCGCGACCGCGTCGCTTCGATTATGAGCGCGCATACCACGCGCCTACATTTGAAATGATGAACTTGAGCGCACAAAAGACGCGATATGTGAATCGGGCCTTATGCTTCCACTTCTCCGTGAGAGATGCGAGACGCGAGACCGGTGTGTCTCACAGGCAGGGCCGGCCCTGACCAATTTGCTGCCCTAGGCAAGATTTTACCTGGTGCCCCTGGTTAACCTGGTTTTACATAAACGTTGCTATTTTTAATAAACCATTAAAAAAAAAAAAATCTCATTACTAATTTGGCAAATACATTTAAAAAATGTCATATATCCCCCCCAAAACTGCAAAACTGTAGAGTAAAAAATTAATACAAAAAAAAGTGATAGTAAATGCGTCTAAAAAAACTGACATAATTGGTACAAAAATCACACTGTCGGGGGCATCTGGAGAATTCAAAACAACTGTTAGCATAAAGTTTAAGGTAAAAATAACTGCCATTAAATAGCATCTTATAACTATGCAATTAGAGAAACTGTTCATTCATTAGGCCTACATCACTTTACCTCTGTCTTTATCCCCTTTATCCTCTTCTCCCGCAGCCTGCCGGATCCAGGCCGAGTCCAGATCTGACGAGGGAGCTTTGCCTGGACCCGATGACAATGCAGTGCTGATGCAGTCAACTATCTATGGAGGATCCCTTTCCCACTCTACAGATAAAGCGATGTTAAAAATCCGGCTCGCGTACCCCGAAATGATCAAATAAAACAAAATTCTGTATCAAAATTTATAGGCAAGACAAGTAGTTGCATGGGTTGTATGGAATTGCAAACCTGCGCACATATTTTCAAAAGTACATAACTATAGTATAAATTCTTAATGCGCATGTGAACGCCGTCAGCGTTAATCACAGGTTCGCGTTTAAAGTCTATTAGAGAGAACGGCGTCGTCTTAGTGGCCCCTTGTGACGATGCAGCAAGGAAGAAGCGGAGAGAGAATCCAAATGCAAGCACTTTAATAAAACAAACAGGTAATCCAATGGAACTCAGGACAGGGACAAAACAGCAAACAACTTCAACAACCAACAAAACACAACTGAAACACAGAGGTATAAATACACAAGCAGACAGGCTAAACAAGATAACAAGGGGGCGTGGTTAATCCAAGACACCTGGGAAGACTAATCAACATAACGGGGAACAGCTGAACATGGGACAAGACACATGGCAGGATCACATGACAAACAGGGAATCACATGACAGACAAGAACAAGGAACAAGACACAAAACCCAAACCGTGACACCCCTAATTTAATAACAAATGATCATTTCAATGGAGGTGAATCAATCAAAACTAACTTTAGCTGGAAATAACATTATTCAAAAACCGCTATAAAGCCAAAACAATCTCTGTTACCTTAAATTATATGTTTATCTCTGTAAAGCTGCTTTGGAACAATCCATTGTTAAAAGCGCTATATAAATGAAGATGACTTGACTTGACTTCTCTTTTTTTATCACTGTATCTATCGCAGACAATAATGCTATTTTATAACGTGTCATGTAAATTCGGCCATCCGTCACAATCAGGATACTTTCACGTGTCTCGAGCTGGCGCGAGCTGCCCGGCTCGGCTCTGGGTGCTGGAGTGTGTTAAGTGCCCTCAAACGAAAGCAATGCAGTCTAGGCTACGCTGGCGCCGAACCGGAGTCGGGGGACTTAGTTAAGATTTTGTGGAGTAGTATTACGAATTAATGTTTTTAAAATAGTACTAGTTTAAAAAAATCACTCGTTCGCTCATTTTGGCACCTGGGTCCACAGTATCAAATGCCTTTTTAAAAGCCTAAAAACGTATATTATAAATATATACAAATATATTACAGGGGTTGTAACATCACGGGTCACATAACAGAAAATGAAATAACTTTGAATATCTGGAAAAAATTTGGTAACACTTTATTTTACGACCCGCAAACAACTGGGTAAGTACACTGAAATTACGGTGTACGTTTCTGTAATTATAGTGTACTTCCGTGTAGGTATAAGGGAACAATATGTTAATTTTGGGGTAATAAGGGGGTAACAAGCAGATATACAACCTGCAAATAAATTCGCAAGTAGACTGAAATTACGATGTACGTTTCTGTAATTATAGTGTACTTCCGTGTAGGTATAAGGGAACAATATGTTAAGTTTGGGGTAATAAGGGGGTAACAAGCAGATATACAAGCAAATTATTTAATTAGTTAAAAAATAACAGGTACCTATTCTTTTAATATATACCAGGCAAAAATTGTATGTCTGTTGTTAATAAAATGTATCACATTTCTCGCAAAATAAGTTATTGTGCAATGTTACATTGATTTCGGTACGATTGGAGCTTGAATCGGTGGAGAAACAGATCCGTGGTCTGCTAGAGAGGCAAGCCGAGCTGCGGGATCGGCGATCAGCGCTTGAAACGTCACGCGCCGATGCACACAAGTCAGTGGTTAGTAACTTTTTGACTCCGACTTCGTCTACTCCGTGCGTTTCTCTGCCCAGGAGGACGCGATCATCTCTGGCATCATTCACTCCGGCACCAACCCAACACCATGGACCCTGGGTGATCCCACAGCGGAAGACACGAGCCAGGACCAGAGCAAGAACCTCTCCGCCCCTCCCGGTCTTCGAGATCTCCACCCGGAACCGCTTCTCCCCTCTTCGCGAGTCGGAACGCGACGACGCCGTGATCATCGGCACTTCCATGGTCCGTCATGTCCGTGCTACCTCAGGTAAGGGTAAGGTGCGCACTCACTGCCTTCCTGGTGCTCGTGTTCTTGATGTCGCCGCACAGGTTCCCGAGATCCTGAACGGTGAAGAGCGCGTCGGAGCTGTGGTGCTTCACGGTGGAACAAACGATATCAGGCTGCAGCGGAGGTTCTGAAGAAGGACTACAGGAGCCTGATCGAGACGGTACGCACCACAGCGCCTGAGGCAACGATCATCGTGTCTGGACCGCTTCCCACGTACCGACAAGGACAGGAAAGGTTCAGTAGATTATTTGCACTAAATGAATGGTTAATGTCATTGTGTAATGAACAAAAACTGCCCTTTGTAAATAATTGGAATCTGTTCTGGGAGCGACCTAGGCTCTACCGTGCTGATGGCCTGCACCCCAGCAGATTCGGAGCGGCTGTTCTGTCGGACAACATCTCCAAGACGTTACACACCGTATGACTAGAAAATCAAATTCCAAATCACAGTCTTTGCTGTGCCAATTTAATTGATATAAGTAGTGTAGAACATTATATAGAAACTGTGTCTATCCCTCGTTTAGTGAGGCCAAATAATAAATCCACTGTAGGATCTAGGAAAAATCTTATTGTAATTAAACCTGAAAATCTAAATATCAGTGAACAAAAACAATTTCTAAAACTAGGTCTTCTAAACATTAGATCGCTCACACCTAAGGCGGTTATTGTAAATGAAATGGTCACAGATAATAGCTTCGATGTACTTTGCCTTACTGAAACCTGGCTTAAACCAAACGAGTATTTCGGTCTAAATGAGTCTACCCCGCCAGGATACTGTTATAAGCATGAGCCCCGTCTGATCCGTCGCGGCGGCGGTGTTGCAACAATCTATAGAGATATTATTAATGTTACTCAGAAAACAGGTCACAGGTTTAACTCGTTTGAAGTACTTGTGCTAAACGTTACGCTCTTAGATGTAAGAAATAAATCCCTATTATCTCTAGCCTTGGCTACTGTATATAGACCTCCAGGACCATATGCTGATTTCCTAAAAGAGTTTGCAGACTTTCTCTCAGATCTATTGGTCAATGCCGATAAAGCAATAATTGTTGGAGATTTTAACATACACGTAGATAACACAAATGATGCGTTAGGGACTGCGTTTACAGATTTATTAAACTCCTTTGGGGTCAAGCAGAATGTCAGTGGTCCCACTCATCGTCTAAATCATACACTAGATTTAATTATATCATATGGAACCAATCTAACCGATATAGATATTATACCGCAAAGTGACGATCTCACCGATCATCACATGGTAACTTGTATAATACGCACTGCTGAAATTTGTCATGTTGCGCCACGTTATAGACCAGGCAGAACAATCCTTCCGACCACTATAGATAGATTCTCTGATCTATCTCAGCTGCTCAGTGAACCCAAACAAACATATGAACTAGAGGAAATGACTAGCAGTTTGAGCACCATTTTCTCTAGTACATTAGATATTGTTGCACCAATTAGATCAAAAAAGGTTAGAGAGAAAACTAAAGCACCATGGTACAACAGTGCTACGCATGCTATCAAGAGAGAAACTCGTAACCTAGAGCGTAAATGGAAACAAACTAATTTAGAGGTCTTTAGAATCGCGTGGAAAGACAGTATGTCACGTTATAAAAAAGCTCTAAAAGCAGCCAGGGCTGAGCATCTCCGCAAACTAATAGAAAATAACCAAAATAATCCAAGGTTTTTATTTAACACCGTGGCTAGACTAACAAATAAACAGACATCACCCGAGCAAATTATTCCGTTACAGTATAGCTGTAATGATTTTATGAACTACTTCAATGAGAAAATAGAAAGCATCCGAAACACAATTGTAAATGTACAATCCTCTATGGTGTCTTATGATTCAGCCTCAATTATCGCCCCTCAAGAACAACTACACCGCTTTACAACTATAGGACAGGAAGAAATAAATAAACTTATCATTGCATCTAAACCAACAACATGTTTATTAGATCCAATACCAACTAAATTTCTGAAAGAAGTGTTACCTGTAGTGGAAGAGCCTCTTCTTAATATTATTAACTCGTCTTTATCTTTAGGTCATGTTCCAAAAATATTCAAGCTGGCAGTAATAAAACCTCTCATTAAGAAATCGCAATTAGATCCAAATAACTTAGCAAATTACAGACCGATTTCAAATCTTCCATTTATGTCTAAAATACTAGAAAAGACTGTGTCCGCTCAATTGTGCTCTTTCATGCAAGAAAATGAGATATATGAAAAATTTCAGTCAGGATTCAGACCGCATCATAGCACAGAAACTGCGCTAGTTAAAATTACAAATGATTTACTTTTATCTTCTGACCAAGGCTGTATCTCAATATTAGTTCTACTCGATCTTAGTGCTGCGTTTGACACTATAGATCATAAAATACTCTTGGATCGACTACAAAACTACACTGGTGTTCAGGGACAGGCATTAAGCTGGTTCAGATCGTATTTATCAGACCGTTACCATTTTCTTTGTTTAAATGGGGAAAAATCGAAGATAACGTCAGTAGACTATGGAGTGCCGCAAGGATCGGTGTTAGGCCCTCTGCTATTCTCAATATATATGCTGCCACTTGGTAATATTATAAGAAAACATGGAATTAATTTCCACTGTTATGCTGATGACACTCAATTATATATTTCATCACGACCAGATGAAAACACTAACTCATCAAAATTGACAGAGTGTCTTAAAGATATAAAATGCTGGATGACGCATAATTTCCTGCTACTAAATCCAGATAAAACGGAGGTATTACTTGTTGGTCCAAAAAACTAACCACAAAACCACTTACAATACAACTTTAATATAGAAGGATGTCCTGTTACTTTATCCTCTACGGTAAAAGACCTGGGAGTTATACTAGACCACAACTTGTCTTTCGAAAATCATATTTCATATGTTACAAGAACAGCCTTTTTCCATCTTAGAAACATTGCTAAATTACGTAACATGCTATCTGTTTCTGATGCAGAAAAGTTAGTTCATGCATTCATGACCTCGAGACTAGATTACTGTAATGCTTTATTAGCCGGTTGTCCTGCATCCTCAATAAACAAGCTACAGTTAGTGCAAAATGCAGCCGCTAGAGTTCTTACTAGGTCAAGAAAATATGATCATATAACACCAATTTTATCATCACTACACTGGTTACCTATCAAGTTCCGTATCAATTACAAAGTACTACTACTGACCTATAAAGCCCTAAATGGTTTAGCTCCTGTGTATTTAATGGACCTTCTATCGCCCTACAATCCATCGCGTTCTTTAAGATCACTAAATTCGAGGCTTCTAGTCATTCCTAGGATATCTAAGTCCACTAAAGGAGGGAGGGCGTTCTCACATTTAGCTCCTTAACTCTGGAATAGCCTTCCTGATATTGTTCGAGGCTCTGACTCGCTGTCCCAGTTCAAAACTAGATTAAAGACGCATCTCTTCAGCCAAGCATTTACATAATGCTTACATTTTATAATACTGCTGAATCAGATCAAATGCATTTAATACTATAAAACTTGAAGAGACTGTACATTCTAAAAAATGCAGGGTTAAAAAATAACCCAACCTTAACCACGCCGCTGGGTCACTATAGGACAGAACACGCGCTGGGTTGGTTTGACCCAAGTGCTGGGTTTGTCAATTTAACCCATATTGTTGGGTCATTCATTTGTCCCAACCAGTGGGTGAAATTGACCATCTTGCTGGGTTAAGTCTTACTCATGTGCTGGGTTATTTCCTGTATCATTGCCTTATTAAAATTAGTAACAAATATTTTTTTATATTACCGTACTAATGTAAAATAATGATTGTCTCTGTAATACAATAAACCAGAGAGGCCACTGTATATGTGATTTCAATCATTTATTTTCTTATCATTTATTTTATTTTATCTTTAATATTTTTTTGTAAACAATTATTACAATTATACAATGTATACTCATTCTAAGGTAAAAAAAACATAACGGTTCATTAAGTAAGGTCTTTATACACCACTGAAAACATAGTTATGTATATGATATTGCATTTCTGTTAACAGATCCTCCTAAATACAGTATTACACAATGCACCTTTAAAAGTCAATAAGAAACTAATTTGAACTCTTATACGATTATGATTTCATTTATTAAGATGTGTTGATTTATTAAGAATAGCTACAAACATTTACAATACGACTAAATATCACAGGGTTTTCCTCACATTTGACAGAGGACGATTCTTTTCCATTAATTTGATACACTGCTTCGTGTATTTAACATGAAAAACAAAATAAAACTTTGAAACAAAGATCACCAGCCTCCAGCAAAGACTCGGTCTCGATGACGTGGCCTGGAACAATGGCAACGGTCTGACGTGTCCCCCTCGTCGCATCCCTGATGCTCCAGTCATTTTGTAAATATTCATCCATGTTGGTCCCCAACTGTTGATTACACACAATCACTTAGAGTGTTGCAATATAACTGTCATGCAAGTTTTTTGTGAAAGTATTTATATTTTTTTTAATTGCAAACATTACCAAATATGGCCAAATGTGAAAAACAAACAAAATGTATATTTACATCTAAATAGACAATTAGCAGTCTAAAATAGTCTGGGATTCAGGATAAGACAAAAACACGATTTGGAAAATGGATTCATGATGTACTCGCTCATTATAAACATTTTGTAAATTTTGAACACAAAAAAAGTTATGGACTGCAGCTTTAAAAATTAACAAAAATCTATTTAAAAAAAATGCAATTTTATGTTGCAAACAGAGATTGCACCTTTAAATATTCTAAACCTACATTAATTTCATAGTTATCAAGCATATCAAACTTACAGGTTGCATGTGAAGGACCTCTGAGCCTCTGTGGTGGGTCTGAAGCCCTTTCCTCCTCTCCTGTAACGTTAGATGGATGGGGGAAGCAGAGTTTGCAGGACCTTCAAAGCCATCAGCTAAACAATATGAGCATAATAAAGTTGCATTATCATTTAAATAGTATGCTATATATAACAATTCATATTTCTAAAGTAGCATTTCTGACTTTTCTGCCCTGGTGTTTAAAATGGCGCTGTTGTGACAATAGCAAAAACTATTTATTGGCCTCAAACATCGCGCACACTTGATCCATGACCACTGTCTTAGTAGTACTAAATTATTCTTAGTAGGCCTACCTCAGGTCCTAACAACTTATAATGGGTTCAGGGCGAGAACATGCTTAATATGAAATCGATTTATTTCTCATTGCCTCAGTCGCCGTTTGTAAAGATTGCACGTCCGACGTCATACAGTTATTATTTGATTTTTTTGGGTAAAAACGATCCTGGTTCCGACATAGACATTACAGAAGAAACACGCAGACTGTGCTGGAACTTACCCCCGTCGCTTCTTCTGACGAGAATTTCTTAAATGTGCCAGCAGACTTTAGTTTCCACACAGACTAGACTTTTTTCCCGCAGTTTTTACGTACGAGCCCTATAGGGACATAAACATAGGCTACTGCGCGTGCACGGGTTCATTCAAAACGCTTTCCTCACTTTTAATTACTAAACGTCCACAATAAATACGATATTTACGTGATGAAATTAAAATTTAAACTACATATTTCATTAAGGCTGCTGATATAGCTGGTTTACAATGTGGCATTTTGTAAAAAAATCTAACCGGCTAGCTGTTACTAACGTTTTACAGAATAAATACGTTATAGCCTACCCCTCACACTTCCATATCAAAGACTGTATGCTGAACAGTGAAATTATTAATGTTAAAAATATTGGTAAACATATTAACTTACCATAAAACACTGCCTGCTCCGACCTCCGAGTGAAGTCCTCCTCGAGTCAGAAGTGAAGAATCCAGAAAGTTCCGCAAAGAATAAACCGGTTGCTGGGTCAAAATAACCCAACCAGCTGTTTATTTGTGAATTACCCCCTTACAACTCATTTTACCCAGCATGAGCAACCCATTAATGTGTTTACAGTGCCCCAAACAACCCAGCATTTTGACCCAGCACAATCAACCCAACAATTTGTTTACAGAAACAACCCAGCATTTTTTTGAGTGTAGGTTATCTGTATAGGTTGCATAGTATTTGCAGTCATTACGTTCCTGTGTATATTGCGTGAATGACGGGTGGTTGGGCAGATATTGTGTTGCGGTAGGTAGTATGCCATACGGAACCGTTGTCCACTGAAACTGCCTATTCACGCACCAGTGGGGCTCGACAGCCTTAGTCAACGGGTTGGCGCGTATGGTTGGGTTGCGGAGAGATTGTGGTTAGGTCTCAGCAGCAGGAGGGACGTAGAGGTCAGTAAGCTGGGCTGAGTTGAGTGGGGGACGGAGGGGGGTGATTTTGGGACGCAAGAGTCACTGTCTTCATGTTTTGTCATTTACGCCTGTGTTATGGAAATCATCATTATGAACAGCAGCTACGCTAATTATTTTCCCTTTGCTTTTCTGCTGTTATCTCGGGACGCGAGTCCCGAGAAAATGGCGTTCGTCAGCTCCAGTTTGTATCCAGCCTCTCACGGAGACTTCAGATGCTCCAATCACAAAGCCTATGAAGTGACGACTCAACACGGGCGATATGGACTCTCTATGGTGGACGGCACTGATCCTCAACAACTCGTCTTAAGACCGGCGTGCATACTTGGACTTCCAAAAAATACTCTAAATGTTCCGATCCAATCTGACTTGTAATGCTGCCCGAATCATGCACTGTTCCTTCGTTGGCCAGAGGAGAACTGGCCCCCCGACTGAGCCTGGTTTCTCCCAAGGTTTTTTTCTCCATTCTGTCCCTGATGGAGTTTTGGTTCCTTGCCACTGTTGCCTTGGCTTTTGGCTTGCTTAGTTGGGGACATTTAATATTCAATAATATTATTGATCTGCCTTACTTAAGGTGGACGTTGACGCAATATCTTTTAGAAACAAACTTTGTTATATTGTTTTCATGTTATCACTGTGAAGCGCTTTGATACAATCTGTATTGTAAAAAGCGCTATATAAATAAAGGTGACTTGACTTGACTTGACTTGACATGGTAATTTTGACATCTGTGGGTTGAAAATTAAACATACATATATATATATATATATATACTATGATAAAAATCAAATTTATTGGCTTTTCTTACTAGATTACATAATGTTAAATCAAAATAATTATTTTCTGTTATGATTTTAATTTAGACTGTACCATGTGGTAATTACCTAATCCCACTGAACGACGCTTAAATGTCAGGGCAAATATACTGTGTAATTAAAACTTTTTTTGTTGTTTTGTTTTCTTGATAACAGTACCGTTCTCTGTAATTACAGTGCAAATAGTGTTGTTTCGTATTGCTACATAGTAAGTGGTGCTTGTTACCCCCTTGTTCAGTGTAGTTACAGGGTAAGTGTAACTCCTGCGGGCTGTAAATTAAAGTGGTGCTTGTTACCCCCCTTGTTCTGTGTAGTTACAGGGTAAATACAACATTAAACCATTATGCTGAAACAGACAAACCTAGCTTAACCATTAGCATTATCAACAATTTTCAAAATTAGTACTTGGAAAAAACAAAACAAAAAAAACAGTAGCACAATTAAACCAAAAATATTTATTCAAACAAGTTTAATAATAAACAATCACAATGTTGGAATTACATCAACACTACAAACTGTAAACAGAACATAAATAATCTTAAATAAATAACGAAAATCACCAAAAGTTCAACAGAGAAAACACAATTGGTTTAAGTAAATAAAATAAAAATAAAAAAATAAAAAAATCAATGGCGAAACTTATTTTTATTGGTAGCAGCTTGTTTTGTTTTTTCATGTCCTCAATTTTATCACTAAGTTGGGGACAGGAGGCCACAAGCTGCTTCAAGACCTTTGCATATGACTGCAGAGTTGTCCCTGGGGTGTATGCAGGTACAGAAAACTGTTCCCCGTCTGATGCTATTGCCACCTGTAATCAGTATAGGAATACTGTATAGGAATGTTTATATTTCTTTATTTTTTTATTATAAAAAAATAATATTATTATTATTATTATTACTTTTGTCATATTTTTGCAGTGCACCAAGACCAATGGGACTCCAACTGCTCAACTTCAGAGTCCCCTGTGGAATTTAAGAAAAATAAGAGCAAGAAAAGGAAGAAGAAAAGCAAGAGAAGCAAATAGGGGGGTGGGGGATAATAAATTGTTACTTTGGTGTTTGAGTATACTGTAGAAAAGACAATTTTTTTATTATGATGAAAAAGTGTTTTGAATTATTTTATTTTTTTTACAATAAAAGTCAGAAATTAAATGGGATCCTTTATTGTATATTCACTACACTTACCCTGTAACTACACAGAACAAGGGGGTAACAAGGACCACTTTAAGTTACAGCCCGCAGGAGTTACACTTACCCTGTAACTACACTGAACAAGGGGGTAAGAAGCACCACTTTAATTTACAGCCCGCAGGAGTTACACTTACCCTGTAACTACACAGAACAAGGGGGTAAGAAGCACCACTTTAATTTACAGCCCGCAGGAGTTACACTTACCCTGTAACTACACAGAACAAGGGGGGTAACAAGCACCACTTTAATTTACAGCCCGCAGGAGTTACACTTACCCTGTAACTACACTGAACAAGGGGGTAACAAGCACCACTTTAATTTACAGCCCGCAGGAGTTACACTTACCCTGTAACTACACTGAACAAGGGGGTAACAAGCACCACTTACTATGTAGCAATACGAAACAACACTATTTGCACTTGTCACAACCACAGGGTTGGTAACTTCTCTCTCAGGCCCCCAGAGGGAACCATCGCCCGAATATTGATTCCTCCACACGCTACATTTCCCACAAGCTCCGTTTCAGTCCTAATCATCCTCTCAGCTGTTCATCATTCACTGGGCTATTTAACCATGACTCGCTCCTCAAACACTGCGAAGTTTTGCATTACTCCTGTGATCATTACCGAGCGTTTACCTTTGATTGATACCTTCCCGGCTTTCCCCTATCCTGACCTCCGTTCTCGTTTGTCTGCAGCCTGCCTACGAACCTCTGCCTGGATTCTGACTCTCGTCTGTTCGCCGCCTGCACCGACTCTCTGCCTGGATACTGGATTTCGACTGTCTGGAGCCCGCCTCGACTATTGCCTGGTGTTTCTCCTTGGATTCCTCTTCTCTTCATTCAGCCGTTACCGGCATTATTTCTCCCTGACCTTTTCTTTCCTCTTTTCTAAATAAACACGCTGCACATGGATACCACAGACTCAAGTGAATCATTACAGCACTGTAATTACAGAGAACGGTACTGTTATCAAGAAAACAAAACAACAAAAAAAGTTTTAATTACACAATATTTGCCCTGACATTTAAGTGTCGTTCAGTGGGATAAGGTAATTACCACATGGTACAGTCAAAATTAAAATCATAACAGAAAATAATTATTTTGATTTAACATTATGTAATCTAGTAAGAAAAGCCATTAAATTAGATTTTTATCATAGTATATATATATATATATATATATATATATATATATATATATATATATATATATATATATGTATGTTTAATTTTAAACCCACAGATGTCAAAATTACCATGTGACATTGCAAAATAACTAATTTTGCAAGAAATGTGATACATTTTATTAACAACAGACGTACAATTTTTGCCTGGTATATATTAAAAGAATAGGTACCTGTTATTTTTTAACTAATTAAATAATTTGGTTGTATATCTGCTTGTTACCCCCTTACAGTGGTGGAAAGAGTACTGAAAAAGCATACTCAAGTAAAAGTACTGTTACTTGTCAAAAAATGTAGTGAGAGTAGAGTAAAAGTACCGGTCCTAAAAACTACTCAAAGTAGGAGTAAAAAGTAGCCCTTTTAAAAGTACTCAAGAGTAGTGAGTATTATGCTATGAATGTTAGTCCACCTTATACCCTGCAAATTGAAAATGTAGCTTACTCTTTTATCACAGATTCATAGAAAAAAAGAAACAGTATTTCAATATTTCTCCAACAGTTTTATTTTTGACTGCTAGCACTAAAAATACAGCGTTTCCCCTACCATTGTTTTGGACGACTCCCGCCCCCCCTAAAATGCTGACAAAATCCAGTCATAAAAAAGGAATTTATAACTCGGAATTTCACGGAATTTGTAAATTTGAGGAATAAATAGAAAGCAGTTCAGTACACTTGAAATCAAATCGCGATATAGTGTGAATATTAAACCACAAAGACAATTTAAATACGAATCCTGCATGTTCTGTGTGAATGAATGGTGCAGCCGACGCGCAGTTTCATTTACCACACACACACACACACACACACTGAAGGACGTGTGAGGTGTGACGCTTGCGCTGTTTTTTTTGCCTATATGAAGACACAAATGCATGAACTTCCTCCAGGCTCAAGATCCACTCCGAAAGTCACTTCGTGAACAAAATAAATTGGCGCCAGGTGTCTCGAAGTCTGTTGATGCTGGTTTGATGCAAAGTTTTCCGCGCGCGATTTGATTTGACGGGAATCACGCATGGAGTCACATGATGACTTATTATAAAAATAAATATTTATATAAATGTAGCGACGGCAGGTTCTGGGAAAATAGCGCAGTAAAAGTACCGATACAGCACTTAAAATGTACTCAAGTAAAAGTACACTGTTTTTAAACTACTTAAAAAAGTACAATTCCTAAAAAAAACTACTCAATTACAGTAACGAGAGTATTTGTAATTCGTTACTTTACACCACTGCCCCCTTATTACCCCAAACTTAACATATTGTTCCCTTATACCTACACGGAAGTACACTATAATTATAGGAACGTACATCGTAATTTCAGTCTACTTGCGAATTTATTTGCAGGTTGTATATCTGCTTGTTACCCCCTTATTACCCCCAAATTAACATATTGTTCCCTTATACCTACACGGAAGTACACTATAATTACAGAAATGTAGGGGAGAGCGGGGCACAACCTAACACATTTTGGTTTTGGCTCAATTATTTAAAAAATAATTAAGTTAGATTCATCTTTTTTTTACACAAGCAACATACACATCTCTGCTACATATGAACACTTAAAGTTTTTTTCTAGGAGCTTCCATTTCCGTACAGTTGCACTGAAAGTGACAGAAGTGCAAATGTTACAACCTACCCCATATGCGGGGTTAATTGTAACAGACAGGGGGGTTAGTTGTAACACTTGTGTGTAACACACATAATTCAGTACTATTTTATCTGTATAGTTTGATATTGTTTGTGCATATGTATAGATAGATATCCATACATCCATCCTTCATCCAATCATCCTTCTATTATGGATCAATGTCATGGATAGAGACATAGAAAAGGGCTGCACAGTTTTGCAAGCAATACATAAATAAATAAATAAAATCATCAAATATTGTAATTGCAATTGAATTACATTTATGTGTGGCAGCTGCATGTAAAATTATTATTATTGATAATAATAACAGTAATAATAATAAAAATTTAATAAAAAAATTTAATAAAAAAATTAAAGGGTTTATTGCATTAAAACCAGGCTATATTTTTTTTTAAAAAACAAGTGATTAATGCATAGTAAACTAAATAAAAAAAAATAAAAAAAATTCCAACATTGTTTGTGAAAGTCCAACAAAGTTAAATATATAAATAAATACTCAAACCTAGAAGTTGTGTGGCTCCCTGTTTTCATTTGATTATCATTGTACACTTGGCGGCTTGTTTGTAACACTGTGCTACATCTAACCCCGCTGTGTAAAACATATTTTAAGCCTAGCTAACAGTTGCTAGGAGTTGCTGACATGTTTCAAAACGGTGCTATGTTTTAGCCAACAAGACAGTTATTAAGGCAATATAAAGTTAGATTTGGTGACGTACACACCCAACTCAGAAACCGAAAAAAACCTATGATGAAAAAATTTACTTGCATGGTGTCAAAACACTCTTTGTCCAGCATCTTCATGAAATCTTATCAAAACTTTCCGCAAATTCGCGGGAGACCGTCTTCTGGCAGCGAGAGAAAAAGAGTGTAAACACAACCGGCTTGATCCCGACTAACTATGTAAAAGGTCCGTGTTACATTTAACCCCGCGTTAGGTTGTGCCCCGCGCTCCCCTACACCGTAATTTCAGTGTACTTACCCAGTTGTTTGCGGGTCGTAAAATAAAGTGTTACCAAAAATTTTCAGAAAAACAGTCATGCATTGCTATAAACCAAACTGTAAGATAACTGTGTATATGACTTGTTGATGATGCAGTGTTTGTGAAGAAATTCCAGGTGGTGTGACATCATCAGGTCACATGACCAGGAAGTTATATAGATTTGCGTATTTCAAAAATTCACAAAAAATAGACGAAATGACGTTTTTCAAATCCAAGTCGTGTATGATGTGTTCCAGGGGTTAACGAATAAATTCCAGGTGGTGTGACATCATCAGGTCACATGAACAGAAAATTCACTAAAAATAGACAAAATTACATTTTCCAAATCCAGGTCTTGTATGATGTGTTCCAGGGGTTAGCGAATAAATTTCAGGTGGTGTGACATCATCAGGTCACATGACCAGGAAGTTATATAGAGTTGCGTATTTCAAAAATTCACTAAAATTAGATGAATTGACGTTTTCCAAATCCAAGTCGTGTATGATGTGTTCCAAGGGTTAGTGAATAAATTCCAGTTGGTGTGACATCACCTGTCTCTATTTGGTAAAATGTAATTTTGTAGTACAATGTAATAAACATGTTGTTATTTATAGTGAATATCCCACTGTGAATAACTATCAAGTTCATATTTGACAAAAAATTAGGTTTTCCACTTAATTCACATGTTTACATTTTATGCATTTGCATACATGCTTTGCGTGGTTTCGCACCTTGGAATGCTTACTTGTGTGTGTGTGTGTGTGCACTTTTGAGACAGACCCTGAATTTGCTTGGCAAATGTCTAACGAATGTCCAACATAAAACCTACTTAACCTCACCGCCGTCTGCTTTCTAATCGCTCTCTCTGTGCTTTGATGTCTTTCACTGCTCGGTCTGTGCAGCGCTGCTTGAAGTCAAGGGCAAACTCATTTTAATAGAAATCCACATGATCTGGAATTTCCTGTGAGGTCGAAAGATTTCCCAATGCAGATTTTATGGCCCTGTTTACACCTGGAGCCTAGCTATAGCATGATGGTAGTTAAACAAACTCAGGATTAGTTTCAAGTTGAGAAAACCAAACCAATTAAATCAGGCTTTGTTTGTACAATGACGCAGACCATCAACTTTCTCTGTCAACTCATGCTATGATCCTGAGTTCATGGAGCACATGCACATCAGTAGCGAACAGCCAATCACATGCCTTGAAATATAGAGAAACTGCAATTCACTTCTCGTGAGAGAATCATTGAGATTAATTTCTCACTTCTGCCGAAGATTAAAGGGGACTTCGTATGAAATATTCACTTTTACACGGTGTTTGAATAGAAATGTGTAAAAATGTGTTCATTAACTCCTTTTAATCCCCCAAAAACCTAAACTGTATCAATTATCCAGTGTTGTTTTTGGCAGCCCTTTTAGTTTTAGTCTTAGTCTTTTGGACGAAAATGCTTTTAAGTTTTAGTCACATTTTAGTCACTTATAAACTTAATAGTTTTAGTCAACGAAAACACAAAAAGGTTTTAGTCAAGTTTTAGTAAAAAAAAAAAGTAGTCTTTAACAAATTAATTTAGGTTAAAAAGAATTGGAAATGGGCTTAGGCTTTACAGGTTGTAGCAAGTATTGCAATTCATAAAACAACAGCTAACCTTAAAACCTTAGCATAATAAACTAGACTTTCTCATTGATGGAGATGCAGTGATGCCATTGCCAAGCTGTACTTCATTGTCACATTGGGCAGAAACCTTTTATCCCCATTTTTCAAGTTATAGTTTTTCCATGAATATTAAATGCTATTTTCACCAGTAATCACAGTAATAAAGGACTGGTTTTAAGTTTAAACAGCAAAAAAACTTTGAGCTACTAGAACATTACACACAGATAAAGTGGTAACAGTGGAATCGTCTCGGTTACGGATGTAACCCTCGTTCCCTGAGTAGAGAACGGAGACGTTCTGTCGGATGACGACGAATGGGGGTTTCACTCAGAAAGCCTATCAGCTTCGAGTAATACAAAACGAGCCAATGGCAATGAAATGGCATGGGTCTGCAGAATTTGCATGGCGCAACTCCGCCCCACCTCGTGGGTATAAAGGGAGGAAGCCGGCAGCAAAGCAGTATGTTTCTTCGCTGAGGAGCCAAGACTGAGCTCAGGCGATCCCCGCGGTACAGCGGAAAGTGGCAGGAAGACGGAACGTCTTCGTTCCCTACTCAGGGAACGAGGGTTACATCCGTAACCGAGACGTTCCCTTTCGTTGTCACTCCGAGTTCTGTCGGATGACGACGAATGGGATACCAGTCTAATCACGCCACCTTCTCGGCTGTCTTCAAGTGCCCTGCGTAATCTGAGATCCCAGTCGTGACACAGCACGGACGAAGGACTCCTATTAGCACAGGAATACCAAGGTACACTGGGGAGCATATCCCATAGCTTAGAGGAATATGCAATTACTGCCAACCCAGAGGGGGGGGACTAAGAGGTCTTTAGAATCGGGTGGAAAGACAGTATGTCACGTTATAAAAAGGCCCTTAAAACGGCCAGGGCTGACACCTCAGCAAATTAATAGAAAACAACCGAAATAATCCAAGGTTTTTATTTAATACCGTGGCTAGCACCAAAACTTTGGAACAGTCTTCCTACCATTGTCCGGGAAGCAGACACACTCTGTCAGTTCAAAGCTAGACTAAAAACACATCTCTTTGACCTAGCATACACATAACACACTATAGACTTCTATAATTCAATGTTAGGCTGCATAGATTAGGTCAGCCGGAACTGGGAACACTTCCCTTAAATCTTGATGTACTCGGTACATCATAAGAAGAATGGCATCTACGCTAATATTAGTGTCTTTGTTTATCCCGAGGTTTTACCGCAGCCTGCCGGATCCAGGCCGTGTCCAGATCTGACGAAGGAGATCCGCCTGGACCAGATGACAATGCAGTGCTGAAGTGTCCACTATCCTCTCCCTATGGAGGATCCCTTTCCCACTCTACAGATAAAGCGTTGTGAATTCCGGCTCGCGTACCCCGAAGTGATAAAATAAAACAAAATTCTGTATCAAAATTTATAGGCAAGAAAAGTAGTTTGTTTAGGCTGGGTTGTATGAATTATAAACCTGCGCACATATTTTAAAAAGCACATAACTATAGAATCCATTCTGAATGAGCATGTGAACGCCGTCAGCGTTAATCACAGGTTCGCGTTTAAAGTCTGATCATTTCGACGGAGGTGAATCAATCAAAGTTAACTTTAGCTGGAAATAACATTATTCAAGAACCGCTATAATGCCAAAACAATCTGTTACCTTAAATTATATGTTTATCTCTGTAAAGCTGCTTTGAAACAATCCATTGTTAAAAGCGCTATATAAATGAAGATGACTTGACTTGACTAGACTAACAAATAAACAGACGTCGTCTGAACAAAATACCTCGTTGCAGTTTAGTAGTAATGATTTCATGAACTTCTTCACCGAGAAAATTGAAAGCATCAGAATCAAAATCGTAAACGTTCAATCTTTACTCGCGCCTTATAATTCTGCCGCAATTATCACCCCGCAAGAACAATTACAATGCTTTACAACCATAGAACAAAAAGAGTTAAATAAACGTATCACTTCATCTAAAACAACAACATGTTTATTAGATCCTATACCAACTGAACTACTGAAAGAAGTGTTACCTATAGTGGAATAGCCTCTTCTCAATATTATTAACTCATCTTTATCTTTAGGTCATGTTCCAAGAACGTTCAAGCTGGCTGTTATAAAACCTCTTATTAAGAAACCACATTTAGATCCAAATAACCTAGCATATTACAGACCCATTTCGAATCTTCCATTTATGTCAAAAATATTCGAAAAAGTTGTGTCCAGTCAACTCGGCTCTTTCTTGCAAGAAAACAACATCTATGAAAAGTTTCAGTCTGGATTCAGGCCACATCATAGCACTGAAACTGCGCTTGTTAGAATCACAAATGATTTACTTTTAGCTTCGGACCAAGGCTGTATCTCAGTACTAGTTTTACTTGATCTTAGTGCTGCGTTCGACACTATAGATCACACAATACTCTGAGATCGACTACAAAATTACACTGGTGTTCAAGGACAAGCATTAAGCTGGTTCAGGTCATACTTATCTGACCGCTAACATTTCGTCTATTTAAATGGAGAAAAATCGATCATAACTTCGGCAAACTATGGAGTGCCGCAGGGATCTGTGTTAGGCCCTTTATTATTCTCAATATATATGCTGCCACTTGGTAATATTCTAAGGAAACATGGAATTAGTTTCCATTGTTATGCTGATGACACTCAAATATATATTTCATCACGGCCAGATGAATACGCTAAATTATCCAAATTGACAGATTGTGTTAAAGATATAAAAGATTGGATGACGCGTAATTTTCTTTTATTAAATCCAGACAAGACAGAGGTAATACTTATCGGTTGTAAAAACCGTCCACAAAACCTTTCACAGCACGACTTTAACATAGTAGGATGCCCTGTTACTTTATCCGCTACAGTAAAAGACCTGGGTGTTACATTAGACTGCAACCTGTCTTTTGAAAAGCATATTTCATATGTTACAAAAACAGCCTTTTTCCACCTTAGAAACATTGCTAAGCTACGTAATATGCTATCAGTCTCTGATGCAGAAAAGTTAGTTCATGCATTCATGACCTCGAGACTAGATTACTGTAATGCTTTATTAGCTGGTTGTCCTGCATCTTCAATAAACAAGCTACAGTTAGTTCAAAATGCAGCCGCTAGAGTTCTTACTAGATCAAGAAAATATGATCATATAACACCGATTTTATCATCACTTCATTGGTTACCTATAAAGTTCCGTATTAATTACAAGGTATTGCTTTTGACTTATAAAGCTCTAAATGGTCTAGCTCCAGTCTATTTAACGGATCTTCTATCGCCCTACAATCCATCGCGCTCTTTAAGATCACTAAATTCGAGGCTTCTGGTCATTCCTAGGATATCCAGATCCACCAAAGGAGGCAGAGCATTTTCACATTTAGCTCCGAAGCTCTGGAATAGCCTTCCTGATATTGTTCGTTGCTCAGACTCGCTCTCCCAGTTTAAAACTAGACTGAAGACGCATCTATTTAGCCAGGCATTCATATAAATTTTTTTATCTTACAGATACTGTAAATTCGGCCTCTAGTTTCATAAACGCCAGAGGAGAACTGGCCCCCGACTGAGCCTGGGTTCTCCCAAGGTTTTTTTTTGTCCATTGGGTCATCTGATGGTGTGTTAGGACACCTTTAGGTCACTGGATGGAGTTTTACGGTTCCTTGCCACTGTTGCCTTTGGCTTGCTCAGTTGGGGATATTCCAAATTAATTAACCAATCATACCATTGATCAGCTCTACCAAACTTGGATGTCTTTTTTTTCCAGTAATAAACAAACATTGTTAAGTTGTTTTGATTGATACTGTGAAGCAGCTTTGATACAATCTGTATCGTGAAAAGCGCTATATAAATATATTTGACTTGACTTGACTTAAGAGAATACACATATGACCCGAGGGATGCATATGGGGAATCACTGGGGTGTCCAGGCGCAGGTGGAATATTTCAACCCCAGGGGTGGCAAGGTGGCTTGCCAAGGGAAAGACACATGCTCAGAGAGGCTTACAGTGGAAATACACATGTGGGGGTAGCTCAGAGGAGGTACCATGCACACTGGAGGCACCTAGCCGACGCGCAGGCAACAGACACTGGCGCCGACGTCAGAAGTGCTGGAGGAACTCAGGGCTTTCGGGGAAGCTCACCTGAGGAGAATATCGCACGTATCCAGTCCGTGGAGTGGAATGGCGAGCAAGCGAAGACACCTGAGCGGGTCCGGTACTAGCTGGTTGAAGCGAGTACATGAGAGGACACTGGCTCCACTCGGAGATTGTAGAATCTGGCAAATGTGTTGGGTGTCGCCCAGCCTGCAGCTCTGCAGATGTCTGTTAGCGAGGCGCCATGCGCTAGAGCCCAAGAGGACGCCACACTCCGGGTGGAGTGGGCAGTCACACCAAGGGGGCACAGTCGACCTTGCTGTTGGTATGCCAAAGCAATGGCATCCACTATCCAGTGAGACAACCTTTGCTTGGAGAGAGCCTTTCCCTTCAGCTTCCAACCATAACAGACAAAGAGCTGGTCTGAGGTCCTGAAACACTGCGTTCTGTCTACATAGATGCGAAGAGCACGTACTGTCAAGTCAAGTCAAGTCATCTTCATTTATATAGCACTTTTAACAATGGATTGTTTCAAAGCAGCTTTACAGAGATAAACATATAATTTAAGGTAACAGATTGTTTTGGCGTTATAGCGGTTCTTGAATAATGTTACTTCCAGCCAAAGTTAACTTTGATTGATTCAACTCCGTCGAAATGATCAGACTTTTAAACGCGAACCTGTGATTAACGCTGACGGCGTTCACATGCTCATTCAGAATTGATTCTATAGTTATGTGCTTTTTAAAATATGTGCGCAGGTTTGTAATTCATACAACCCAGCCTAAACAAACTACTTTTCATGCCTATAAATTTTGATACAGAATTTTGTTTTATTTTATCACTTCGGGGTACGCGAGCCGGAATTCACAATGCTTTATCTGTAGAGTGGGAAAGGGATCCTCCATAGGGAGAAGATAGTGGATACTTCAGCACTGCATTGTCATCGGGTCCAGGCGGATCTCCTTCGTCAGATCTGGGCACGGCCAGGATCCGGCAGGCTGCGGGAAAACCTCGGGATAAACAAAGACACTAATATTAGCGTAGATGCCATTCTTCTTATGGTGAAGCGAGTACATCAAGATTTAAGGGAAGTGTTCCCAGTTCCGGCTGACCTAATCTATGCAGCCTAACATTGAATTTATAGAAGTCTATAATGTATTATGTGTATGCTAGGTCAAAGAGATGTGTTTTTAGTCTAGCTTTGAACTGACAGAGTGTGTCTGCTTCCCGGACAATGGTAGGAAGACTGTTCCAAAGTTTTGGTGCTAAATAGGAAAAGGATCTACCGCCTGCAGTCGATTTTGATATTCTAGGTATTATCAACTGGCCGGAACATTGAGATCGCAATAGACGTGAAGGACTATAATGCGTTAAGAGCTCGCTCAATGTTACGTCCAAAGACGTATTGGTTTTTGGTTTTTGTTTCTATGCCCCGTTTCTCTCTCTCTCTCTCTCTCTCTCTCTCTCTCTCTCTCTCTCTCTCTCTCTCTCTCTCTCTATCTCTCTCTCTCTCTCTCTCTCTCTCTCTCTCTCTCTCTCTCCCTCTCTTTACCCTAAGCAGGAAGTAATGGCTGCCACCTGACTCCAATGATTGATAACCTGATGTGATTGGAGGAGGAGAGGAAGCTGTGGGGATTTAAGCAGCATGCTTCCATAGATCTGGGTGTGTGTGTGTGGAGGCTGCATCGTGTGGTTCCATATCTCAACTAGAGGATGGATACCCGACCCGAGCCCGACGGGCCGGGCCGGGTTCGGACAGATATTTAGAAATTATGTTCGGGTTCGGGTTGGGCTCGGTCACATCAGCGCGATATGGCATTGAACATTTTAAATTTAAAACAGCTTATTATGTTGGTAGCCAATGTGCCTGATGCTTTCACGTGATGCAAACGTTCGTTTTTGTGTTTAAAATACATGTAAAATATTACCATAACATCTTTCTTCCTGTGTCCGTAAATTTGTTTATTTAGCCGTGACAACGAAACACGTGCATGCGGGCCTGCGTTAAGTGCGCTTATTTCTCAGTGCCCGCTGATGCACTCATCCTGCTGACATTTCCGAATGTCTTCCTACAGTTGCTTAATAAAAGCAGGCTTTCCACACAAACGCACATGTGTCATTAGTATGAGAAAAAAAAGGGATTTTAACTGTCGGCCTCGGGCCGGGCTCGGACATAAATATCTTTATGCCTGTCGGGCTCGGGCCGGGTTCGGTTACTGCTCTGTCGGACGCGGGCCGGGCTCGGACAAAAAAATTCGGCCCGATCCGCACTCTAATCTCAACCCCGAAGTTCTGTTGAAATGTTCTTCTTAATTATATTTGGTTGGTAGATTGATTCCCTTTGGTGTTATCTTGTTAAACACCCTTGGGGTAATTGGTGCCTACAACAAGATCAACAACATTTATATGTGTTAAAGTATTTATTATTTTTACTTCTATGTTAAGTCTTTGGAGAAAGGATTGGTAGAGAGGTGGGTGTTTTTTTTCTTTATTGTATCTTGTTTTCTCCTGGTTAAGTTAGTTAGGGAGTTAGAGTATTTATTGTACATTTCTTTTCTTTGCTTGTGCAGTCTAGTTAGTTTCCGCCATACTAGTTAGAGGGTTTCTGTTTGTTATTTTTCCATCACCCCCTCTTGAAGCTTTGAAATCCTCCTATGGGAGGATTTCAAAGCTTCAAGAGGGGGTGATGGAAAAATAAGAATAAAATCCTAAGAATAAAATCTCATGTTTTCTATTGAGTTTGTCTTGGGTTACTTTTTTAGTATTGGGGTTGGGAGCTGAACTTTGCTGCCTCCACACATCACACCATTTTTTATTTTTTATTTTTTTTTCGTTTTATTCTGTTACCCGTTCCTTCAACCCTAGACTAAATAGGGACGTAACAAAATTTGGGGGCTCGTCTGGGATCGCTCGCGCAAAGTGTTGGTAACAATTGGATTGTTATCTGAGTTTGGCAACAAATTTGAAAACGAATCCATTGGTGGGTGATTTGAAAATTGGTAAGTGTTCTTTTTCTCTGCTTTGTCTGGCTGTTTTTGCTCTCTTGATGTGGGAAAGATTGGGGCATGAATGATGGAGTTTGATTTACTCGCCTTTACATTGCTTCCAACTTTGGAAGTATATAATCGGTGTCGTAAAAAGGATTTAATTCCATAGCAAACTTCTTTAACGTCAATATAACAAAAGAGGCGCGTAAACAAGTTATCAAAGACAAATTGTATGAGGAATTAGTAGGTGCTGGCATTTTGGCAGCACCAGAAGGGGGTGTTGAGAGAGAATTTGAGGCTGCTGGTGCTGTTTTTAATATAGATTCAAAAGAATCTGCTTCTGATGTTGGTTTAGCAATTAACCCTCTGAGGTCTAAGGGTTTTTGGGGTCCTTGAGGTGTTCTGACATGCTCTGACATTTGTGCTTTTTTCAGTTATTTATAAACATGTTAATGGCAAAGGTGTAAATTCACTCAATATAGCACAAACTGGGCTACCGGAATTTCTGAGCAACAATTATGAAACATGTTTGTATTTTTGAGAGAATATTGCTTATGCATGGTTATTGAAAAAACTAAAACTTAAAGTGTCTGAAATAAGGCCACAAAACACATACTAAATATGTGTCCACAAGACTTTTGACTAATGAGTGTTGTTGCCTAGAATTTTTGCTTCAAAATGATCTGAAAATCATCCTGCCTAATCATTTATACCAACACATACACTGATTTAAATTTTATTAGAGACCTTTGGTTTGGAAATGCAATATGCGTGGAGGCGTGTTCACACCTAAGAAGACAAAGGCCGGATAATGTGCCTCATAATGAGCTGCATATTAATTAGCCCTTTCACACAGGTGTGTCACAGGATCCCAAAGAATGCAAGGACAAAAGAAATGATCTATATAGCCTATACATATTTTACAATTAGAAATTGTAACCAATTACAAATAGGTTACAATTACAACAACAATTTTAACAATATTTCAAGTGTATTTCTTTGTAAAAAGTATACATTTTATCATACGTATTAAAAAAAGGTAAGGATTCATTAGTTTGAATATTGGAACAAACACTATAATAACATCGTAGTTGATAATTCAATATACCTACTTTATTTTTGACAAAACATCATACTATAGAAAATTTAACTATGAGCAGAAATTGGTGAAGAAAAGCGTACCTATTTAATGTGACAGTAGTCTTTTTTTACAGTCAAAACTTTATAATCTATCCTAAACTAATCACAAAATCGTGTCTAAACATTCATATTTAGTCTGTAATATATTTTGTATGATATATTAGTATATACATGTGAATTTGCAGCTTGTTGCTTATACAGACATTTTATTTCAACATATTTCAGTCTATTTTTGCTCATCTTAGTAGGCTATAGCAATATAGTTTGTATGTGTTGTTCATGTAAAAATAACGTTTACTAATGTAGGTGCGAGAGTGAATGAACAAGGCACGCGCTGTATAACTGTAGTAAACAAAGCGCGCGCGCCTATGCCGTTCACTCATCATTTAGCCTACACACAGACACGCAATTCATATTTAAACAGTCTTTTTGCGGTTTACAGTCCGACAAATTCAATATCACGATTAGAACAAAGCACTAGAATAAATGACTTACTACATCAGCTGGATCCGTTGCTCCTCGAAATGAAACTACCAGCACTTCTGGTACATTTTCCAGGATTAGATAGTATTATTCCTCACAGCGAAAGGATACGCTGTGTACACAGCTGTACAAGATACTTACTAAACATGATGTGTTTTATAATCCAGCTGGTGGGCGTTGGCATGTTTGAACGGCTTGTCTTAGATCATTTGCGTTTGAATAGCGCGCGCTGTCCGTGGGCGTGGCACATTAACGTGTAATTAGGTGTAATGAGCTGGAAAGAAAAATACTGACATCTCTCTCTTTTCATACAGATTACATAAACTGAGAATATTTGTTTTTTTATATAAATTCATTCATTTAAAAGAAGAGAGTTCAAGCTTCATTATGTAAAAACACTCGTGCCTGTATGACAAGTATTCGCGGAATTAAATTTAATCTTAGGACGCGTTTCAGAATGGACTTCAGTGACAGAGAGAAAGGCAGAACGCGCATCATGTTTGTTTTTCTTTATTTGGCGAAAAGCACAATGTGGCGAGGGGGGCGTGGTTCAGCGAAGTCTGGAGCGGGAGAGCGAGGGCGGAACCGAGCGGTGAGTAAGTGGGTCAAGTGCAAATGACAAACACCTGTTTGTGATTTCAGTAATTGGCGTGAGGAGACCGCATATAAGCGGGCCGTGCTGACAGCAGTGGGAGAGAGGGACTGGAAGCTCGTGCATGCTGCCGTTTGTGTCTGCAGATCGGGAAGCTGTGAACGGTGGAAAGAGTGTTGCTTCACCGGCATCCTGAGAAGCTGTAGCCAGCGGGAAGAGTTTTTGTTTTACATGTGAATTGAGTACACAAATTCTGAGTTAGTTGTGAGAGCGCCAGAGAGCGCAGTGAAAAGAGGTTTTCTAATAAAGTGCACGAGCTTCACTCTTCGCCGAACCTGAGTCTTCTTCCATCACCCACACACGAATCCTGAGTATTATCACACTGGTGCCGAAACCCGGGATGGAAGGAGAGGCCGCCGCCAGATCAACTCTGTCATCGCCGTTTGCGGATATCATCAACGCGCTCGCGGGACTACACCAACAGCATCAAGAAGCTCTGCTGAAGATGGAGGACCAGCAACAGCGCCGTTTCGAGGCACTCTTCCAGACCCAGCATGAGGACTGCGAGCAGTTCCGGAGCTGGCTAGACCGGGAGGCGCGGATATCTACTTCGTCAGCTCCGGCCACGGCCCTTCCCCTCCATAAGATGGGTCCCCAGGACGACCTGGAGGCATTCCTGGACCTCTTTGAGAGGTCGGCCGAGGCCGGGAGCTGGCCGCCCGCGGACTGGCCTGTGCGTCTGATCCCACTGCTCTCAGGTGAAGCGCAGATCGCCGCCCAGCAGTTGCCAGTCCGCAACCTCCTAGTCTATGAAGACCTAAAACGCGCCATTCTTCAGCGGGTCGGCCGTTCCCCAGCAGAGTCGTCAGCAGTTTCGCTCTATGGAGTTCGGGGAATCCGGCCGGCCCTTCATCTTTGCGCAACAGCTCCGGGACGCGTGCCGCAGATGGCTGATGGCCGAGCGCCGCGACGTCGATGAGGTCATCGAGTTGGTGGTACTGGAACAGTTTATCGCCCGCCTGCCAAAGAAGACAGCACAGTGGGTCCAGTGCCACCGCCCGACGTCGCTGGACCAGGCCATCCAATTGGCAGAGGACCAGCTGGTGGCGTGCCCAGGGGTCGGCGAACCCCTACCGACGTCTCTCTCTCTCTCTCCCTTCTTCTTCTCTCTCTCGCCCTGTCCCTGCTCCCAGGTCCCGAGGCGGCTTCATACCTCGCCCGGCACCCCGTTGGAGGACCGGCACGGCAGCTGAGCCGGCCCCGACCTCGCGTGCGCCGCCTTGGGGAACCCCACTGATGGCTGGCAGTCTGCCAGCACCGGCCCCTGCGGTCTCCTCGCATCAATCACCTGACCCACTTCCCGCCACTGGGGTGGCGGGGAGGCCTGGGCCGGCCTGCTGGCGTTGCGGGGACCCTGGGCACTTCATCGATAGGTGTCTGGTGATGGAGGTCGGAACGCTGGTCAGGGTCCCCGACGCGCCACAGGTTGCCCCCGATCAAGCTGGGTTGTACCAAATTCCAGTAAGTGTAAAGGGGGGTACCTATCAAGCTTTGGTGGATTCAGGTTGTAACCAGACCTCCATCCATCAAAGTTTGATTCAGCCAATGGCATTGGATAACAGCCGCATGGTTAAGGTGCGGTGTGTGCACGGGGAGGTGGTGGGTTACCCCTTAGTGCCAGTCACTATCCAATTTCGGGGGAAAAAGCATAGTGTCGAGGTGGCAGTTAACCAGCACCTCCAGCACCCGTTAATTTTGGGAACCAATTGGCCGGGGTTTAAAACATTATTGGCTTATTTATGTACGGGTGCTTCTGGGATAAAAAGGCAGGAGAAGAGAGCGGTCGTTCAGGTTGGCGAGTCTGTGCCGGGACCCTCGGGGTCTGTCTCAGAGGAACGGAGCGCCTCAGAAAGGGAAATCCTTTTTGAGCGTGATGATTTTCCTCTGGAACAGTCCCGAGATGAAACGCTTAAAAATGCGTTTGATCAGGTCCGTGTGATCGACGGACAGCCTGTCCACCCAGACCAACCGCTCTCATATCCTTATTTTGCCGTGATAAAAGATAAGTTGTATCGGGTGACCCAAGACACTCAAACAAAACAAGATACAACTCAGTTGTTAATTCCAAAGAGCCGCCGGGAAATGCTTTTTCAGGCGGCTCACTGTAATCCGATGGCTGGGCATTTAGGGCAAACAGCTACACTGAATCGTCTAATGACCCGATTTTTCTGGCCAGGCATTCACGAGAATGTGCGCAGGTGGTGTGCGTCTTGTCGTGAATGTCAGTTGGTGAATCCACCGGCCAACCGAAAAGCACCGTTGTGCCCCCTTCCATTAATAGTGGTCCCCTTCGAGAGAATTGGCATGGACCTCATCGGGCCATTAGAACGATCCGCACGGGGGCATCGCTTTGCATTAGTTCTGGTGGATTATGCAACGCGATACCCCGAAGCAGTGCCGCTTCGCAACATTTCGGCTAAAAGTGTTGCGAGCGCACTGTTTCAATTAATGTCCCGGGTGGGAATCCTGAAAGAAATTCTCACCGATCAGGGCACGGCGTTTATGTCACGCACAATTCGCGAACTGTACGAATTACTGGGCATTAAATCGATTCGTACCAGCGTCTATCACCCACAAACGGACGGCTTGGTCGAACGATTTAATCGCACGTTAAAATCCATGGTTCGTAAGTTCGTTCAGGAAGACGCCAAAAATTGGGATAAGTGGTTAGAACCCCTCTTGTTCGCTGTACGCGAGGTCCCCCAAGCCTCCACGGGGTTTTCCCCCTTCGAGCTCCTCTATGGACGCCAGCCCCGCGTGGTTCTGGATGTACTTAGGGAAGCTTGGGAGGACGGACCTTCGAATAGCAAAAATGAAATTCAATACGTCCTGGACCTGAGAACAAAACTCCACACTCTGGGGCGGCTCTCTATAGAGAATTTGTTACAGGCCCAGGACAAACAAAGTCGGCTATACAACAGGGGGGCTAGACTACGCAAATTTACACCGGGAGATAAAGTACTTGTATTGCTCCCTACATCCAGCTCTAAATTACTCGCCAAGTGGCAAGGACCGTTTGTGGTCACACGGCGTATTGGGGATCTTAACCCTCTGGGGACCAGAAACGCGCCGGCGCGTTTTGCTCGTTTTTTTCACATAGCAGAAAAATAGACTTAAAGTACTACCATCATTTCTGTTCATATAGAGTTAAGAAATATGAGAAAATAATCTGTTAAATGTCTACTTTTTTATGTGCCCACATACAATCGAAATAAAATATTGTGCTTTTGTAAAATAAAGAATATAAACAGGGTGTGCGTTCTGCCTCTCAGTCACCGTGAACTTTTTTCCTGGAGCACGTCTCTAATCTTCAACAAAACTCAGCAAATACTATTCACCCAGACATGAGCAATATATCTTTTAAATCATTTGAGTTTGTACTTTTAAATGATCCGATTCAAAACTAAAATAAATATTCTCCGTTTATGTAATCTATATAAAAAGAGAGACGTGTCAGCCTTTCTAATTATCTTTCTCTCAGCTCATTATCTCCGGTAATGTGACACGCCCACGGAGAGCACGCGCTATTCAAACGCAAATACGTGAAGCACCACATTGAGACGCGTTAACGCCCATAAACTCTGAAAACAATCTATATTTTTTAGTCAGATTAATCTACTGTCATCTTGAGCGGCTATGAGGAACAATCCTGGGACATTTACCTACCTCAGAACAAGTGCTGGTTTATTTTCACCACGAGGAGGAGCAACAGATTCAGCTGAGAAGTGTGTAAGTGTTTTATGCTTGTGCTTTGTTCTAATCGCGATATAGAATAACGTTAGTGTCTGTAAACGGAAAAATAGCATACTGTTTAAATGTGAATCATGTTTCTCTCTGTGTGTGTGTGTGTGTGTGTGTGTGTGTGTGTGTGAATGAATGAATGAATGAACGCACAGATACGCACTGTTATAGACGAAATAAAAGACATTTTGTTGACTAGTTTTGGATAGAGTATAAAGTTTTTACTCTAAAATAGACATCAAATAAGCTTTGTTAGGAGTTTCTGCTGATATGTTAAATATATAGTATGTTTTGTCAATAAACTAATCAACTAAGATGTTATAGTCTAGTGTTTGTTCCAATCCAAGCTAAATCAAAATAATGAATCCTCAACTTTGAAATATGTATGATCAAACTAAGACATTTATGGAAAAGACAATTTTCTTTTCAAGATTTTTCCAACTCTAACTTTGAACTGAAATAAAACCTTGTCTATATGGTGAAGGGTGTGTGATAGAAGTGTCCAGACGTATGCACCCTGTATTTTAAAGAAGAACATTTAATTATTTGTGATACATTTTTCATTCACAAAGAATTCAAGGACATTATTCATGTCCCTAAAGGTTGGAGTTTTCCTCATTTTTTTAATTAAGGCATTACGATTTTTTATTCCTCTTTTTAGTCAACTTTAGCATGGGTGTGTTCACTTATTCTAAGCAGTGTGTGTGTGTGTGTGTGTTGTAAATAAATCCAAACAATCTAAAAGCCATTCTTTTTTAAATCTCCTCATTCTTTCTGCAAGGCTCTTCATAATGATATGGCCTGATAGCACCTAATAGGGCCATTATGGGAGGGTCTTTGTCTTTCTCAGGTGTGAAATGGATACATACTAATGAGAGATCACGCCTCCTCGCATAAAGCTTTCTCAAACAAAACACGTCATACACATTCTAAAAGACTTTATTGACTTATCTGAATGAGTAGTCAGGATGTTTCTCACATAGTTTTGGAGCAAATATTCTAGACTATGTGATACAATTTTCAAAAGTCTTGTGAAGAAATAATCAATATTTGTTTTGTGGCCTTATTTCAGAAACTTTTAGTTTTAGTTTTTTCAATAACCACGCATAAATAATATTCTCTCAAAAATACAAACATGTACATGCATGTTGCTAACATATTATGGTAGCCCCGTGTGTGCTATATAGAGTGAATTTACACCTTTGCCATTAACATGTTTATAAATAACTGAAAAAAGCACAAATGTCAGTGCATGTCAAAACATCCCAAGGGCCCCAAAAAACCTTTGGTCCCCAGAGGGTTAACTATGAGGTTATTCGATCAGACAGGGACGGGTCACATCAGATATACCACCTCAATCAACTCAAAAAGTGGAATGAGGCGGAGTCAGCGATGCTGGCGACGGTGGTGAGTGGGGAGGAGGATCTCGGGCCAGAGGCAAACCTAAAGTCTCAATCTTCCGCTCTGGCCGTTTGTGGAGACCACCTCTCACCGTCCCAGATCGCTGACATTCGAAATTTACAAACTGAGTTTGCTCATGTGTTCTCGCCCCTCCCTGGTCGAACGAACCTCATACAGCACCATGTTGAGACTGAGCCGGGCGTGGTTGTTCGCAGCCGGCCATATAGATTACCTGAACATAAAAAGAAAGTAGTTCAGGATGAATTAGCTGCGATGCTGAATATGGGAGTAATAGAGGAATCCAGCAGTGACTGGGCGAGCCCGATAGTTTTAGTGCCTAAAACTGACGGCTCAGTTCGGTTCTGTGTGGATTATCGCAAGGTGAATGCCGTATCGAAATTCGATGCGTATCCAATGCCAAGGGTTGACGAATTGCTTGATCGGCTCGGGACTGCTCGTTTTTATTCGACACTGGATTTGACAAAAGGGTATTGGCAGATCCCCTTATCTCCAATTTCCAAAGAAAAAACTGCTTTCACGACGCCGTTTGGATTACACCAATTTGTCACTCTTCCTTTCGGGTTGTTCGGGGCACCGGCCACCTTTCAGCGTTTGATGGACAGGATCCTCCGGCCGCATGCTGCATATGCCGCAGCGTACTTGGATGATATTATCATCTATAGCAACGACTGGCAGCGGCATATGCAGCATTTGCGAGCTGTCCTCAAGTCGCTGGAGGGGGCGGGGCTCACGGCTAACCCAAAGAAGTGTGCAATTGGGCGCGTGGAAGTTAGGTATCTGGGCTTCCACTTGGGTCATGGGCAGGTGCGTCCCCAAATTGATAAGACAGCAGCAGTTGCAACCTGTCCGAGACCCAAGACCAAAAAGGAGGTTAGACAGTTCCTGGGGCTAGCAGGATATTACAGAAGGTTTGTTCCTAATTATTCGGACCTTGCTAGCCCGCTGACTGATCTAACTAAAAAGGAAGCGCCAGATACCGTCCAGTGGACGGAACAGTGCCAGCAGGCTTTCACCCAGATAAAGGCTGCCCTGTGTGGCGGCCCGCTGTTACAGGCTCCTAACTTTGCTCTCCCTTGTTTACTACAGACTGACGCGTCGGACAGGGGGTTGGGCGCTGTCTTGACCCAGGAGATGGAGGGTGAGGAACGGCCGGTGCTGTACATTAGTCGGAAGCTCTCAAAGAGAGAGACTATGTACAGCACCATTGAGAAAGAAGCCCTGGCCATCAAATGGGCTGTCCTCACTCTCCGCTATTATCTCCTGGGGCGAGAGTTCACCCTCTGTTCGGACCACGCTCCCCTGCAGTGGCTCCACCCCATGAAAGATACCAACGCGCGGATCACCCGTTGGTATCTAGCTTTACAGCCCTTCAAGTTCAAGGTGATCCACAGTATGGGGTATGTGGCGAGGGGGGCGTGGTTCAGCGAAGTCTGGAGCGGGAGAGCGAGGGCGGAACCGAGCGGTGAGTAAGTGGGTCAAGTGCAAATGACAAACACCTGTTTGTGATTTCAGTAATTGGCGTGAGGAGACCGCATATAAGCGGGCCGTGCTGACAGCAGTGGGAGAGAGGGACTGGAAGCTCGTGCATGCTGCCGTTTGTGTCTGCAGATCGGGAAGCTGTGAACGGTGGAAAGAGTGTTGCTTCACCGGCATCCTGAGAAGCTGTAGCCAGCGGGAAGAGTTTTTGTTTTACATGTGAATTAAGTACACAAATTCTGAGTTAGTTGTGAGAGCGCCAGAGAGCGCAGTGAAAAGAGGTTTTCTAATAAAGTGCACGAGCTTCACTCTTCGCCGAACCTGAGTCTTCTTCCATCACCCACACACGAATCCTGAGTATTATCACACACAACACTTTGTTTTTATTGTGAGTATCCACAAAAAATAGACACTTATCAGGATCTAATGATGTACAACACTTAATATGTAAGATCAAAATCAACAGAGTATTTTGAGTTTCTTTTGCACTGATAAGAAAAAAACGAGACTATCGCGCCGGCGCGATAGCCGACCTCAGAGGGTTAAGCTAAAAGAATTAGAGCTTGAATTGAAACGGCAAGAATGTGAGGCTCAGCGCATCAGGCTCCGAGTGATAGACGCTGAACGAGCACGGGATAGTGAGCGTCATGGTAATGAGATGGAGGTTCTGAGAGTACGCGGTAGACCCACTCCATTACCTCGTAGTAGATCTTCAGGTTCATCGGCTGGTATGCCAATAGTAGATTCTGCACACACCTCTAATAATAGTTCCCCTGACTCCCCATCAGTTTTTGATGTCAGTAAATATATCAGACTAGTACCACCATTTAGAGAGTCAGAAGTAGACGCATATTTTACTGCATTTGAACGCGTGGCTGCAAAACTATTGTGGCCTAGGGATATGTGGGCGCTACTTCTGCAGAGTAATTTGTCGGGTAAGGCGCAAGAGGTTTGAGCTGCGTTACCCATTGAACAATCTCTTGATTATGAAGTGATGAAGGCTGCTGTGCTGCGAGCATATGAGTTGGTGCCAGAAGCGTATTGGCAAAAATTCAGGTCCCACGCAAAAACAGCCAGACAAACTTACGTTGAATTCGCACGTGAGAAAAGGGCACTATTTGAAAAGTGGTGTACTTCTAGTAGGATTACTACTTTTGAGCAGCTCCAAGAGTTGGTCTTGTTAGAAGACTTTAAAGCATGTGCCCCAGAAAGTGTTGTTGTTCATTTGAATGAACAGAAAGTGAATGTTCTGAATGATGCTGCGGTGGTAGCTGATGAGTTTGTTTTGACTCATCGTAACGTTTTCTCTTCTACACGTCAGGCCAAAAGTCAGTTTTCAGGTGCGGAGAGTTCAGAACTATTTCAGTCTTCTTGTAATGCTAAATTGGATATGGCTTCTGTGGTTAGATGCAAGGTTAGCCCTAAACGTTCAGGGGACAAGCGGGTCTGTTTCTATTGTCTTGACCCAAGTCATATAATTTCAGAGTGTAAGGCTTGGAAACAGAAAAGTGCTTCTGCCAAGCCCAAAAATGTGGCTTTGGTACAATCTGTGCCAGAAGTAAATTCTTTGGATGCTGTTGCTTACCAGCCGTTTTTCTCTTTTGGTTCTGTTTCGTTATCATCTGGTTCTGATAAACAGCAAGTTAGAATTTTGAGGGACACAGGAGCTATGCAGTCATTGATTTTAGAGGAGATGTTACCTTTTTCACCAGAGTCTTATACTGGTAGCGACGTGTTGATCCGTGGATGTGAAATGGGATGTGTTAACGTTCCCCTCCATAGGGTATATCTAGAGTCTGACCTTGTTACAGGACCTGTGCTGTTGGGGGTGTGCTCCCGGTTACCTGTAGAGGGCGTCAGTCTTATTCTGGGAAATGAGCTTGCGGGTGGTAAGGTCTTTCCTAGACCCATTGTAGTACACAAACCTGATGTTGATGAGTTGCCTGCTCTCTCTACCCAATTCTCAACAGTATTTCCTGCCTGCGTTGTGACTTGTGCACAGTCAAAGAAATTTGAAAATGCTGTTGATTTGTCTGATACTGTTTTTTTTTTCTCAGTCTAACGGTGAGAAATGTGAGCTGAGTGTGGTACCTGATCTGGTGTCCGAACCTGTTGAAACAGGTGCCGTACCAGAACTTGCTTTAAAAGTTGGTAGGGAGGATTTGATTGTTGCTCAGACTTCTGATTCTTCCATAAAGTCTTGCATGGGTGCTGTGGTGGACATCATGCAAGCGCCTGAAGTTGGGGTTGCTTACTTCTTGGAAAATGGCATATTGAAGCGTAGATGGAAGCCCCAGCGTCCTGATTTGAAGTGGCAAGAGGTTCACCAAATAGTTCTGCCTTTTGGTTATCGTTCACAGGTGTTGCGATTAGCTCACGAGAATGCGCTATCAGGTCACTTAGGTGTGACAAAAACTTTTCATCGCATTTCCAAATATTTCTTTTGGCCAGGCCTAAAGTCCTCTGTGTCCAAATTTGTGCGTTCCTGTCCTACGTGTCAATTGGCCGGTAATCCAAATCAAACCATTCCGCCTGCTCCATTGAATCCGATACCAGTTCTTGGGGATCCGTTCGAGCGGTTAATTATTGACTGTGTAGGGCCCTTGCCAAAGTCAAAGTCGGGTCACCAATATGTGTTGACTATTATGTGTGCTGTGACCCGTTATCCTGAGGCAGTGCCTCTCCGCAATTTTAAAGCTAGAACAGTTGTTCGAGAGCTCATTAAGTTCTGCTCTACTTTCGGGCTGCCGAAAGTGATCCAGTCAGATCGAGGCACTAATTTCACGTCTAAAGTATTTTCACAGATGTTGAATGAGTTTGGGATTAAGCACCAATTGTCTAGTGCTTACCATCCGGTATCACAAGGTGCCTTGGAGCGATTCTATCAAACTCTTAAGTCGATGCTCCGAAAATTTTGTATCGAGACCGGTAGGGAATGGGTTGAGGGTTTACCATTGATTATGTTTGCTGCAAGGGAGAGTGTCCAGGCGTCATTGGGTTTTAGTCCAGCAGAGCTGGTGTTTGGACACACCATAAGAGGTCCTCTCAAGTTAATCAGCGAGCAGTTGCTGTCACAGAGTTCTTCACCTATGTCTGTCCTCGACTATGTCAGTTCTTTTCGGGAACGACTCCATAAAGCCTGTGAGATTGCTAAGGCTCACCTCGCTAATTCCCAGATGAAGATGAAAGTGCAGTATGATCGTAAGAGTGTGGCACGTACTTTTCAGCCTGGTGATGCTGTGCTCGTCCTGCTTCCTGTACCTGGTTCCGCATTGCAGGCTAGGTTCTCTGGACCTTACACAGTAGAGAGGAAGCTTAGTGATACTAACTATGTGATCTGTACTCCTGATCGGAGGTGTAAAAGCAGAGTATGTCATGTGAACATGTTAAAAGCTTATATGGTACGGGATGTTAGTAAAGTAAATTCCTCTAGGCCGGTGTCTGTTGCTACCCTAGTGGTGCCACCAGTGTATTGCCCTGAGGAGGATGGGTTAATGGAAAAGGATACTCAAACGTCATGTGTTCACCTACAGAATTCTGTTGTTTTGGCTGATTTGAAATCTTGTCTCTCTCATTTGACTCCAAGTGAGTTTGACATCATTAGTAGTTTGATTGGTAAATATCCCAGCCTTTACGCCGATGTTCCATCTCAAACTACTGTATTATGTCATGACATCGATGTTGGTAATAGTCCACCAATTAAGCAACATCCTTACCGAGTGAACCCACGGAAACGTGGTGTTATGCAATCTGAGGTCCAATATCTGCTTGATAATGGTTTGGCTGTGCCTAGCCAAAGTCCATGGAGTTCACCTTGTATATTGATACCTAAACCTGACTCCACTTTTAGATTTTGTACCGATTATCGGAAGCTCAATTCTGTGACTAAGCCAGATTCCTTCCCACTCCCACGAATGGAGGATTGTGTAGACCGAGTTGGTAGTGCACGCTATGTCACAAAATTGGACTTGCTAAAAGGATATTGGCAAGTCCCCCTAACACCTCGTGCTTCAGAAGTTTCCGCATTTGTTACACCCGATAACTTCCTGCAATACTCGGTCATGGCCTTTGGCATGAGAAATGCACCTTCCACCTTCCAAAGACTAATGAACAGAGTATTGGCAGGACTGCAGAACACTGAGGTTTATTTAGATGATGTGGTGGTGTACTCTGACTCATGGGAGGATCACGAGGTGTTTGAAAGGTTAGCTGATGCTTCACTAACCTTAAACTTAGCCAAATGTGAATTCGTGAAAGCTGTGGTGGTATATCTGGGTAAATGTGTGGGGCAGGGTCAGGTGCGACCAGTAGAGGCTAACGTCTCTGCAATTATTGAGTTTCCCACCCCGACTAATAAGCGTGAGTTGAGACGTTTTTTAGGAATGGCTGGATACTATCGTGGCTTCTGCAGAAACTTTTCTGCCATTGTTTCACCCCTTACTGACCTCCTAAGTACATCTAGGGCGTTTGTATGGACCTTAGAGTGTACCCGTGCTTTTAATGCTGCTAAAGACCTTCTTTGTACTGCTCCTGTTCTCTCTGCTCCCAATTTTGCAGTTCCCTTCCAGTTGCAGGTGGACGTCAGTGCTACCGGAGTTGGAGCCGTGTTGATGCAGGAGGACTTAGTGGGCATTGAACATCCTGTATCTTTTTTCTCTAAGTTTTCTAAGAGTCAACTGAATTACAGTACAATTGAGAAGGAGGCATTGGCTTTACTATTAGCACTTCAACATTTTGAGGTGTATTTGGGTGGAAGTAATAGCCCTATTACAGTGTATACCGATCATAACCGCTTGGTGTTTCTTTTGAGAATGTCCAATTCTAATCAACGACTGATGCGCTGGTCTCTTATTGTGCAAGGGTATAATATTGATATTCGGCATAAAAAGGGGGCTGACAACATTGTAGCAGATGCTTTGTCAAGAACTTATGTTGTGGATAATTAAGACTTGTACAGCTGAATGTTGCGCGTGTTACAGCCTACGGCCGTAGTCTTTTGTGGTGAGGGTGTTACGTCCAAAGACGTATTGGTTTTTGTTTCTATGCCCCGTTTCTCTCTCTCTGAGAAGCTGTGGGGATTTAAGCAGCATGCTTCCATAGATCTGTGTGTGTGTGTGTGTGTGTGTGTGTGTGTGTGTGTGTGTGTGTTGTGTGTGTGGGGGGAGGCTGCATCGTGTGGTTCCATATCTCAACCCCGAAGTTCTGTTGAAATGTTCTTCTTAATTATATTTGGTTGGTAGATTGATTCCCTTTGGTGTTATCTTGTTAAACACCCTTGGGGTAATTGGTGCCTACAACAAGATTTTCTTATGTTGTAAGTTATGATGTACTAACATTTATCTGTGTTAAAGTATTTATTATTTTTGTTTCTATGTTAAGTCTTTGGAGAAAGGATTGGTAGAGAGGTGGGTGTTTTTTTTCTTTATTGTATCTTGTTTTCTCCTGGTTAAGTTAGTTAGGGAGTTAGAGTATTTATTGTACAGTCTAGTTAGTTTCCGCCATACTAGTTAGAGGGTTTCTGTTTGTTATTTTTCCACCACCCCCTCTTGAAGCTTTGAAATCCTCCCATACTCCTAAGAATAAAATCTCATGTTTTCTATTGAGTTTGTCTTGGGTTACTTTTTTAGTATTAGGGTTGGGAGCTGAACTTTGCTGCCTCCACACATCACACCATTTTTTTTATTTTTTATTTTTTATTTTTTATTTATTCTGTTACCCGTTCCTTCAACCCTAGACTAAATAGGGACGTAACAAAATTTGGGGGCTAACAATTGAATTGTTATGTGTTTGGCAACAAATTTGAAAACTTGCCTTTCGGACGAGGCTCATGTTTATAACTCTAATCTTGTGGGGTTGACTCATTTAAAGTAATGTAATCGTTTGGTTTTAGCCAGGTTTCTGTCAAACACAGCACATCTAGGTTATAATCTGAAATCATATCATTAACTATGAGTGCTTTTGAAGTAAGGGATCGAAAATTCAGCAACACAAGTTTTATCGTTCGCTCATCTGTATTATATTGTCATCTATGAGATTTATTTTAATTTGATTAACTCAAATTAATTTGGCATTGGAGCGCGCCATTAATTTGCGCATGTGCAAGACAAGTGGAGAAGAACATGCTCAGAGTGTGTGTGGCCGCCATTTTCTCGTCTGCCGCTGTGTGGATTGCTACGTCGTATTCATTATTGGTAGGGTTGGGTACCGAAACTCGGTGCCAATAGCGAACCGGTTCCGACGTAAACGGTAGTAACGAGTCCGAATAAAAACGAAGATTTCGGTGCCTGACTTTTTTTACCGCCCCTGGTGTTCCGGCATCAACTTGCGTGACGTCAGAACCGCTACTCAGCACACTTGTTGAACTGATAGCGAGGGGATTAAGATGCCGAAGGCAAAGCGCTCCAAAGTTTGGCTGCATTTCACATATAATGCAGCAGACTCTGTGACATGCAACAAATGCCTTAAATCAATAGCATGCAAGGGAGTTAACACTTCCAATTTAATGAAACATCTGACGAGACATGGAGTGTGCTTAAAAGCCGAACAATGCACCGTGTTTGACAACCTACGTGACACAGAGGCAAGCACGTCAACAACAGCAGCTAGCGTTGGCCTCGCCGCTGGACAAATTTAAGGGAGTCCCACTCCTAGCTCTGCCATTGTGGTGGTGGACACAGTAGCCATTCCTCTTCGGGTAAGTCTAGTAATTTAATGCCAACTGGAAATATTGCATATCAAGTAGGCTAGCAAACACCGTTGCTATTCAACGGTGTGACAACGTGTGCAAATGTTTTTTCAAAATGTTAAACACCTCTTTATACGAGGCTATACTGTCTGTGTTAAATATTTCTGCTCAGTGTAAAAGTTATAGATATTATTATCAGATATTTCTCTGCTTTAAGTAAAAGTCATAATATGAGAAGACAAAATGTTGATCTTATTTTACATCAGTATTAAACGGTGCAACTTTTCATTTAATCAGAAACGTTGTTGTTCGAGGCTACAGCCTACTCAATCGGAGGCAAATTCTATTTATCGAGTGGGAGGGGGAAGTGGGGGAGAATGACCTGTTGAGCAGAAGGCTACTAGAACTAGTAACCTGAAGAGTTAGGTGTATATTATTTTATTATATTATAAACAATTTTGATAGTAATATTTTTATTTCTGGCTTTCAAGTTACAACAGTGACTCCTTTCACCATGGCTAAGAAGGCTGCACTAACCAAAGAGAAGGTGCAGGAAATCCACAGGGCAGTCACCAAAATTTGTGGTGATGGGGCTTCATCCATTTTCCACGGTGGAATCGCCATCTTTCAGGTGAAAATGTGGGATATATATATATATATTAAAATAGAATTTCCTTGATGCATTTGAATGCCACCTCTGTATCATGAAGACATTCTGTGTACAAGACTAATATATATCATATTTATTTTTTTATAAAGGGAGATGAGCACTGCCCTCAATCATAGATACCAACCACCATCCAGGGATGACATGTCCAACACGTACATACCCGCGTGGTATTCTGTTATAAAATATAATGTCATCCAGGAGCTGGCGCAGGTCAGCAAAATTGCAATTACTTGCGATAGATGGACCAGCGTGGCACAGGACCACTATCTAACAGTGACTGTCCATTACATTTACAAAGGCAGCATCCAGCAGAAAGTGCTGAGCACTGAAGCAGTTAATGAGTCCCAGACAGGGCCAGTGGTGGCACAGGAAATCCACAACATTCTTGAGGAGTTCAAGTTGACTGGAAAAGTCATAGCTGCCACAGTAGACAATGCTTACAACATGGATGTTGCCCTGAGAAACCTGAAATTTTTAAAAGTTGGGTGCTTTGCCCACACACTCAACCTGGCAGCACAGAAGGTGTATGGCATCCAAGCTGTGACTAGGTGGTGTGCAAAGATTTGCGCAGTGGTGGCTGAAGTGTGGCTGAAGCGCTTCACCATGGACAAAACTGTCCTGAGAGAGAAACAGCGGCGACTCAGTAAATAGCATATAAACAATTATAAATACAACTTGAAAAGTAATACTTTTAAATATAAGCAATTGTTTATTGTAAAACAAATGTCTGTGCTTTAGATTTGCCAGAGCACAATGTTATCCTGGATGTGAGGACTCGCTGGAATTCTCTATACCTCATGGTGGAGCGGTTTGTGGAGCAGTTCCCTGCAATCCAGGCAGCTTGCCTTGATCAAAGGCTAAGGAGGCCAATGGAGAGGGACAGGTGAGGTGATGGACAAGAGGGTCACTTGCAACAATATAAATGTACCTTTTCTTCTTCACATTATTGTTTATTTTCCACAGACTAAAAAGGCTTACAGAGAGTGATTTCGAGAAGGCAGAGGAATTCATGAAATGCATGAAAATATTGTACACCGCAACCCTCTGCGTGTCAAGTGACAAGTCCCCAACATGCAGTCAAATCATCCCGATCCTCACAAAGCTGGAGGGACACTATTCAACCTCCGATGATGACAATGTCTTTGTGGATGCTATAAAAGATAAGGTCTGGGGAGATCTCGAAAAAAGATACAAGGTAGGCTACTATCCATTTGCATGTTCACAAAGAAAGAAGGCAAACTACACCATTTTCATTATTAGACATTAAACCATGTTTTCATTACAGGATCAAGACATTCAGAACTTCCTTCGGGAGGCCACATTGATGGACCCTCGCTTTAAGTAAATTTGAAGGCAAATACTTTTGTACTTTTACTCAAGTGAATGTTTAATGGCAGCACTTCTACTTTTACTTGAGTAGTATTTTACCTTGAGTATCTTTACTTTTACTCAAGTACATGGTATGTGTACTTCGTCCACCACTGAACGGTAGTACACGCTAGTGCATCCCGAGTAGGCTCTGGTGATGGAGCAAGAGGTGAAAGCTCTGTTAGCAAAAGAGGCTATAGAGCAGGTGTATTCACCCGACAGAGAGTCGGGTTTTACAGCCGTTATTTCATTGTTCCAAAAAAGGATAGAGGGTTGCACCGGATGCACTTTTATCTCTTCCTGGTCATGGCATCATTCACCCGTGACGCTCATTCTTTCCATTGGACTAGTTGACATACACTGAAAAAAAAAGTCCTTTGAATTTACTTGATTTTAATGTGTACATCGGTCCCACATGATCAGAATGCGTTCAACTGACACAATTTTCCTCTTTTTCTCAATTAATTATTGCTTGTCAAACCAAAGTATTTCATTCCCGTAGACTGCTTAAAATAATCATGTTGATTCAAGACATTATTTGTAATTACTGTAATACAAATTTATTGTGTAATGTTAAGCGATTTCATCATGTCAAGGGTACCAGATTTCCAACTGTAACTACAACTTGATTTCTCAATGCTAATATTAATTAACAGTATTGTTACACTAAAGCAATTTCATTATGTTTCTGGTATCAGAGTTGTGTAAATCTAACTCGCTTAAGTGAACTATTGTAGACGTTTTGAATGTGTGTGTGAATACAAAATCATAAATGTAAAAAATACATATTGGCATTGAAAATAAATGCAAAAGGCAAAGAGTTTTGTATTATTGTTGTATTGATATTTTCAAAAATGGAGGACTTAACAGTTCCCATGAACTAATTTCATAGAGAATTAAAAAAACATACATAATGCAAACCAGTTGTTTAGAGAGGATTCACACAACTAATGTAAATTCTGCATTGTGTAATATACTCAAATTCATAAAGAACTCTTACTCTTGCATTAACATTTGACAGTAAGTGGAGCATAAACATACTTCAAATGTTCGTTAATGTGGATTAAGAACAGCAAACTCATTTATAAACCTAGAATTCATTTCAGTGGATTCACAAAAACACTGTAAATTCTGCATTGTGTAACATACTCAAATTCATAAAGAACTCTTGCATTAACATTTGACAGTAAGTGGAGCATATACTCAAATTCATAAAGAACTCTTACTCTTGCATTAACATTTGACAGTAAGTGGAGCATATACTCAAATTCATAAAGAACTCTTACTCTTGCATTAACATTTGACAGTAAGTGGAACATAAACATGCTTCAAATGTTCGTCAATGTGGATTAAGAACAGCAAACTCATTTATAAACCTAGAATTCATTTCAGTGGATTCACAAAAACACTGTAAATTCTGCATTGTGTAACATACTCAAATTCATAAAGAACTCTTGCATTAACATTTGACACTAAATAGAGCATATACTCAAAATGCTGTTCTTAATCCATGTTCACGAACAAAAACATTTCTAAAAATAGTAACCGTCAGTTAACCGACAGAGGACTCTACTTGGACAGAGGACTTGTGGACAGAGGACTCTACTTAAACAGAGGACTATTTACTACGTGGACAGAGGACTTGTGGACAGAGGACTCTACTTAAACAGGACTTGTGGTTTTTCTTACACAGATGACTATTTACTACTAACACAGAGGACTTGTGGACAGAGGACTCTACTTAAACAGGACTTGTGTTTTTTCTTACACAGATGACTATTTACTACTTACACAGAGGACTTGTGGTTTTTCGGTGGCAGTGCAGCCTCTCTGACACTTTCACTGAAAGAGCCCGTTCTTTAAAGCGAGTGCTTTATTCGATAGTTTATCTCCATCCAGTTCCATAAAAATCTTTTGGACTACCTCAAAAGTGTAGCGGAGGTCAGTAGGGTAGCTGAGGTTCAAGGCATACATCAACCCAAACAGCATAGCAACAGCTAATGATGCATTGTCCAGATATTGCAACACCTTCATGCCTTCAAGGACAATGCCAACATCCTCTGGTTCATCAGAAGCATGTTGTTTGAGAACATAAATCCCAAGAGTGGTCTCTTCAATGGCCTTATTAATGCTGACTTCATCCATGCCCTGTACAAAACAAACATAGGTAAATGTAGGAAAATAAGACCTAATGAGAAAAGAATAAAGATTAAATTAAGCAGCCATATTAGGGCTGGGTATCGATTCAGATGTTCCAATTTGATTTGATTTCGACTTGTAAGCTCTCAATTTGATTCTCGATTCGATTCGATTCTAAATTAATAAATATAAATATAATAATATAATAAAGTAACAACGGGAAACATTGTATTTTAATTTCGAGAGGGATGTACAAAGACAAATGCTTTATATATATTAGCAAAACCATACATTTATACATGTTCTGCTAATTAATGAATAATTTCATCTCAAGTGAACAGGTAAGAGAACAGGAGGAGAGTGGAAGGAAAAACAACAAAAAAGAGATTCATGTACTTACCACATATTCCTGCACAAGGCTTTCTGGATCTTCACCCATGTAGATACAGACTCCCTTAATGACACACTCTCGTCCAGCATCTACATCATCACACTGAAAGAAAATTTATGACAGTTGTTTTCAGATATCATTGGTGACTTCAAATGTTACATTTAAGTCAAGTTTGGTTTGGCTAACCCTAAGCGTTTGGAGAATTTTGCAGAAAACTTTTATCTGACTCCATTTCATCACAAACCTCGAATTTAGGTTTGAATGCCAATTGATTACTAACTATTTATATAATATTTACCTAGACACTTGATTATTCTATTTAACTCCTTACTCGTTCATTCTGATAGCAATGTCACTCAGGGTCTTGTGTCTTTTACGCAGATCTTATGGTCACAAACTCTCTAGTTTCGGTCCCTAGACAGAGGTAATTGACTATACAATTTAGATGGCCACTCCAATGCTTTCTGTCTAAAAGTATTTTGTTTGTAACACTTTACAATAAGGTTCATTAGTTAACATGAACTGCACGTATACAGCATTTATTATTCTTTGCTAAATGTTAATTTCAACATTTATTAATACTTCATTAAAATCTTGTTAACATTAGTTAATGCACTGTGAACTAATATGAACAGCTGGATTTTTATTAACTAACATTAACAAAGATTACCAAATACAGTAACAAATGTATTGCTCATTGTTACTTCATGTTAGTTAATACATTAACAAATGTTACTGTACTGTAAAACTATTACCATTTTGTTTAGTGACCATACTAAAACATTCTAGTTTTCCATAGCCTTTCCACAATTCTAACACTGTTAACCCCCCCCCAAAAAAACTGTAAACCCAAACTTTAAGATTTCTCATGCCTATAACCCCTATATAACTCACTTCAGTCATTTGATCAATGATTGTTAGGAGCCTTTTCCCTATCTGTCCTCCTTTCTTTCGGAACAGCTTGATCAATTTATCAGAGTGGAGGTCCAGCTGAGACAGGAACTTGGATTGAAGTGGGACAGTGGTGATTCTCTTAAATTCACCATTGATCTGAAAACAGATTAGAAAAAACTAAATCAAGTCAGAACTGTAAACACCAGGGAGAATACAGACCCCCCTCGGCCTCCACCCCCCCCAAAAAAAAGACCATGAGATCAACCTTACCTCATTGACTTCACACAGCGCAGGCCACCTTGCCATAAAATTCGCCACCATTGGTGCATCTCGAACAACTTCCTGTCTTCGATGTGCAAAAGTCTTTTCCATTTTGACTTTCGCAACCTGTCTGTTGTCCCTCTTTTTTACATCTGACAGAAGAGCTTTTTACATGGCCTCCAGACTCTCCTCAGTTTCTTCTACTGGGTATGGTGGGCAAAAATTCACCTCCGCTCTTTTTGCCTTTTTGACTCCAGATGCTGCACTGCACTTTCCTGTAGGTTTATGTTTTAAAGAGTTCACTGTCACCTCTGGGCAGCCGAGTTTTCTCAGGTGTGTACGGTAGTTAGATAGTTTATATTTTAGGCTGATTTTCCATCCGCCACAACCTGTGCTTGATCCCTTCTCGGTTAAACATGGATGCCTCTTGATAAGACTCTGGGCAACCTGTTCCATCTCCTTGTCACTGCCATAGACTTTATACTTCACAATTTCCTGTACTAAACCATCAAGAATGGCTGACTTCAACTTGGTATCTGGAATAAGTGCAGTGCCATTCTGCATGTAAGCTGCAGTTGATTGCTGAAGTTTTAATTCTGCATCGTATGAAAACTTGGGCACATGAAACACAGCAGGCCAAGAGGATCGTGAGCTCATGGAGTCACTTGACGAAACTACAGCTGTATCCATAGTTCCACCAAACACGGCAGAAGAGTCACGGAAAGAGGAAGTACAGAATGTATGGGCTTCTATGACTGGAGTGCACCTCTCATCTTGCTGTAAAGTGGGCCTGGCCATATCAATTATCTTAATAGTACCTTTATCCTCTATCTCTGAAACTGTAGTAAGGTTAAGAAAGTCATTTCCAAACATGGAATCCTTAAATTGAAGCCTAAAATTGCCCTCAAGTCCACACTGTTTCTTGACTTCAACCATTAAGTCATCAATGGATGCAGGGAGTCCACCTCTGAGTGTCAACCTCTGAGAACTGCCATCGGTCAAGATGAGCTTAAGGATTACAGGAATCGCCATCTTCAAAGTGGTTTACTCTGCAAAGACATGCACAACAATGATTAGATGTCAGACATCAATTCATTCTTAAATACAGGGGTAGAAGCCTACACTAATAACTGAGTGAAGTAGGTAAGTATGAAAATTTGAAAATTTACACACTTTTTTGGATGAAATGGACAGTGAAAGGGGGAAATGTGCATATGTAGTCAAATGTAATACTTTTAAAGACATATTTAAATAAACAATACAAATCTTAACTATATTTCAGACTAATAGTTGGCCAAATAAACTTTTTCCAAATCCCATCTTACCACAATGGTCAGTGTCAAAGGTTTGACAAAATATAAAACCTACATTTCAGACATGAAGTCTTAAGAAACGTTGTGGTAACAAACACCTTGGAACAGAATTATGACATACAGTAGGGTTGGGCGATATGGCAAAAATATCATTATGAACTTTTTTTCCATTTTGGTTTAAGACTATTTTGTAAGCCACTGTGCAATACAGCCAAACTAATTTCTCTTATTTGTATTTATTTAACCAATACAAGGCAAAAATACAATTTGAACAAAAACTAAATTCCAAACAAAACCAACACAAAATACAACAGGTTTTTTGTTTGTGTGCTTTAGGTTTTTTAGGAGGATGTATTAACAGTGGTATTCAGATAAGGAATAGCCAACAACAAATTTAAGTAATCAAATGTAAAAGATCAATAATTTTTTGGGCTTTTAGGGAGGAACGAAAGCACACTGCTGTGAAGGAAAGGAAGGTGTGCTGGACAGAATGCGTCACCGGAACAATAATTGCTTCACATCGATTATCTTGTTTTCATAATCATTGGAAGCCAAAATCGAAATCAATTACGATTAATCGCACAGTCCTAGATTGTGGAGATAGCTAAATCATTCGCAATATAAAACTGCAATATCGCACACCCCTACATATAGTATCACAGAACTAAATTATATGTAAATATACAAAGCAAGCTGCACATTTATATTTTGCTACCCCACCTCTTATTTCAATATGCCTTTTCAAAGTCACCATGTGAGCTGATCCAATCTTGTAGGCAACTAGTGGGTACGCATCAAGGAGTTCATTGGGTGCCACGAGAGTAAATGTTCTTGTGGGTGCTGGGCTGAGTTCGAAGGCTCTATAATGCTCTCTGTACCAACCACAGAGCTCTTTGACAATGAAGAACACACTCTCTTGTACAATGCAAATTTGGTCAATTTCACTAAATTCAGGCAATCCACCTGCTACTCTGTGTGGCAGTATCATTCCCTTTCTATAGGTTATGCCCTTCGTAGTCACATTCTGTGCAAGGTGAACCTCAATTGTGTCAGGGAATTTTTGCCTGATGATCTGTGCTATCTCCTCTTTCAGGAAGTCTACTGGTAGACTGGATACAGTTGAGACCTCTAGGTCAGATTTGCTTAGACATGGAGAACTCAGATGGTAAGCAATCATCATCTGATGCTTTAAGGCTAATGAGAGGGGTACATTCTTAAAGCAGCTTGTGTGTCTGCAAACCTGCTTAAAAAAGCTATGCTTAGCCTCAAAGCGGATTGTCCACTGCCCGACCACTGGACCAAACTGCCTAATCATCTGGGGGTAGTGCTCCAAATAATGATGTTTTGGTAGCAGCTTGATGTCAGGAAACAACTCTTTGTATCTCTCCCTGTGCTCTGTGATTTTACTTTCTAAAAAAGCCAGTGAATCATCCGTATGCACTGGGGCAACAACAAGCTCTGTGATGTCCTTCAGATCCATGAGAATAAGCCACGCAGGCTCATCTTCAGGTACCAGTGCTCCAACCAAAAAAGGTAAGAACCGGAGCAAGCTCCAATTTTCATGAGCATTCCCCCCCACGGTTTTTGTCTTGGAGAAACGTTGTGACACTATATGAGGTCTGTTTGTCCTATCACCCCATTTGTAGGGAAACTTCAGAATGGCATTGTTTAGGTAAACTAATGTGAAATACTTTCTTGATATAAGCACTCTTAAGCAACGAGCTAGCTCTACTGGGATTATACCCTCCAAAACATCATGGGCAAGATCGGGTGGATAACCAAAGATGACATGAAAATGAGACAGATTTTTTGTGAAGATGCATTGCTTTTTCACTCCACAACAACCTGTACCTGTATCCTGAGCTTGTTTGACATGAGCCTGATGAAGATACTTGGTTCTCAAACTGAAAGCACCCGATGCAACAGAATGTAGCTGAATATCACTACTATTTCCTGTGCAAAATCTGCAGAAGTATTCCACTGAAAAACTCTGCAAAAATCCTGCGACACTGTGTGCTCCCAGGTTGTCAGCCACGACACTGAATACAGTACCTTTAACCGATTCACCTAACAGAGGGACGTAAACACCCAGTTCCTCCAGAGTTTTCAGATCTTGCAGGAGAGGTTCAAAGATCCTATCATAACTATAGGTTTTAACATCTTCGGTTTTGCACAAAATTGACAAGTAGATGGATGATAATGAGGAATGAGACCCTGGAGGCAAGTTAGCTAAGATCCAATAAACAGCACAAAGTTTGTGCTTCTTTCGTGAAGTACCAAGGGGGTTACAGACTTCAAAGTCATCCACATACAAATTTAGAATGATCCTTGGATTTTCCCCAACAAGAAAAGAATTATCCTTGAATAAGGAACCATCTCTTGAGGACCGGTACTGATATGATATTCCAGAATTTGAGTTCTGTCTTTGATGACCCTCAACAACTTCATCAATGATATCCCTTCTACTTAACAGCTGCTGTAAAGACTTTAAGATTTGGACATATTGGAAACTGCGTTTGTTTTTAGTATCAAGAAAGTATTCAACTGGCTGTACCACTCCAAAGTAATCCTTGTAATACTGCTTACGCAGATATGTTGTACTTAAAGGGCCACCATTTTGTATGGACCTTTGCACAGGATTACCAGAACACATTGCATCAACAGTTTCTCTAATTACAAGTTCATCAACAGGAAGGTTTCTCTGATGAAAGATGTCCCTCACTATGTCGCACGACAATGGGACAGGTGCAGAACTAATCAAATGATGGAGTTCCCCTAAAAACACATTAACAGCTGTGCTTGGCACATGAACTAAATGCTCCAACTTCAGCAAAGCAGCTGCAAATCTTTGCTCTATGATTTTCTCCAAGTCCTCAGTATTAGAGTGACTACTTGAGGGAATGGCAGTTTCTGGCTCCTCTACACAGTCCTGACAATTTGCTTCCAATTCATTCACAGATGATATCCTAGTTATAATGACTCCCGGTTTGAAATCAACCAGTGAGTGATGGCAATGTTTACGGTTTTTGTGTGATTTAAATGTGCAATAAATGTTTGTTTTAAAGTCACAGCCTAAAAACATACAATTGACCACCTCATTTCTTTTGAGATGTGCATTTATATGAGCAAAATAATCCCTCTCCGACACAAAATCACTACAAGCACAAAGGTGACAGCTGAAAATTGCACTCTCTTTGGAAGTGGTTTCTGTGGAGTGAGCTTTACTTTGATGGACAATAAGGGCATTCCAAGTCTTAAATATGCACGGACAGTCCAGGTATGTACATGGAAAGCGAGAACTACGTCCAAAATGTGGATGCTTTAACTTATAGCGATGCAAAAGTTTGGACCTACTTGACACAGTTTCTGTACAACCCTTACAACTCCACATTCCCAGGACCTAACCCTGTAACATCCAAAAAAAGTCATTAGGTACAATTAAAGCTCCAAATTGAAATTCAGATATAAACAAAATGGTCCACTATTAATCTAGTAACTACACAATTAAAATATAAAATACACATATACTATCTAGACTAACACTAAACAACTAAATATGCTTTTAATGTTGTTAAATATCCTATTGGAATAGCAACATTTATAATGCAAGCATACATTTTGAATTATGTATTTAAGTCAAAGATTTAGGACTTTAGCAGCAATACGAAAGGAAATAAACAGACTTACCCATATAAAGCTTTTGAGTGCGTGTGCAAAGATGACCTATGAAATAAATTATTTAGAATTAGTGAGGAACTCAGCACATAGCTTCACATAATTGAAAGACCACAAACAGACAGAGTGCAATAGAATAGGAGTGCAATAATTCTGAATAGAATATACATATTGCTAAAATATTTTTTGAATGTGCCTTATGTAAGATTTTAAATATGTAAGATAGCAATAACTGTAAAGTGACTATTTTAATGGGGGTTAAATGTAGGTTAATTAATCTGTTCTTTTGTTTGAATCCATTTCGATTTTGTTAAGTTATTTATTTTTTTGCTTTTCAATCCGGAAGAACGAAATTGCTTGGAAAAAAACGCAAAAATAACCAATTTCAAACACCAGTGCGTTCAGTGTTTTAAGAGATGTGCAGCCTGTACATATCGGTTCACATCTCAAAATGTGTTTTGGGGTTTTATGACCCTTTAAGGAATTGCGAGGTGGAATAGCTGCAGATTTCTCTCACGCACTTTATGAGCAGTGACTTCATGTCGCATTTGTCTCAGACTGCGCTGATCACACGCATTTAGCGAAATTATTTGCCTTTCGCTGAATACTGCGCTTCAACTGTTTAAAAATCACCTGTTTTTAAACCTCAGTGCTTAAAACACATGCAAACGATAAGCTTTCGAGACCACGCAGCACAGCAACGTAACATGAACGCAACCGCGACAGAGATAATTCAAAATGTATACATCAAAGTTGAGCTTCGAGCGGTAAACTCAACTTCCATAGGAATGAACTAAAAACGTTTGCTCTGCTCCTCGCTTCGATCACGCACTTTTATTGAAAATGAGGTCGACACTCTCAAAAGGCCCTTTTTTGCCATTCGCGAGTGTCAACCTCATTTTCAATAAGTTATGCGTGATCGAAGCGAGGAGCAGAGCGAACGTTTTTAGTTCATTCCTATGGAAGTTGAGTTTCCCGCTCGAAGCTCATTTTCAATGCAAAGCTTTAATCAACATGAGGAAAACAAGATTCACAATATTTAATTTGATGAGAAATACCTCAGTTTCAAAAATACCAGTTGTGCTTAGTTAATGAGGCCGACTGACTGTTTCCACCGACTGAGAGTTAACGTTAGGCCTACGTTGACTCTTGATGCTAAACTAACAGAGGGTGTTAAAGTGTTGATAATTGTACTGAAAACTGTAATCTAGTGGAAATATCACCTAAATTACTAGAAAACAAACCTAAAGCAATATGATTAACTTACTTTTTAGAAATTCGGTCGGTGTCCGTCGTCTGTGGCTGCAGAGTCTTGCACAGTTTTGGCGCAAATTGACGGTTGATTCTCCTTTTACGGCATTTGGCGCATCCTTCTAATTGATGCATTACCGCCACCTTCTGATCCGGAGTAGCCCAGTTGTGTCCAAACACAATTATATTGATTTCAGTTTTTAATTCAATCAATTTCCATCAACGTGAGAAAAATGTCTAAATACAGCACTTAAAATAAATAAATGAAATCTACTTGATTAAATCATATTCACAAAAGAAACATAAATGAATTGTGTTGTATATATATGCTTTATTTGTGTAATTTCAAAGACCTGATATGTCCATTTTTTTCAGTGTAGATGCTTCAGACGCATTTACGCTGGAGGCGTTCCCAAAGCGTCATCGACGCATCGTCTTGTTCCCTTTCTCAGGGAACTATGGTTACATACGTAACCTGAGACGTTTGTGGGTTTGTGCATTTGAAAGTAATATAGCACTTTAACCTTTACAGCACATTTAACACCCACCGATACTGGAAACACAATCCACATTCATTAATAGACTTCAAACCCATTGTCGTCAGTTTCATCAGTCAGACAATTCTGTAGATGGGCCAGCAGAGTCTGTGGATACAGATTATGAATTTGAAACTCTAAGTGGTGATGATACTGTAGGAGTAGACCTGCCAAAGTCTATTGAAGAAAAGGTTGCTTGCATTTTATTGAAGTTGGAAAATATTGTTCACGTTCCAAAGTCAGGTGTTGATAACAAGCTGAATGCAAAGATCCATAAATTTAAGCTGTTTGCATGAGATGTGCACTTTTTTGAGAACACATACATTGTTGTATATTGAGTCGTTTACATACTTATGCACACACCACACACAAAAATGTATTACACACTTCATGCTTTTTCTTACACACTTTTTGTGTGTATTTCTAGTTAGTGGTTCTTGTCTTTTGGGATAGTTCACCCAAAAATGAAAATTCTGTCATCATTTACTCATTCTCGAGTTGTTCCAAACCTGTATAAATTTCTTTGTTCTGTTAAACACAAAGGAAGATGTGTTGAAGAATATGGGAAACTGAAGAGTTCTGGGCCAACATTGACTTTCATGGTATAGTTTTTTCTTCCTACTAAGTCAATGGTGGCAGAACTGTTCAGTTTCCCATATTCTTTAACATATCTTCCTTTGTGTTCAACAAAACAAAGACATTTGTACATGTTTGGAACAACCTGAGGATGAGTAAATGACAAAATTGTCATTTATCTGTTTTAAGACAAGCCATTATGGGTATATGATTCTGAAGTCAAGTTTATTTTGACTTTTATTAATAGTCAGGTTTTAGACTCTGGAAAAAAACAAATTTCCAGCCTGGAAAAAAAGGCTTTAAAATGTGTACTTGGATTGTCGCAACTAGCTTGTTTGGTTAAATATTTTTTCTAAGTATTAAATACTTTTCAGATTAAAAAACTATTGCACTATTGAGTTTTAAATAAAAACTATCTCGATCAAGATTTGTCTCTTGTCTTTATGGGGTACAAAAGAAGGATTTCCTAATAATTGTTTTTTCAATGAAATGTTTTAATTTAGTTTTAAGAAGCATAAAACTCATTTTATAAATGTATCCATTTAATTTAAACTATTTGATCAAATTGAGTTGGACCAACTCACTTAAGTTGTTCATAATTGAGTTGGACCAACTCACTTTAGTTGTTCATAATTGAGTTGGACCAACTCATTTAAGTTGGTCAAAATTGATTTGGACCAACTCACTTAAGTTGGTCATAATTGAGTTGGACCAACTCATTTAAGTTGGTCAAAATTGAGTTGGACCAACTCATTTATGTTGGTCAAAATTGAATTGGACCAACTCAATTACATTTCATTGCATTAATTTTTTTTTTTTATGAGTTGTGGCTACACATATTTATTGGATCAATTAAAGTGAGTTTGTCCAATGAGTTATTTTTTGAGTGTATAGGGAATATTATACATTTATAAAACTAAGTAAATGAAAAACTAAGCAAAAAATATATCAATTAAATCTACCCTATTGACTTCAGTAAATTGTAATATTTACTGAATAATTTCATAAAAGCAAGCTTCATGTCAATAAAACAATAAATAAACTTTACTTAATTACTGTACATAAATATAACTTCTAAATGAAATATAATTAGGTCATTTTTACTTAATTTCTTCATGAGCATTACGTTCAATATTAAGTAGATTTTACTTGATAATGACATGTCAGTTTTACTTGATATTACAGCAGTAAAATTGACATAAAATCTACTCATGCAAATAGTTATGAGGTTATATAATAGTTATAAAGTTTTTTTTTAGTTGAAAACGGTGTTGTGTAAACAGCCCCTAAGACCTTGATTAGCTGGTTCAGGTGTGTTTAATTGGCATTGAAGCTGAACTCTGCAAGACAGCGGTCCTCCAGGAGCAGGATTGGACACCCAGTCTAGGTCTTGGAAGAAAAATACAAACTGAGGGGTGTCTCTCAGCATTTTGAAGAGAGCATCAATGATGTATAAGAGCTGGGAAAGTCTGGAAGATATGTGGAAAAATTGTATGGCATTTTATTAAGGCCAATTAGTATGACTGACAGTAACAAACATGCTCACACACACACGTTATTCAGTTTTATTATGATTAGCATTTATTATGATGCTAGTCAAGCCAAGTCATCTTTATTTCTATAACACTTTTTTACAGTACAGATTGTTTCAAAGCAGCTTTACAGAGATAACGGAAAAATAATGTAACAAAGTTTGTTTCAAGAAGAAAATAGCATCACAGTCCAGCTTAAGTAAATTCAGTGATGTTTTGTTGTAAAAAAGTTATTAATTTAATTCATTTATATATATATATATATATATATATATGTATAGCCGCTCTGGAGAAAACCGTGATGTTATCGTCCAGCTCAGATCAGTTCTCATAAAATGGTGTCAATGCAGGCAGATCAATAATATTGTTAAATATTTAATTAAATGTCCCCAACTTAAAGGAACACTTCACCCATTTCAACATTAATCTTTATTGAAAGTGGGTCATATATGTAGTCGAAATGTAAAAAGAATTTTTTAATTTGGTGCCCTCTTGACCGAGAAAAGACAGAAAATAACTTTAGGGCGCATTTGTATGTAAGACAACAACTCCCACAATGCACCACATTGCACAGCTCCGCAAGCCAGTCCCACTAATCCAGAACAGCTCAAACCAAACATCAGAGAAATCACTCTTTCGTCTACAAGGCTAACGTTAGCTGCCACCAGAGTTAGAAATTCATTTCACACAAAATTTATAGTTAGTTGGCTGTGGCGATCAGGACGAGGGCGAGGGAAGTGAGAGGACGGCGCGAGGCCGGTGGCGGGAGTGATAATGAACGACACCTGTTAGACGCACCGGTCTCTCTCGCATCTCTCACGGAGGAGCGGATGCATAAAATGAGGAGCGACGACAGGGCAGATCGAGAGAGGATTAGGAACAGGCCTGATGATTTTATGTTGTGTTTTGTTTCTGTTGTGTGTGGCTGCTAGCTTATACTTTTGTATTTGTTTATTAGGGCCCGAGCACCGATGGTGTGAGGACCCTCTTGGAATTGCTCTGTTTATTATTAGGGCCCAAGCCTTGAAAAGGCGAAGGCCCTATTGTTTTCCTTAGGATTATTATTATTCTTCTTCCGACTTATTATTAGGGCCCAAGCCTTGAAAAGGCGAAGGCCCTATTGTTTTCCTAAGGATTATTATTATTATTCTTCTTCCGACCTTGAAAAGGCGAAGGCCCTATTGTTTTCCTTAGGATTATTAGGGCCCAAGCCTTGAAAAGGCGAAGGCCCTATTGTTTTCCTAAGGATTATTATTAGGGCCCAAGCCTTGAAAAGGCGAAGGCCCTATTGTTTTCCTAAGGATTATTATTATTCTTCCGACTTATTAGGGCCCAAGCCTTGAAAAGGCGAAGGCCCTATTGTTTTCCTTAGGATTATTATTAGGGCCCAAGCCTTGAAAAGGCGAAGGCCCTATTGTTTTCCTAAGGATTATTTATTAGGGCCCAAGCCTTGAAAAGGCGAAGGCCCTATTGTTTTCCTAAGGATTATTAGGGCCCAAGCCTTGAAAAGGCGAAGGCCCTATTGTTTTCCTAAGGATTATTATTTATTATTATTATTATTAGGGCCCAAGCCTTGAAAAGGCGAAGGCCCTATTGTTTTCCTTAGGATTATTATTTATTTAGGGCCCAAGCCTTGAAAAGGCGAAGGCCCTATTGTTTTCCTTAGGATTATTATTTATTATTAGGGCCCAAGCCTTGAAAAGGCGAAGGCCCTATTGTTTTCCTTAGGATTATTATTTATTAGGGCCCAAGCCTTGAAAAGGCGAAGGCCCTATTGTTTTCCTTAGGATTATTATTTATTATTATTATTATTATTATTAGGGCCCAAGCCTTGAAAAGGCGAAGGCCCTATTGTTTTCCTTAGGATTATTATTTATTAGGGCCCAAGCCTTGAAAAGGCGAAGGCCCTATTGTTTTCCTTAGGATTATTAGGGCCCAAGCCTTGAAAAGGCGAAGGCCCTATTGTTTTCCTTAGGATTATTATTTATTAGGGCCCAAGCCTTGAAAAGGCGAAGGCCCTATTGTTTTCCTTAGGATTATTATTTATTAGGGCCCAAGCCCTGAAAGGGCGAAGGCCCTATTGTTTTCCTTAGGATTATTTTTTTTTTTTTTCTCTTTTATTTTTCTTACGACTATTCGGGCACTTTTGGGGCTCTTAACGTGCACGAAAACTCTTGAAACTTTGCACACGGGTCAGAACCCGCGGCCATCAGGGCCGGGCTGAAGATGGTACCCGGGCGTGGCAGGGGGGCTCGACAGCGCCCCCTGGAACGGGGTCCGAAAACTTGGTCCATAAATCAAACACGCTTGCATGTAAGAATATGAAACTCAGTACACATATAGATCTCATCGGTTCATATATACTTCATGCTCTTACTTTTTACCCCAGCCCAACAGGAAGTCGGCTATTTAGGGTTGTTTGTAAAACGCATGCAATGGAATTTAAAGTACTTCTCCTAGAGAATTCAAAGAAATGCCACGAAACTCGGTCAGCATGAAGTCAAGACATTGAGGATGAAAAATTGCCAGGGGATTTTTGATATCTCGAACGGTTTGGCCGTGGCGAGGAAACGAATTTATGGCGAGAAACGTGAAACAGGAAGTGTGTTATAACTTCAGCATACATTAGCTGATCTTAATGAAACTTCACCAGTGTGTTCGCTGTAAGAGGCCGATCACATGGATGTGACTATTGTGAGTCAAAGTTATAGCGCCACCAACTGGCAGCAGGAAGTGTGTCACTTTCAAAATGCTTTGAAATCACCCTCTTATTTTAACCCGATTTGCTTCAAACTTCATCTGTATAATGTAAATACACGGCAGATGTAGACCTGTGAAAGGATTATTGATATATTAGATACTGTTGCCGTGGCAACGCATCAAACTTTAATATTCTTTGTTGATGCTTTTGAGACTCTTAACATACTTGAAATAACATGAAACTCGACAGACACATCACATTTATTAGCCAGTAGACATGTGCAAAGTTTCAGAAACGGGCGTGGTGCAGGGGCTCAGTAGCGCCACCTTTTGACAAAAGTGGGGGTGTTAGTTCTATAGTTTTACCTACAATCATAAAACTCGGTACGCATATTGTTCAGATCAAGCCGGACAACTTTCTAATTTACTGTCATTAGCTCAGACCAAGAGGGAGTCAGATATTTTAGTTTGAATGTGGATGTTTCTGAGAATTTTCTCTCCCTCTCTTTCCGTCTCTGTGTGTGAGGGATTTGTCTATTGATTTTAATGCATTTCAAGGTTTCAGGGGATTTTGGGACTCTTAACGTGCTCAAAAACTTTTGAAATTTTGCACACAGGTCAGAACCCACGGCCATCAGGGCCGGGCTGAAGCTGGTACCCGGGCGTGGCAGGGGGGCTCAACAGCGCCCCCTTGAACGGGGTCCGACAATTTGGTCCATATATTCAACACGCTTGCATGAATTAATATGAAACTCAGTACACATATAGATCTCATCGGGCCAAACATTTTACCCCTGGTCAAGTTTTACGCCAGCCCAACAGGAAGTCGGCTATTATGGGTTGTTTGGAAAACGCTTGCTGTGGAATTTGAAGTACTACTCCTAGGCAATTCATTCAATCATCGCCAAACTAGGCGTGCATGAAGTCAAGACATTGAGGATGCTAAATTGCTGATGGATTTTTGATATCTCGAACGGTTTGGCCGTGGCGAGGAAATGAATTTTCATGACTAAAAAAGGACATATAAAGTGTGTTATAACTTAGTTAGATTTACCTACAGTTACAAAACTCAGCTTGTATATTCTTCTCCTCAAGCCAAACAACTTTCTAATTTACAGTCAATAGCTCCAACCCTCAGAAAGTCAGATATTGTGGTTTGAATGTGGATTTCATGAAATGGTATCTCTCTCTGTCACTCTTTGACAGAGAGAGGGCCCCCTCCCATTCTATGTGTGTGTGTGTGTGTGGCTGTCTGTGTGGGGAGGGAGGGGGAGGGAGGGCTGGTGTCTGTGTTTATATGTGTGTGTGTGGCTGGCTGGCTGTTACAGTGACATGATATTAAGCCTTTCATTGCTGTGTGATTTTTCCTGCATTAAAGGATAAATCTCTAAGGCCTTGTCTTTTTGCATAACAATTTTGTATTTTTTTTAAATTACAAAATATGCACAGAACCAAGATCTTTTAAATGTATAGTTTGCTTTAAATAAAATTAAGATTGTATTGGTAATTGAAGCTGAATGAATTTAAAATGAATGTGCTATATTTCAGAACAATATATTTGTTTTCCTTAAAATTGTAAAACACTAACTTTATTCTCATCTGAATTATAAATAATTTATTCCTGTATAAAATAAAAACACATTTGAATTTTTCTTTTTTAATCAATGTAGAATGTGTAATTGAAAAATAAACAGATTAGGGCTCTGAGGACAATAAATGAAAATCAATGCGATGTGGTGAATGTCCAAAAGATGGCACCCACAGACTGTTTTAAATGGGGTTGGATAAATATTTTTTGCTTTTAGACAGTGTGTGCGTGTGATTTTAGTTTGGTGACAGTTGTAGGTTACAGTTTGACAAGAGTTTATAGTTTGAAAAAAGCACTTTGTTGTGTTTTATTGGACGGAGTATGTTTTTATGTGTAACAGTTCAATCGCACCCGCACCTCACACACACACACACACACACACACACACACACACACACACATATGGGGTGAGGGGGAGTACAAAGCCCATAATAAAGAATAGTTTAGCATCCAAATACATCGCAAATGTTGAAACAGTTTGATTCTAATGAGAGAGTTACGTGAGCCAAACACCACTTACTTTCACTTTCGCTTTCAATTATTTCGGTTAATTCTTAATTATAGTTTTTTTGAATTCTTGTTCTGTTCTGAATATCATTAAATTTAAAGAATTGCTTGTGTAATATTTTGAGTGTATCATCAAACAGAATAATTCTCTCGGTTTAGTGATTCCCTAGTTTTTTTTATTGTTTTCATTGTTCTCAGGTAAGGCAAGTGATATATATATATATATATATATATATATATATATATATATATATATTAGGGGTGTAACGGTACACAAAAATCACGGTTCGGTACGTACCTCGGTTTTAAAGTCACGGTTCGGTACGTTTTCGATACAGCAAAAAGAAAGAAATGCCAGAGAAATGTCCTATTTGTTCAAAGAATATTTTTTTTTTAAATAACTGAGTTTTCCTACATCTTGAAACTTTCAGGTTTATAAACGGGGGTTATCTTTGAAGGATGAACAAATAATGTTTTGGTCATCACATTAAAAATAGCATTTAAATATATATTTATTTATTATTTGAGTTTTGAAGTGCTGGAAAAAGATGTGTGAAGTACTTGAAAGCATTTCACTATTCCAGCCAAACTGGTTACAGTGATTGTTACTATATTAAATCCATGGTGAATGTTGCTGGTCTGTGGACGTAAAGTATTACTAGTTCATTCACGGCACAATGTTTCTCCTGGTTTCCACGTCAGCGCTGTTTGATCTAGTAATAGAGATCTACGGTTAATAACGGAGAAATGTGAATGCTTCTCACTAGATCTCGCAGCGATGTCATTACTTCAGTGGCGAATTCAAATGTTTTCTTCACTGGATCTCTTAGCGCTGTGTAGTAACAGTGTCGCTTGATCGAGATCGGCTCGCGCTGCACAGGTGTTGCTGGTCCGAGCTGATAAACGATCCGTGAAGCACATAATGAGTAGCGCAGTTTCGTTCCGCTTTCATTACGCTTGCCATTTGATGTTGCGCAATGTTGTGGTGGTAGCGCCAGCGCGAATTTTGTCGGCAGGAAAAATGGTCCAAGGAATCGTTCGGTTTGTATGCGTACCGAACCGGAAGCCTCGAACCGAAACGGTTCAATACGAATACATGTACCGTTACACCCCTAATATATATATATATATATATATATATAAATATAGCTGCGAGCAGCGATGAAGGGCCAAAGCCGGCGGCACCGCCACCCCGGTGCCTTTAGGTAACTAAAGGAACCGGGGTTGCGGTGCCACCGGCTTGGGCCCGTAATCGCTGCTCGCAGCTATATTTATTATTATTATTATTATTTTACTACCTTTTGGGCACTTTTGGGGGCCTTAACGTGCTCGAAAACTCTTGAAACTTTGCACACATCTCAGAACCCGCGGCCATCAGGGCCGGGCTGAAGCTGGTACCCGGGCATGGCAGGGGGGCTCGACAGCGCCCCCTGGAACGGGGTTTGAACACTTGGTCCATAAATCAAACACGCTTGCATGTAATAATATGAAACTCAGTACACATATAGATCTCATCGGTTCATATATACTTCATGCTCTTACTTTTTACCCCAGCCCAACAGGAAGTCGGCTATTAAGGGTTGTTTGGAAAACACATGCAATGGAATGTGAAATACTCCTCCTAGAGAATTCAAACACACGGCACGAAACTCGGTCAGCATGAAGTCAAGACACTGAGGATGAAAAATTGCCAGGGGATTTTTGATATCTCGAACGGTTTGGCCGTGGCGAGTAAACGAAATTATGGCGAGAAACGTGAAACAGGAAGTGTGTTATAACTACTGCATACATTAACTAATCTTGATGAAACTTCAGCAGTGTGTTCGTTGTAAGAGCCCGATCACATGGATGTGACTATTGTGAGTCAAAGTTATAGCGCCACCAACTGGAAGCAGGAAGTGTGTCACTTTCAAAATGCTTTTAAATCACCCTCTTATTTTTACCCGATTTGCTTCAAACTTCATGTGCATAATGTAGACACACGCCAGATGTAGACCTGTGAAAGGATTATTGATATCTTAGATACTGTTGCCATGGCAATGCATCAAACATTAATATTCCTTTTTTTAAGCTTTTTCATGCTTTTTTATGCTTTCGGGCACTTTTGGGGTTCTTAACGTGCTCGAAAACTCTTGAAACTTTGCACACGGGACAAAACCCGCGGCCATCAGGGCCAGGCTGAAGCTGGTACCCGGGCGTGGCAGGGGGGCTCGACAGCGCCCCCTTGAACGGGTCAGACAATTTGGTCCATATATCCAACACGCTTTACCCTATTTGCTTCAAACTTGATGTGTATAATGTAGACACAAGCCAGATGTAGACCTGTGAAAGGATTGTTGATATCTTAGATGCTGTTGCCGTGACAACGCATCAAACTTTAATATTCTTTTTGGATACTTTTGAGATTCTTAGCGCACTTTTGGGGCCCTTAACGTGCTCAAAAACTCTTGAAACTTTGCACACGGGTCAGAAACCGCGGCCATCAGGGCCGGGCTGAAGCTGGTACCCGGGCGTGGCAGGGGGGCTCGACAGCGCCCCCTGGAATGGGGTCCGAAAACTTGGTCCATAAATCAAACAGGCTTTACCCGATTTGCTTCAAACTTGATGTGTATAATGTAGACACACGCCAGATTTAGACCTGTGAAAGGATTGTTGATATCTTAGATGCTGTTGCCGTGACAACGCATCAAACTTTAATATTCTTTTTGGATACTTTTGAGACTCTCAGCGCACTTTGGGGGCCCTTAACGTGCTCAAAAACTCTTGAAACTTTGCACACGGGTCAGAACCCGTGGCCATCAGGGCCGGGCTGAAGCTGGTACCCGGGCGTGGCAGGGGGGCTCGACAGTGCCCCCTGGAACGGGGTCCGAAAACTTGGTCCATAAATCAAACACGCTTGAATGTAATAATATGAAACTCGGTACACATATAGATCTCATCGATTCATATATCCTTTGTACTTTTACTTTTTACCCCAGCCCAACAGGAAGTCGGCTATTATGGTTTGTTTGGAAGCGTATGCCCCTGGAATTCGATATACTCCTCCTAGAGAATTCAACCAATCGCCACGAAACTCGGTCAGCATGAAGTCAAGACATTGAGGATGAAAAGTTGCCAGGGGATTTTTGATATCTCGAACGGTTTGGCTGTGGCGAGGAAACGAATTTATGGCGAATAAAGGAAACAGGAAGTGTGTTATAACTTCTGCATACATTAACTGATCTTGATGAAACTTCAGCAGTGTGTTCGCTGTAAGAGTCCGATCACATGGATGTGACTATTGTGAGTCAAAGTTATAGCGCCACCAACTGGCAGCAGGAAGTGTGTCACTTCCTAAAGGCTTTGAAATCACCCTCTTATTTTTACCCAATTTGCTTCAAACTTTATGTGTATAATGTAGACACACGGCAGATGTAGACCTGAGAAAGGATTATTGATATCTTAGATACTGTTGCCGTGGCAACGCATCAAACTTTATTATTCTTTGTTGATGCTTTTGAGACTCTTAACATACTTGAAATTGCATGAAACCCGACAGACACATCACATTTATTAGACAGTAGACATGTGCAGAGTTTCAGAAACGGGCATGGTGAGAGCAATTAGAGAATAATGTTTAAGTTTAAAAACAGCCAGAATGGTTGTTTAGTCAAAAAAAAAATTTTTCCAAATCATACATAGTGTTATACTGCCCTCTTGTGTTCAAAATCAGGTAAAAAGCGAAAGTAAAATAAGGACGTCTGCACAATTCATTAATAATGGTGCAGAGTAGAGTGAGCTTTTTCAATTAATTCCTATGGAAGTAGGAATGAACTAAACAACGTTCGCTCTGTTCTGCTCGTCCCTCACCGTGGGCGCGCAGAGTTATGAATGCCCGTGCAGCCGTGAGCATTTTAGTTTCATTTTAAAATTAGCGCCATTTCGGGGGACGTATTACTTTAATTTATTTAACAAAAACACAATGTTGTGTTTAATTGCGAGTGTACACAAATATAAGTAAACACTTTGACGTTTGAATGATGTCCTGTATGAAGAAAATGACGGAGTATGTTTCACTGTTCAATCGCGCTGAGCCACCCAGACCCCCACTCACACACTGACACACACACACACACACACACACACACACACACACACACACACAAACACACACACACACACACACACAATAATAAAACATTCAACCTAACATATACAAATTACACTGCTATGTTGAAATAGTCAGTAGTACAATTTGTATCATTCACAGTAAGCACCGCTCCACTGTGATTTTTCCAAGCACATTTTTGCACAAGTGAAGAGGATGATTTTTTCCGTCGATATTGGAACGTGAGTGAAGTACAAAGCCTGTAATAAAGAATAGTTTAGCATCCAAATACATCGCAAATGTTGCAACATTTAGATTCTAAAGAGAGATTTACGTGAGCCTAACACCACTTACTTTTACTTTTGTTTTAAATTATTTCGTTTTGGCTTTATTATAGTTATTTTTTTATTTGTGTTCTGTTCTGAATATCATTAAATTTAAAGGATTTGTTGTGGAATATTTTGAGTGTATAATCAAATAACACTAAACCGTCACTAGGTGTCGCCAGGCGACCGTCTTAATGAGCGGGTCATTGATTCATTCGTTCAAACGATTCGTTTGAACGACTGAGTCATTCATGAATGAGACAGATGTTTATGGATTGGTCATTGAATCTTTGAGTCAACCAATTTGTTCAAAATGCTGAATCATTCAGTAATGAGAAAACACGTTGCTGTGAGATGCAATGGTTCTGCTGTGATCTTTGTTTAACTATTTTCGCTGCTGAAACAGAAGAACAGTCAATATTGCATCTAAAATGTAAGTGACTTGACACGTGTGTGTGTGTGTGTGTGTGTGCGTGTGAGTGCGTGCGTGCGTGCGTGTGTGTGTGTGTGTGTGTGTGTGTGTGCAATCAATCCCAGGTAAGAGGCATGAATAATGAGAATTGGACTTCTAGGAGTGAGGTTAATATTCCGGAGATGGTTCCCTCGGATTGTGAAAAGGAGGCGGCGCGGGAGTGGCCAGGCATTGCGCTACTTCTGTTTCAAAGTTTAAAACAATGCTAATATCATTTTTTTGAACGATTTCATTACAAATGTTTATTTTATATATTTATAAAATATTATAAAATATAATAACTATGTTTTGTCCTATTAACAAAAGACAGGCAATGTACTATTAACAAATGTTAATAGTTTTTTAAAAGTTAAAATGATACTTTATGCATTTGTTTTGTGTCAGATGATTAACAATATAAATTAAACAAAGCTTAAAACAAACAAAATAATAAAACGAAAACAAAGCTTGAACATTTTATTTAATTGAAAAGCCTTTTTGAAATAAAATGTGTTTTTTTCCCTCTGAAATAGCAAAAGCATCGCACACTTAGCTGTACCTGCTCTAAATAAATAATAGTATTTAAATAAAAATACAAAATCGAAATAAATAAATTATATAAAACAAAATCAAATCAAAGAAAATAAATCTTATTAAAGTTATGCAGGCACACATTTAACAATAATTTTCAAGTGACAAATAAAATCAATCAAAATTCCTTACACATGGAGTTAATCCTGACGATTCCTGAGGCGCCTTTCCTCATGACACTCGCTTTTTTTTTCGAAGATATATTTTCTTTGGTTTGATTTTGTTTTTGTAATAATTTATTTTATTTAGTTCGATTTTGTATTTTTATTGAATTACTCTTTTTTATTTAGAGCAGGTACAGCTAGTGTGTGATGCTTTTGCTATTTCAGAGGAAAACAATAATTTTATTTAATTAATAATTTTTGTTTCAGTCCACCATATAATTATGTTGTGTTTGATCTATGGAAAAAAGTTAGTTGTGAAATGGTTGAATATTAACAAAAGTTAATAGTTTTTTACAAGTTAGAATAATACGATATATATATATATATATAAACAAGCCGGTGGCACCGCCACCCCGGTGCCTTTACGGTTACTGTGCATGACGGGCAATATCGTAACTCCGCTTTGACCTTTGAGAAGATGTGTGCTATAGAGCTTGCATTGGTGTGGGCTCTGCAAAAGTGTGTGTGTGTGTGTGAGGCGTGATTGAACAATGTAGACATATATATATATATATATATAAAGGCACCGGGGTGGCGGTGCCACCGGCTTGTTTATATATATATATATATATATATATATATATATATATATATATATATATATATATATATATATGAATATAGCTGCGAGCAGCGATGAAGGGCCAAAGCCGGCGGCACCGCCACTCCGGTGCCTTTAGGTAACTAAAGGCACCGGGGTTGCGGTGCCACCGGCTTGGGCCCGTAATCGCTGCTCGCAGCTATATTCATATATATATATATATATATATATATATATTTATTAGGGCCCAAGCCTTGAAAAGGCGAAGGCCCTATTGTTTTCCTTAGGATTATTATTTATTAGGGCCCAAGCCTTGAAAAGGCGAAGGCCCTATTGTTTTCCTTAGGATTATTATTTATTATTATTATTATTTTACTACCTTTTGGGCACTTTTGGGGGCCTTAACGTGCTCGAAAACTCTTGAAACTTTGCACACATCTCAGAACCCGCGGCCATCAGGGCCGGGCTGAAGCTGGTACCCGGGCGTGGCAGGGGGGCTCGACAGCGCCCCCTGGAACGGGGTTTGAACACTTGGTCCATAAATCAAACACGCTTGCATGTAATAATATGAAACTCAGTACACATATAGATCTCATCGGTTCATATATACTTCATGCTCTTACTTTTTACCCCAGCCCAACAGGAAGTCGGCTATTAAGGGTTGTTTGGAAAACACATGCAATGGAATGTGAAATACTCCTCCTAGAGAATTCAAACACACGGCACGAAACTCGGTCAGCATGAAGTCAAGACACTGAGGATGAAAAATTGCCAGGGGATTTTTGATATCTCGAACGGTTTGGCCGTGGCGAGTAAACGAAATTATGGCGAGAAACGTGAAACAGGAAGTGTGTTATAACTACTGCATACATTAACTAATCTTGATGAAACTTCAGCAGTGTGTTCGTTGTAAGAGCCCGATCACATGGATGTGACTATTGTGAGTCAAAGTTATAGCGCCACCAACTGGAAGCAGGAAGTGTGTCACTTTCAAAATGCTTTTAAATCACCCTCTTATTTTTACCCGATTTGCTTCAAACTTCATGTGCATAATGTAGACACACGCCAGATGTAGACCTGTGAAAGGATTATTGATATCTTAGATACTGTTGCCATGGCAATGCATCAAACATTAATATTCCTTTTTTTAAGCTTTTTCATGCTTTTTTATGCTTTCGGGCACTTTTGGGGTTCTTAACGTGCTCGAAAACTCTTGAAACTTTGCACACGGGACAAAACCCGCGGCCATCAGGGCCAGGCTGAAGCTGGTACCCGGGCGTGGCAGGGGGGCTCGACAGCGCCCGCTTGAACGGGTCAGACAATTTGGTCCATATATCCAACACGCTTTACCCTATTTGCTTCAAACTTGATGTGTATAATGTAGACACAAGCCAGATGTAGACCTGTGAAAGGATTGTTGATATCTTAGATGCTGTTGCCGTGACAACGCATCAAACTTTAATATTCTTTTTGGATACTTTTGAGATTCTTAGCGCACTTTTGGGGCCCTTAACGTGCTCAAAAACTCTTGAAACTTTGCACACGGGTCAGAAACCGCGGCCATCAGGGCCGGGCTGAAGCTGGTACCCGGGCGTGGCAGGGGGGCTCGACAGCGCCCCCTGGAATGGGGTCCGAAAACTTGGTCCATAAATCAAACAGGCTTTACCCGATTTGCTTCAAACTTGATGTGTATAATGTAGACACACGCCAGATTTAGACCTGTGAAAGGATTGTTGATATCTTAGATGCTGTTGCCGTGACAACGCATCAAACTTTAATATTCTTTTTGGATACTTTTGAGACTCTCAGCGCACTTTGGGGGCCTTAACGTGCTCAAAAACTCTTGAAACTTTGCACACGGGTCAGAACCCGTGGCCATCAGGGCCGGGCTGAAGCTGGTACCCGGGCGTGGCAGGGGGGCTCGACAGTGCCCCCTGGAACGGGGTCCGAAAACTTGGTCCATAAATCAAACACGCTTGAATGTAATAATATGAAACTCGGTACACATATAGATCTCATCGATTCATATATCCTTTGTACTTTTACTTTTTACCCCAGCCCAACAGGAAGTCGGCTATTATGGTTTGTTTGGAAGCGTATGCCCCTGGAATTCGATATACTCCTCCTAGAGAATTCAACCAATCGCCACGAAACTCAGTCAGCATGAAGTCAAGACATTGAGGATGAAAAGTTGCCAGGGGATTTTTGATATCTCAAACGGTTTGGCTGTGGCGAGGAAACGAATTTATGGCGAATAAAGGAAACAGGAAGTGTGTTATAACTTCTGCATACATTAACTGATCTTGATGAAACTTCAGCAGTGTGTTCGCTGTAAGAGTCCGATCACATGGATGTGACTATTGTGAGTCAAAGTTATAGCGCCACCAACTGGCAGCAGGAAGTGTGTCACTTCCTAAAGGCTTTGAAATCACCCTCTTATTTTTACCCAATTTGCTTCAAACTTTATGTGTATAATGTAGACACACGGCAGATGTAGACCTGAGAAAGGATTATTGATATCTTAGATACTGTTGCCGTGGCAACGCATCAAACTTTATTATTCTTTGTTGATGCTTTTGAGACTCTTAACATACTTGAAATTGCATGAAACCCGACAGACACATCACATTTATTAGACAGTAGACATGTGCAGAGTTTCAGAAACGGGCATGGTGAGAGCAATTAGAGAATAATGTTTAAGTTTAAAAACAGCCAGAATGGTTGTTTAGTCAAAAATTTTTTTTTTCCAAATCATACATAGTGTTATACTGCCCTCTTGTGTTCAAAATCAGGTAAAAAGCGAAAGTAAAATAAGGACGTCTGCACAATTCATTAATAATGGTGCAGAGTAGAGTGAGCTTTTTCAATTAATTCCTATGGAAGTAGGAATGAACTAAACAACGTTCGCTCTGTTCTGCTCGTCCCTCACCGTGGGCGCGCAGAGTTATGAATGCCCGTGCAGCCGTGAGCATTTTAGTTTCATTTTAAAATTAGCGCCATTTCGGGGGACGTATTACTTTAATTTATTTAACAAAAACACAATGTTGTGTTTAATTGCGAGTGTACACAAATATAAGTAAACACTTTGACGTTTGAATGATGTCCTGTATGAAGAAAATGACGGAGTATGTTTCACTGTTCAATCGCGCTGAGCCACCCAGACCCCCACACACACTGACACACACACACACACACACACACACACACACACACACACACACACACACACACACAACACACACACACACACACACACAATAATAAAACATTCAACCTAACATATACAAATTACACTGCTATGTTGAAATAGTCAGTAGTACAATTTGTATCATTCACAGTAAGCACCGCTCCACTGTGATTTTTCCAAGCACATTTTTGCACAAGTGAAGAGGATGATTTTTTCCGTCGATATTGGAACGTGAGTGAAGTACAAAGCCTGTAATAAAGAATAGTTTAGCATCCAAATACATCGCAAATGTTGCAACATTTAGATTCTAAAGAGAGATTTACGTGAGCCTAACACCACTTACTTTTACTTTTGTTTTAAATTATTTCGTTTTGGCTTTATTATAGTTATTTTTTTATTTGTGTTCTGTTCTGAATATCATTAAATTTAAAGGATTTGTTGTGGAATATTTTGAGTGTATAATCAAATAACACTAAACCGTCACTAGGTGTCGCCAGGCGACCGTCTTAATGAGCGGGTCATTGATTCATTCGTTCAAACGATTCGTTTGAACGACTGAGTCATTCATGAATGAGACAGATGTTTATGGATTGGTCATTGAATCTTTGAGTCAACCAATTTGTTCAAAATGCTGAATCATTCAGTAATGAGAAAACACGTTGCTGTGAGATGCAATGGTTCTGCTGTGATCTTTGTTTAACTATTTTCGCTGCTGAAACAGAAGAACAGTCAATATTGCATCTAAAATGTAAGTGACTTGACACGTGTGTGTGTGTGTGTGTGTGTGTGTGCGTGTGAGTGCGTGCGTGCGTGTGTGTGTGTGTGTGTGTGTGTGTGCAATCAATCCCAGGTAAGAGGCATGAATAATGAGAATTGGACTTCTAGGAGTGAGGTTAATATTCCGGAGATGGTTCCCTCGGATTGTGAAAAGGAGGCGGCGCGGGAGTGGCCAGGCATTGCGCTACTTCTGTTTCAAAGTTTAAAACAATGCTAATATCATTTTTTTGAACGATTTCATTACAAATGTTTATTTTATATATTTATAAAATATTATAAAATATAATAACTATGTTTTGTCCTATTAACAAAAGACAGGCAATGTACTATTAACAAATGTTAATAGTTTTTTAAAAGTTAAAATGATACTTTATGCATTTGTTTTGTGTCAGATGATTAACAATATAAATTAAACAAAGCTTAAAACAAACAAAATAATAAAACGAAAACAAAGCTTGAACATTTTATTTAATTGAAAAGCCTTTTTGAAATAAAATGTGTTTTTTTCCCTCTGAAATAGCAAAAGCATCGCACACTTAGCTGTACCTGCTCTAAATAAATAATAGTATTTAAATAAAAATACAAAATCGAAATAAATAAATTATATAAAACAAAATCAAATCAAAGAAAATAAATCTTATTAAAGTTATGCAGGCACACATTTAACAATAATTTTCAAGTGACAAATAAAATCAATCAAAATTCCTTACACATGGAGTTAATCCTGACGATTCCTGAGGCGCCTTTCCTCATGACACTCGCTTTTTTTTTCGAAGATATATTTTCTTTGGTTTGATTTTGTTTTTGTAATAATTTATTTTATTTAGTTCGATTTTGTATTTTTATTGAATTACTCTTTTTTATTTAGAGCAGGTACAGCTAGTGTGTGATGCTTTTGCTATTTCAGAGGAAAACAATAATTTTATTTAATTAATAATTTTTGTTTCAGTCCACCATATAATTATGTTGTGTTTGATCTATGGAAAAAAGTTAGTTGTGAAATGGTTGAATATTAACAAAAGTTAATAGTTTTTTACAAGTTAGAATAATACGATATATATATATATATAAACAAGCCGGTGGCACCGCCACCCCGGTGCCTTTACGGTTACTGTGCATGACGGGCAATATCGTAACTCCGCTTTGACCTTTGAGAAGATGTGTGCTATAGAGCTTGCATTGGTGTGGGCTCTGCAAAAGTGTGTGTGTGTGTGTGAGGCGTGATTGAACAATGTAGACATATATATATATATATATATAAAGGCACCGGGGTGGCGGTGCCACCGGCTTGTTTATATATATATATATATATATATATATATATATATATATATATATATATATATATATGAATATAGCTGCGAGCAGCGATGAAGGGCCAAAGCCGGCGGCACCGCCACTCCGGTGCCTTTAGGTAACTAAAGGCACCGGGGTTGCGGTGCCACCGGCTTGGGCCCGTAATCGCTGCTCGCAGCTATATTTATTATTAATATTATTATTTTACTACCTTTTGGGCACTTTTGGGGGCCTTAACGTGCTCGAAAACTCTTGAAACTTTGCACACATCTCAGAACCCGCGGCCATCAGGGCCGGGCTGAAGCTGGTACCCGGGCGTGGCAGGGGGGCTCGACAGCGCCCCCTGGAACGGGGTTTGAACACTTGGTCCATAAATCAAACACGCTTGCATGTAATAATATGAAACTCAGTACACATATAGATCTCATCGGTTCATATATACTTCATGCTCTTACTTTTTACCCCAGCCCAACAGGAAGTCGGCTATTAAGGGTTGTTTGGAAAACACATGCAATGGAATGTGAAATACTCCTCCTAGAGAATTCAAACACACGGCACGAAACTCGGTCAGCATGAAGTCAAGACACTGAGGATGAAAAATTGCCAGGGGATTTTTGATATCTCGAACGGTTTGGCCGTGGCGAGTAAACGAAATTATGGCGAGAAACGTGAAACAGGAAGTGTGTTATAACTACTGCATACATTAACTAATCTTGATGAAACTTCAGCAGTGTGTTCGTTGTAAGAGCCCGATCACATGGATGTGACTATTGTGAGTCAAAGTTATAGCGCCACCAACTGGAAGCAGGAAGTGTGTCACTTTCAAAATGCTTTTAAATCACCCTCTTATTTTTACCCGATTTGCTTCAAACTTCATGTGCATAATGTAGACACACGCCAGATGTAGACCTGTGAAAGGATTATTGATATCTTAGATACTGTTGCCATGGCAATGCATCAAACATTAATATTCCTTTTTTTAAGCTTTTTCATGCTTTTTTATGCTTTCGGGCACTTTTGGGGTTCTTAACGTGCTCGAAAACTCTTGAAACTTTGCACACGGGACAAAACCCGCGGCCATCAGGGCCAGGCTGAAGCTGGTACCCGGGCGTGGCAGGGGGGCTCGACAGCGCCCCCTTGAACGGGTCAGACAATTTGGTCCATATATCCAACACGCTTTACCCTATTTGCTTCAAACTTGATGTGTATAATGTAGACACAAGCCAGATGTAGACCTGTGAAAGGATTGTTGATATCTTAGATGCTGTTGCCGTGACAACGCATCAAACTTTAATATTCTTTTTGGATACTTTTGAGATTCTTAGCGCACTTTTGGGGCCCTTAACGTGCTCAAAAACTCTTGAAACTTTGCACACGGGTCAGAAACCGCGGCCATCAGGGCCGGGCTGAAGCTGGTACCCGGGCGTGGCAGGGGGGCTTGACAGCGCCCCCTGGAATGGGGTCCGAAAACTTGGTCCATAAATCAAACAGGCTTTACCCGATTTGCTTCAAACTTGATGTGTATAATGTAGACACACGCCAGATTTAGACCTGTGAAAGGATTGTTGATATCTTAGATGCTGTTGCCGTGACAACGCATCAAACTTTAATATTCTTTTTGGATACTTTTGAGACTCTCAGCGCACTTTGGGGGCCCTTAACGTGCTCAAAAACTCTTGAAACTTTGCACACGGGTCAGAACCCGTGGCCATCAGGGCCGGGCTGAAGCTGGTACCCGGGCGTGGCAGGGGGGCTCGACAGTGCCCCCTGGAACGGGGTCCGAAAACTTGGTCCATAAATCAAACACGCTTGAATGTAATAATATGAAACTCGGTACACATATAGATCTCATCGATTCATATATCCTTTGTACTTTTACTTTTTACCCCAGCCCAACAGGAAGTCGGCTATTATGGTTTGTTTGGAAGCGTATGCCCCTGGAATTCGATATACTCCTCCTAGAGAATTCAACCAATCGCCACGAAACTCGGTCAGCATGAAGTCAAGACATTGAGGATGAAAAGTTGCCAGGGGATTTTTGATATCTCGAACGGTTTGGCTGTGGCGAGGAAACGAATTTATGGCGAATAAAGGAAACAGGAAGTGTGTTATAACTTCTGCATACATTAACTGATCTTGATGAAACTTCAGCAGTGTGTTCGCTGTAAGAGTCCGATCACATGGATGTGACTATTGTGAGTCAAAGTTATAGCGCCACCAACTGGCAGCAGGAAGTGTGTCACTTCCTAAAGGCTTTGAAATCACCCTCTTATTTTTACCCAATTTGCTTCAAACTTTATGTGTATAATGTAGACACACGGCAGATGTAGACCTGAGAAAGGATTATTGATATCTTAGATACTGTTGCCGTGGCAACGCATCAAACTTTATTATTCTTTGTTGATGCTTTTGAGACTCTTAACATACTTGAAATTGCATGAAACCCGACAGACACATCACATTTATTAGACAGTAGACATGTGCAGAGTTTCAGAAACGGGCATGGTGAGAGCAATTAGAGAATAATGTTTAAGTTTAAAAACAGCCAGAATGGTTGTTTAGTCAAAAAAAATTTTTTTCCAAATCATACATAGTGTTATACTGCCCTCTTGTGTTCAAAATCAGGTAAAAAGCGAAAGTAAAATAAGGACGTCTGCACAATTCATTAATAATGGTGCAGAGTAGAGTGAGCTTTTTCAATTAATTCCTATGGAAGTAGGAATGAACTAAACAACGTTCGCTCTGTTCTGCTCGTCCCTCACCGTGGGCGCGCAGAGTTATGAATGCCCGTGCAGCCGTGAGCATTTTAGTTTCATTTTAAAATTAGCGCCATTTCGGGGGACGTATTACTTTAATTTATTTAACAAAAACACAATGTTGTGTTTAATTGCGAGTGTACACAAATATAAGTAAACACTTTGACGTTTGAATGATGTCCTGTATGAAGAAAATGACGGAGTATGTTTCACTGTTCAATCGCGCTGAGCCACCCAGACCCCCACACACACACTGACACACACACACACACACACACACACACACACACACACACACACACACACACACACACACACACAAACACACACACACACACACACACAATAATAAAACATTCAACCTAACATATACAAATTACACTGCTATGTTGAAATAGTCAGTAGTACAATTTGTATCATTCACAGTAAGCACCGCTCCACTGTGATTTTTCCAAGCACATTTTTGCACAAGTGAAGAGGATGATTTTTTCCGTCGATATTGGAACGTGAGTGAAGTACAAAGCCTGTAATAAAGAATAGTTTAGCATCCAAATACATCGCAAATGTTGCAACATTTAGATTCTAAAGAGAGATTTACGTGAGCCTAACACCACTTACTTTTACTTTTGTTTTAAATTATTTCGTTTTGGCTTTATTATAGTTATTTTTTTATTTGTGTTCTGTTCTGAATATCATTAAATTTAAAGGATTTGTTGTGGAATATTTTGAGTGTATAATCAAATAACACTAAACCGTCACTAGGTGTCGCCAGGCGACCGTCTTAATGAGCGGGTCATTGATTCATTCGTTCAAACGATTCGTTTGAACGACTGAGTCATTCATGAATGAGACAGATGTTTATGGATTGGTCATTGAATCTTTGAGTCAACCAATTTGTTCAAAATGCTGAATCATTCAGTAATGAGAAAACACGTTGCTGTGAGATGCAATGGTTCTGCTGTGATCTTTGTTTAACTATTTTCGCTGCTGAAACAGAAGAACAGTCAATATTGCATCTAAAATGTAAGTGACTTGACACGTGTGTGTGTGTGTGTGTGTGTGTGTGCGTGTGAGTGCGTGCGTGCGTGTGTGTGTGTGTGTGTGTGTGTGTGTGCAATCAATCCCAGGTAAGAGGCATGAATAATGAGAATTGGACTTCTAGGAGTGAGGTTAATATTCCGGAGATGGTTCCCTCGGATTGTGAAAAGGAGGCGGCGCGGGAGTGGCCAGGCATTGCGCTACTTCTGTTTCAAAGTTTAAAACAATGCTAATATCATTTTTTTGAACGATTTCATTACAAATGTTTATTTTATATATTTATAAAATATTATAAAATATAATAACTATGTTTTGTCCTATTAACAAAAGACAGGCAATGTACTATTAACAAATGTTAATAGTTTTTTAAAAGTTAAAATGATACTTTATGCATTTGTTTTGTGTCAGATGATTAACAATATAAATTAAACAAAGCTTAAAACAAACAAAATAATAAAACGAAAACAAAGCTTGAACATTTTATTTAATTGAAAAGCCTTTTTGAAATAAAATGTGTTTTTTTCCCTCTGAAATAGCAAAAGCATCGCACACTTAGCTGTACCTGCTCTAAATAAATAATAGTATTTAAATAAAAATACAAAATCGAAATAAATAAATTATATAAAACAAAATCAAATCAAAGAAAATAAATCTTATTAAAGTTATGCAGGCACACATTTAACAATAATTTTCAAGTGACAAATAAAATCAATCAAAATTCCTTACACATGGAGTTAATCCTGACGATTCCTGAGGCGCCTTTCCTCATGACACTCGCTTTTTTTTTCGAAGATATATTTTCTTTGGTTTGATTTTGTTTTTGTAATAATTTATTTTATTTAGTTCGATTTTGTATTTTTATTGAATTACTCTTTTTTATTTAGAGCAGGTACAGCTAGTGTGTGATGCTTTTGCTATTTCAGAGGAAAACAATAATTTTATTTAATTAATAATTTTTGTTTCAGTCCACCATATAATTATGTTGTGTTTGATCTATGGAAAAAAGTTAGTTGTGAAATGGTTGAATATTAACAAAAGTTAATAGTTTTTTACAAGTTAGAATAATACGATATATATATATATATATAAACAAGCCGGTGGCACCGCCACCCCGGTGCCTTTACGGTTACTGTGCATGACGGGCAATATCGTAACTCCGCTTTGACCTTTGAGAAGATGTGTGCTATAGAGCTTGCATTGGTGTGGGCTCTGCAAAAGTGTGTGTGTGTGTGTGAGGCGTGATTGAACAATGTAGACATATATATATATATATATATAAAGGCACCGGGGTGGCGGTGCCACCGGCTTGTTTATATATATATATATATATATATATATATATATGAATATAGCTGCGAGCAGCGATGAAGGGCCAAAGCCGGCGGCACCGCCACTCCGGTGCCTTTAGGTAACTAAAGGCACCGGGGTTGCGGTGCCACCGGCTTGGGCCCGTAATCGCTGCTCGCAGCTATATTTTATTATTATTATTATTATTTTACTACCTTTTGGGCACTTTTGGGGGCCTTAACGTGCTCGAAAACTCTTGAAACTTTGCACACATCTCAGAACCCGCGGCCATCAGGGCCGGGCTGATGCTGGTACCCGGGCGTGGCAGGGGGGCTCGACAGCGCCCCCTGGAACGGGGTTTGAACACTTGGTCCATAAATCAAACACGCTTGCATGTAATAATATGAAACTCAGTACACATATAGATCTCATCGGTTCATATATACTTCATGCTCTTACTTTTTACCCCAGCCCAACAGGAAGTCGGCTATTAAGGGTTGTTTGGAAAACACATGCAATGGAATGTGAAATACTCCTCCTAGAGAATTCAAACACACGGCACGAAACTCGGTCAGCATGAAGTCAAGACACTGAGGATGAAAAATTGCCAGGGGATTTTTGATATCTCGAACGGTTTGGCCGTGGCGAGTAAACGAAATTATGGCGAGAAACGTGAAACAGGAAGTGTGTTATAACTACTGCATACATTAACTAATCTTGATGAAACTTCAGCAGTGTGTTCGTTGTAAGAGCCCGATCACATGGATGTGACTATTGTGAGTCAAAGTTATAGCGCCACCAACTGGAAGCAGGAAGTGTGTCACTTTCAAAATGCTTTTAAATCACCCTCTTATTTTTACCCGATTTGCTTCAAACTTCATGTGCATAATGTAGACACACGCCAGATGTAGACCTGTGAAAGGATTATTGATATCTTAGATACTGTTGCCATGG